>CM054057.1:488645055-488988520 GCA_028641055.1 Alopecurus myosuroides
AGACGCTCCGGATCCACCCCTCCGGTGAAACCCTAGACCCGCAGGAGAAATACCGGACTTATACGGAAACACGCGGTAACGGCGTCGAAAGGGGGTAGCATTGTGGAACTAGGTGATTGGTTGTGTTAGGGTAGGCCATAGGAACATAAAACAACAAGGTAGAACCCACCTCTTCGGAAGATTCACGACGTTTCGTCCGATACGGGGGTTTCACCCTATAAGCGCGTGTAAACTCACGAGAGAGAAGTGGATGCCGGGGTAGCGGCCCACACCCCGGAGTGAAATCTTTGCCATCAAAAGCACACAACACACCTATAATGACATGCTATGGCATAAACTTTCTTGTGTTGGGGTCCAGACGCTCCGGATCCACCCCTCCTGTGAAACCCTAGACCCGCAGGAGAAATACCGGACTTATACGGAAACACGCGGTAACGGCGTCGAAAGGGGGTAGCATTGTGGAACTAGGTGATTGGTTGTGTTAGGGTAGGCCATAGGAACATAAAACAACAAGGTAGAACCCACCTCTTCGGAAGATTCACGACGTTTCGTCCGATACGGGGGTTTCACCCTATAAGCGCGTGTAAACTCACGAGAGAGAAGTGGATGCCGGTGAAGCGGCCCACACCCCGGAGTGAAATCTTTGCCATCAAAAGCACACAACACACCTATAATGACATGCTATGGCATAAACTTTCTTGTGTTGGGGTCCAGACGCTCCGGATCCACCCCTCCGGTGAAACCCTAGACCCGCAGGAGAAATACCGGACTTATACGGAAACACGCGGTAACGGCGTCGAAAGGGGGTAGCATTGTGGAACTAGGTGATTGGTTGTGTTAGGGTAGGCCATAGGAACATAAAACAACAAGGTAGAACCCACCTCTTCGGAAGATTCACGACGTTTCGTCCGATACGGGGGTTTCACCCTATAAGCGCGTGTAAACTCACGAGAGAGAAGTGGATGCCGGTGTAGCGGCCCACACCCCGGAGTGAAATCTTTGCCATCAAAAGCACACAACACACCTATAATGACATGCTATGGCATAAACTTTCTTGTGTTGGGGTCCAGACGCTCCGGATCCACCCCTCTGGTGAAACCCTAGACCCGCAGGAGAAATACCGGACTTATACGGAAACACGCGGTAACGGCGTCGAAAGGGGGTAGCATTGTGGAACTAGGTGATTGGTTGTGTTAGGGTAGGCCATAGGAACATAAAACAACAAGGTAGAACCCACCTCTTCGGAAGATTCACGACGTTTCGTCCGATACGGGGGTTTCACCCTATAAGCGCGTGTAAACTCACGAGAGAGAAGTGGATGCCGGTGAAGCGGCCCACACCCCGGAGTGAAATCTTTGCCATCAAAAGCACACAACACACCTATAATGACATGCTATGGCATAAACTTTCTTGTGTTGGGGTCCAGACGCTCCGGATCCACCCCTCCGGTGAAACCCTAGACCCGCAGGAGAAATACCGGACTTATACGGAAACACGCGGTAACGGCGTCGAAAGGGGGTAGCATTGTGGAACTAGGTGATTGGTTGTGTTAGGGTAGGCCATAGGAACATAAAACAACAAGGTAGAACCCACCTCTTCGGAAGATTCACGACGTTTCGTCCGATACGGGGGTTTCACCCTATAAGCGCGTGTAAACTCACGAGAGAGAAGTGGATGCCGGTGAAGCGGCCCACACCCCGGAGTGAAATCTTTGCCATCAAAAGCACACAACACACCTATAATGACATGCTATGGCATAAACTTTCTTGTGTTGGGGTCCAGACGCTCCGGATCCACCCCTCCGGTGAAACCCTAGACCCGCAGGAGAAATACCGGACTTATACGGAAACACGCGGTAACGGCGTCGAAAGGGGGTAGCATTGTGGAACTAGGTGATTGGTTGTGTTAGGGTAGGCCATAGGAACATAAAACAACAAGGTAGAACCCACCTCTTCGGAAGATTCACGACGTTTCGTCCGATACGGGGGTTTCACCCTATAAGCGCGTGTAAACTCACGAGAGAGAAGTGGATGCCGGTGAAGCGGCCCACACCCCGGAGTGAAATCTTTGCCATCAAAAGCACACAACACACCTATAATGACATGCTATGGCATAAACTTTCTTGTGTTGGGGTCCAGACGCTCCGGATCCACCCCTCCGGTGAAACCCTAGACCCGCAGGAGAAATACCGGACTTATACGGAAACACGCGGTAACGGCGTCGAAAGGGGGTAGCATTGTGGAACTAGGTGTTTGGTTGTGTTAGGGTAGGCCATAGGAACATAAAACAACAAGGTAGAACCCACCTCTTCGGAAGATTCACGACGTTTCGTCCGATACGGGGGTTTCACCCTATAAGCGCGTGTAAACTCACGAGAGAGAAGTGGATGCCGGTGAAGCGGCCCACACCCCGGAGTGAAATCTTTGCCATCAAAAGCACACAACACACCTATAATGACATGCTATGGCATAAACTTTCTTGTGTTGGGGTCCAGACGCTCCGGATCCACCCCTCCGGTGAAACCCTAGACCCGCAGGAGAAATACCGGACTTATACGGAAACACGCGGTAACGGCGTCGAAAGGGGGTAGCATTGTGGAACTAGGTGATTGGTTGTGTTAGGGTAGGCCATAGGAACATAAAACAACAAGGTAGAACCCACCTCTTCGGAAGATTCACGACGTTTCGTCCGATACGGGGGTTTCACCCTATAAGCGCGTGTAAACTCACGAGAGAGAAGTGGATGCCGGTGAAGCGGCCCACACCCCGGAGTGAAATCTTTGCCATCAAAAGCACACAACACACCTATAATGACATGCTATGGCATAAACTTTCTTGTGTTGGGGTCCAGACGCTCCGGATCCACCCCTCCGGTGAAACCCTAGACCCGAAGGAGAAATACCGGACTTATACGGAAACACGCGGTAACGGCGTCGAAAGGGGGTAGCATTGTGGAACTAGGTGATTGGTTGTGTTAGGGTAGGCCATAGGAACATAAAACAACAAGGTAGAACCCACCTCTTCGGAAGATTCACGACGTTTCGTCCGATACGGGGGTTTCACCCTATAAGCGCGTGTAAACTCACGAGAGAGAAGTGGATGCCGGTGAAGCGGCCCACACCCCGGAGTGAAATCTTTGCCATCAAAAGCACACAACACACCTATAATGACATGCTATGGCATAAACTTTCTTGTGTTGGGGTCCAGACGCTCCGGATCCACCCCTCCGGTGAAACCCTAGACCCGCAGGAGAAATACCGGACTTATACGGAAACACGCGGTAACGGCGTCGAAAGGGGGTAGCATTGTGGAACTAGGTGTTTGGTTGTGTTAGGGTAGGCCATAGGAACATAAAACAACAAGGTAGAACCCACCTCTTCGGAAGATTCACGACGTTTCGTCCGATACGGGGGTTTCACCCTATAAGCGCGTGTAAACTCACGAGAGAGAAGTGGATGCCGGTGAAGCGGCCCACACCCCGGAGTGAAATCTTTGCCATCAAAAGCACACAACACACCTATAATGACATGCTATGGCATAAACTTTCTTGTGTTGGGGTCCAGACGCTCCGGATCCACCCCTCCGGTGAAACCCTAGACCCGCAGGAGAAATACCGGACTTATACGGAAACACGCGGTAACGGCGTCGAAAGGGGGTAGCATTGTGGAACTAGGTGATTGGTTGTGTTAGGGTAGGCCATAGGAACATAAAACAACAAGGTAGAACCCACCTCTTCGGAAGATTCACGACGTTTCGTCCGATACGGGGGTTTCACCCTATAAGCGCGTGTAAACTCACGAGAGAGAAGTGGATGCCGGTGAAGCGGCCCACACCCCGGAGTGAAATCTTTGCCATCAAAAGCACACAACACACCTATAATGACATGCTATGGCATAAACTTTCTTGTGTTGGGGTCCAGACGCTCCGGATCCACCCCTCCGGTGAAACCCTAGACCCGCAGGAGAAATACCGGACTTATACGGAAACACGCGGTAACGGCGTCGAAAGGGGGTAGCATTGTGGAACTAGGTGTTTGGTTGTGTTAGGGTAGGACATAGGAACATAAAACAACAAGGTAGAACCCACCTCTTCGGAAGATTCACGACGTTTCGTCCGATACGGGGGTTTCACCCTATAAGCGCGTGTAAACTCACGAGAGAGAAGTGGATGCCGGTGTAGCGGCCCACACCCCGGAGTGAAATCTTTGCCATCAAAAGCACACAACACACCTATAATGACATGCTATGGCATAAACTTTCTTGTGTTGGGGTCCAGACGCTCCGGATCCACCCCTCCGGTGAAACCCTAGACCCGCAGGAGAAATACCGGACTTATACGGAAACACGCGGTAACGGCGTCGAAAGGGGGTAGCATTGTGGAACTAGGTGATTGGTTGTGTTAGGGTAGGCCATAGGAACATAAAACAACAAGGTAGAACCCACCTCTTCGGAAGATTCACGACGTTTCGTCCGATACGGGGGTTTCACCCTATAAGCGCGTGTAAACTCACGAGAGAGAAGTGGATGCCGGTGAAGCGGCCCACACCCCGGAGTGAAATCTTTGCCATCAAAAGCACACAACACACCTATAATGACATGCTATGGCATAAACTTTCTTGTGTTGGGGTCCAGACGCTCCGGATCCACCCCTCCGGTGAAACCCTAGACCCGCAGGAGAAATACCGGACTTATACGGAAACACGCGGTAACGGCGTCGAAAGGGGGTAGCATTGTGGAACTAGGTGATTGGTTGTGTTAGGGTAGGCCATAGGAACATAAAACAACAAGGTAGAACCCACCTCTTCGGAAGATTCACGACGTTTCGTCCGATACGGGGGTTTCACCCTATAAGCGCGTGTAAACTCACGAGAGAGAAGTGGATGCCGGTGTAGCGGCCCACACCCCGGAGTGAAATCTTTGCCATCAAAAGCACACAACACACCTATAATGACATGCTATGGCATAAACTTTCTTGTGTTGGGGTCCAGACGCTCCGGATCCACCCCTCCGGTGAAACCCTAGACCCGCAGGAGAAATACCGGACTTATACGGAAACACGCGGTAACGGCGTCGAAAGGGGGGTAGCATTGTGGAACTAGGTGATTGGTTGTGTTAGGGTAGGCCATAGGAACATAAAACAACAAGGTAGAACCCACCTCTTCGGAAGATTCACGACGTTTCGTCCGATACGGGGTTTCACCCTATAAGCGCGTGTAAACTCACGAGAGAGAAGTGGATGCCGGTGAAGCGGCCCACACCCCGGAGTGAAATCTTTGCCATCAAAAGCACACAACACACCTATAATGACATGCTATGGCATAAACTTTCTTGTGTTGGGGTCCAGACGCTCCGGATCCACCCCTCCGGTGAAACCCTAGACCCGCAGGAGAAATACCGGACTTATACGGAAACACGCGGTAACGGCGTCGAAAGGGGGTAGCATTGTGGAACTAGGTGATTGGTTGTGTTAGGGTAGGCCATAGGAACATAAAACAGCAAGGTAGAACCCACCTCTTCGGAAGATTCACGACGTTTCGTCCGATACGGGGGTTTCACCCTATAAGCGCGTGTAAACTCACGAGAGAGAAGTGGATGCCGGTGTAGCGGCCCACACCCCGGAGTGAAATCTTTGCCATCAAAAGCACACAACACACCTATAATGACATGCTATGGCATAAACTTTCTTGTGTTGGGGTCCAGACGCTCCGGATCCACCCCTCCGGTGAAACCCTAGACCCGCAGGAGAAATACCGGACTTATACGGAAACACGCGGTAACGGCGTCGAAAGGGGGTAGCATTGTGGAACTAGGTGATTGGTTGTGTTAGGGTAGGCCATAGGAACATAAAACAACAAGGTAGAACCCACCTCTTCGGAAGATTCACGACGTTTCGTCCGATACGGGGGTTTCACCCTATAAGCGCGTGTAAACTCACGAGAGAGAAGTGGATGCCGGTGAAGCGGCCCACACCCCGGAGTGAAATCTTTGCCATCAAAAGCACACAACACACCTATAATGACATGCTATGGCATAAACTTTCTTGTGTTGGGGTCCAGACGCTCCGGATCCACCCCTCCGGTGAAACCCTAGACCCGCAGGAGAAATACCGGACTTATACGGAAACACGCGGTAACGGCGTCGAAAGGGGGTAGCATTGTGGAACTAGGTGATTGGTTGTGTTAGGGTAGGCCATAGGAACATAAAACAACAAGGTAGAACCCACCTCTTCGGAAGATTCACGACGTTTCGTCCGATACGGGGGTTTCACCCTATAAGCGCGTGTAAACTCACGAGAGAGAAGTGGATGCCGGTGAAGCGGCCCACACCCCGGAGTGAAATCTTTGCCATCAAAAGCACACAACACACCTATAATGACATGCTATGGCATAAACTTTCTTGTGTTGGGGTCCAGACGCTCCGGATCCACCCCTCCGGTGAAACCCTAGACCCGCAGGAGAAATACCGGACTTATACGGAAACACGCGGTAACGGCGTCGAAAGGGGGTAGCATTGTGGAACTAGGTGATTGGTTGTGTTAGGGTAGGCCATAGGAACATAAAACAACAAGGTAGAACCCACCTCTTCGGAAGATTCACGACGTTTCGTCCGATACGGGGGTTTCACCCTATAAGCGCGTGTAAACTCACGAGAGAGAAGTGGATGCCGGTGTAGCGGCCCACACCCCGGAGTGAAATCTTTGCCATCAAAAGCACACAACACACCTATAATGACATGCTATGGCATAAACTTTCTTGTGTTGGGGTCCAGACGCTCCGGATCCACCCCTCCGGTGAAACCCTAGACCCGCAGGAGAAATACCGGACTTATACGGAAACACGCGGTAACGGCGTCGAAAGGGGGTAGCATTGTGGAACTAGGTGATTGGTTGTGTTAGGGTAGGCCATAGGAACATAAAACAACAAGGTAGAACCCACCTCTTCGGAAGATTCACGACGTTTCGTCCGATACGGGGGTTTCACCCTATAAGCGCGTGTAAACTCACGAGAGAGAAGTGGATGCCGGTGTAGCGGCCCACACCCCGGAGTGAAATCTTTGCCATCAAAAGCACACAACACACCTATAATGACATGCTATGGCATAAACTTTCTTGTGTTGGGGTCCAGACGCTCCGGATCCACCCCTCCGGTGAAACCCTAGACCCGCAGGAGAAATACCGGACTTATACGGAAACACGCGGTAACGGCGTCGAAAGGGGGTAGCATTGTGGAACTAGGTGATTGGTTGTGTTAGGGTAGGCCATAGGAACATAAAACAACAAGGTAGAACCCACCTCTTCGGAAGATTCACGACGTTTCGTCCGATACGGGGGTTTCACCCTATAAGCGCGTGTAAACTCACGAGAGAGAAGTGGATGCCGGTGTAGCGGCCCACACCCCGGAGTGAAATCTTTGCCATCAAAAGCACACAACACACCTATAATGACATGCTATGGCATAAACTTTCTTGTGTTGGGGTCCAGACGCTCCGGATCCACCCCTCCGGTGAAACCCTAGACCCGCAGGAGAAATACCGGACTTATACGGAAACACGCGGTAACGGCGTCGAAAGGGGGTAGCATTGTGGAACTAGGTGATTGGTTGTGTTAGGGTAGGCCATAGGAACATAAAACAACAAGGTAGAACCCACCTCTTCGGAAGATTCACGACGTTTCGTCCGATACGGGGGTTTCACCCTATAAGCGCGTGTAAACTCACGAGAGAGAAGTGGATGCCGGTGAAGCGGCCCACACCCCGGAGTGAAATCTTTGCCATCAAAAGCACACAACACACCTATAATGACATGCTATGGCATAAACTTTCTTGTGTTGGGGTCCAGACGCTCCGGATCCACCCCTCCGGTGAAACCCTAGACCCGCAGGAGAAATACCGGACTTATACGGAAACACGCGGTAACGGCGTCGAAAGGGGGTAGCATTGTGGAACTAGGTGATTGGTTGTGTTAGGGTAGGCCATAGGAACATAAAACACAAATAAAATAGACTTAGTGTGTGAAAACCCACTCGATAGTTGTGTCGGTGTAGTATGAATAAATGAAATCAACTTAGATCTCTCGATACATGGTAACGGTTGTGAATTTCTATATTTTAAACATGAAATATTAACATATTAATTTTATCAATTGATAGTAACTAATAAATACACATGCATGCACAAAATAAGAAAAAAAAAATTCACCTGTGCCGACGGCAAAGCCGTCGGCATAGTGCTGGGTAGGGCCCAGCCAGCGGGCGCAGTACGGCGCAGTAAGCAGTGCCGACGGCCTTTCGGCCGCCGAGGGCCACCGTCGGCCTCTTTTCGCCTGTGCCGACGGCTAAAGTACTGCCGAGGGCCACCGTCGGCCTCTGTGGTGCTGTGCCGACGGCCAGATTTGTACCGACGGCCTCTGGCGCAGGCTGGGGGTCTGACCCCCTGTGCCGACGGTGCCCGACATTTGGCCGTCGGCACCTGTTTTGGCCGTCGGCACATATGGCCATTCCTGTAGTGGCAGGGGCGCGGAGGCAGTGGCAATAGAGCTAGGGACATGTCTGTTTTTTCGGTCACCTTTTCTATTCTAGGTGGAGCTTCAGGTTCTGGGGCGTTCGTGGCCCTCTCCGCGGTTCACAAAACATTTTAAAAAAAGGGTGCACAACTTGTTGCTACACGTTTGTCGGCAAGCAAAGCCGGCCATGGGTGACTGATAAGTAAGCATGGGGTGTGCGGGAAAGGCGAGTCGTAGGGGGCCAATCTAGTATGTGTCATGGTCGATCCATTATGAAGCTAGCTAAAGATTTTGCTGTTCGATCGTGTCTTGCCTGATCACTACCCGTCCATGATCCATCACCTCGCTCATGGACCCATGGCACGTCAAACCTAGCAGCTTCTTCCTTACTTCGGCCCCATCGATCTTTATCTACCTGTTATCCAGAAAGCGAGCTCCGGTTTGCTCCACTTCGAATGTTCGAATCGATACACACCTATGTGAATGCTATCTCTTATGTTGTAACTATACATGTATGTACATCACACGGGTTCCAATCATCTTTGACTCTACTTTTTGGGGTCTTCGCGTTTTGACAGCTTTTGGTAGGCATCCGCGCGGCTGGAATTTTCTTAAATTATTGTGATCACAACATCAACGTGGTTGGATCCCTCTTTCTCTCGCCCACTTCATTCGCCATAAGCGGGGTGGCCAACGTCGCGGTCGACACCACCGCCATGGCTTTGCCACCGCCCTCCGTGTTGAACTGCGTGTGTTATCTCCCCTGCCCCACGGTTCGACGGTGCTATTGCCTCGATGGACGTCTCGTAGTAAGAGCAAGTACAATAAGCTTATGTAAGCGGGCTATAAGGATTAGAATAATATTTTTGTGATGACATAGAAGAGAGAGAATATGAGAGAGAAGAGGAGTGGGCTCTCATGCAAGAGCTAGCTGCAGCACGTGTTCTAGGTATGTTGTGAGAGTGAGAGGTGTACCATATATCAATAAAGTAACACATTTTTATAGCTCACTATTATACACATTGGCTTTACACTTGGCTATAGGTGACATGGCAATTTCTTGTAGCCGGCTGCTAGCTCTACTATTGAACTTGCTCTAACCTCTCTCGCGAGGCTGCATCGTCTCTGGCTCAGCTTGTTTGCTCTCCCTTCCCTCTCTCCACTTTAACAGTAATCTCGTCCGACAGCTCAGGCGAGTTCGGGCACCGCACCTCGGGACGAGAAGAAAAGCATCACAAATCTCGAGTCAAATCGATCGAGGGCTACAAAAGAACGACTTAATTTTTATGGTTTTTTAGTACTCGACTAGTTCTCCACCATTCATCTTTCTCCTCGAGCTAGTTGCCCGTAGTTGTCACGTTCTGGGACCGATATATGGAGCTTTTTTATAGTCGTATATGCCCATCTCCATCAGGATCAATCGGCAGCTGCAATGTTGCCACGCATGAACATGCATGCACCTCTCCCATTGATCGATGCATCACATGGCTAAGACATGAACACATCACCGCAGAGCTATTTAGCTAGCTAGCTAGGTGCCTTTGTTGCTTTATCACATCCCTGTAGCTAGCCGGCCGGACTGCATTGGCGACGGCGCACGAGGCATACACGCATCCTGTTTCCGATCCATGCATGCATTTTACAAAGCGGCAAACAAAGGTTAATAATTAGAAGTGCACCACAAAAAGAAAAGAAAAGCTGAAGTGTAGAATAGTACTTTCAGTCTCTATTTACATACAGAATTTCGAGGTACCATTTAACCATCAGTTTATGAACAAAACACATGGGTTGATGCTACCAAAAATATTACCACCAGTAGCAGTCGCGCATGTTTGATTTTGTCCGGTGCGTACGATTATATCCCCCGTCGTCTGTGGAGAGGAGAGGCGCAGTCAATCGCACACGTTCAAGTAAACCGTGTGTGATAGTTCAAACTTAATTCGCAGACGGTAAATATGCAGTCTTGTGCGATGCTTTAGACGATCACACACGGTTCCACATTTTGACGTGTGTGCGTTTCAGGACATTCGCACACGTCTCGCATAAATTGGTTTGTGTGTGGTCAAGGCAACATCGCACACATTTTACATGTACTCAACTGTATATGTTTCAAGAACAAATCGTGCGCGTTTGTATTTGCAGAACCATGTATGTAACCAGCAGCAACCCATGCGTATGTCTAGAACACACATCATACTATATATAGCAAAGCTCGATTATATTTTATTCATATCACACTTCATACACCAAATATTCATACATTGTGACAAAAGTATCTATTGTAGTTATACAAATGTGATAGAGACATAAAATAAGAAAGATATATTTTCTTGGTTATGTTTTCTCCTTCGTGATAAAAGGTAGGTTCTGAGGTTGCGAAAATGCTAAAGGAAATGAAAATTCTTCACTTAACGCTCCATTTTTGTCTTGTATTGTCAATGATATGCCAAGAAAATTGTGTTATCCTTCCCAAAGTTTAGAGGATCTCCATACTTGCAAGTATTCCTCAAAGGGACGTGCAGGTTTTGTGCAAAATATTTCATCAATGTGAGAGTGTAGAAGTAGAAAAAAAAACAATGTAAATCTAAATGATTCGAAACGAGTCAAAGAGAAACAAAGGAATGCGATGAAAGAAATCAAGCAAACCATGGACGAGCTCATCCGTGCTTGTACTAGTGGAAACATGGGCACTAGTCCCGGTTGGTAAGACCCATTTGTCCCGGTTGTGCAACCAGGATGGGCCAGCCGGGACAAATGCCCCTCCCCCATTGGTCCCGGTTGTGCTAGGACCCGGGACAAATGGGGCTGACCACGTGGCGAACCTGGCCAGGGGAATTAGTCCCGGTTCTTAACACGAACCAGGATGAATGCCTCCTCTGCCGCGGCAGCAGTTTTGCCATTTTCTCTACCACGGCAGAGTTTTTTTTTTGTTTTATTGTTTTCCTTTTTATATTCTATTTTGCGACCAATTCCATTTTACGATACCCCTGTCACCATACACTGATAATGAGCCTTGTTGGCCCCTCCCCGGACCTCCCAGATCCCAGGAGAAGAGAGGAGCTCGGTGGCCCTTCCCCGGACCTCCCGGGTCCCACGACAAGAGAGGAGTCTCGGTGGCCCCTCCCCGGACCTCCGGGATCCCACGAGTGAATAAGTAATACATATATATAGAAAAATAAGGAACACTTATATTACAGAAGCTAAGTATATCGAGCATATACATGACCGATGGAATTACAAAATAAAATTTAGCCCGTAATTTCCTCCTGAATTGCTCGTATGCGGTCCCTTGGTAGAAGATGTAAAGAAGAGTGGTCAATATATATTAATGAAACTAAGTAACTTAAATAGATGGTAATAAGAAAAATTGACGACTGACGTACATGAAGGTGGTTCCCGTCTGACGAATGAACTCGCAGACGTAGTATCCACACAAGGTGGTTTCTGTCTTTGTTCCAGTTGCTGTGTTTGTTCTAGCGCCATTCCTGTAGCCATTGGCGGAGGGTGAACAAAACATAAGAGGGGTCCAATTTTATAGAAAACACAAAAAATATATATATAAAAGTGGCCAACTCATATAATAGAAATAACGATAATTAGACGGAGATGTTGTGATGATATGTTTTCACGCAAAAACATGCTTAGATGCTGTGTGTTAAATATTCTTTGAAATGAACGGATTTAAACCGCCATCCACAACATCATCTGCATTTTGTGTTCAAAATATCCATCAATGCAAGAGGGTAAAAATAAAAAATAAAAACTCGAACTTAAATGGTTGCTCACTTACCAGCATGTATGGATTAGCCAAGAGAGACAAACACATTTTCTTGTACAATGCCACCAAAATATGATCCCTATTACATAGATGTAAAATGATCAGGGCCGGGCCGGTAAAATCTAGGGCCCTGTGCGAAACTGTAAAATAGGCCCCGTTTGTTTTTGTCCAAATCCAATGACTCGTTCATACAAAAGTGTAAATCGGCGATCGGCCGGTCGCAAGCGTAGATTATGTCGGGAAGGAACAAAAGATTAACTAGAGCTATCTCGTCGGTTCTCTAAGGTTGCTAGCCAGGTTGATTGAAGTGGGCCCCGCTATGTTATTAATTCGTATGAGTCCACTACCTCGTGTACAGATGGCTAGATGAGGGATTTTAGTTCTTTAAAACCAATTGATATCAGTTAACTTCGTCCCTCTTCAAAAAAAATATTGCTACGGTTTAAAAAAATATGGATACATTTTCCTAACAATTAACTTTGTTATTATCCAATAAATATTGCCACCGCTTGAAAAAACTATAGGATACATTTTAGTTTAAACATTTTTTGAACCGAGCAGTAACTGTAATTTCGTCCCACTTAAAAATTATCGGTACCGTTTGCAAAAAATTATGAACAAACTTTTATTTAAACATATTAATAGTACCTCAAATAGGTATGCATATGCCTGTTTCCATGGTTCCCTGTCCAGCGTAGCCTTCCCGTGACAAGGAATACAACTAGGGAAATAAACAAGGTAGGGACGGTTCGAGCACTGCTCCTTGCATAAGTAAATAACTCGTCAGTACAACCTCTTGCTGATTCTTTCATGTTATATTTGAACTTTTTTCCCTTCTTGCTTCTATTAGAGAACTTAAATTGAATTTTTGGGCCCCCAAAATTTTGGGGCCCTGTGCAGCCGTACGGGTGGCACTCTCGTGGGCCTGGCCCTGAAAATAACATGTGTTTTATCAAATCCTTGAGATAAAAAATTAAAATCAAATCCAACAGAACTAACATCAAAGATAACAACATATTAAATAAGTACCAACACATTTGCCTAGTGGATAAAAAAATCCAACAGAAAAGACCTAATATCAATCAATACACTAGCAGAAATAAAGAAGATCTAGTCTAGCAAACACATTAAATAAGTACCTACACATTCAGCCTAGTGGATAAACAAATCTTAAAGAGGAGACTAATATCAATATACTAAGGCTGCTCATAGTGAGGAGTAACTAGGAGTAGTAACATGATATTGTTACTAGTCTATGTTACTACCAACATAGTGGGGAGTAACATACATATGGTGTCATGCAAACAATCATTTATCAGGTTATAGAAACATAATGCATTGAAATATCTGACATGATGGTAACTAGCTATGTTACCACCACCATATCTCTCCATATTAATTACTTGCCACGTCAGATTTTTTGTCTACATGGCGTTGATTTTACTACTTAATTACTCCCCACTATGACTAGTCTAAGGCTGCTCATAGTGTAGTAAGTCTATGTTTCTACCCTCATAGTAGGGAATAACATATGTGTGGTGTCATACATGTGTGCATTTATTAGTTTTTTAGACTCATAGTGCATTGGTATGTGTGATGTTACGGTAACATATTATGTTATCACAACCATCTCTCTCATCATTAATAATGTGCCACATCATGTTTTTTGTCTAAATATGTGTGATGTTACCATCCACTATGAGCAGCCTAATAGATCCGTCCTAGCTAAACGCGCTCTAACACGTGAGAACTAGCATATAAAACCATGAACATAGACATGCTATATTAAGAACCTTTGGGATGTCGAGGAGAAGCCAACGCAGGGGCAACTCCAGTTGGCGCAGAAGGCCAGATGAAGTAGGGTTCCATGGGGGGCGGGGCGACTAGTGGCCTTGGACATGCCTCCAACGAAGTCATCGGCCGGCCGGTCGGCAGGTGGGGAGAGCAAATGGAGCAGCGCCTCGTGCGGATGTGATTGTAGAAGAGGGGAGGCGGCTGGTGACTGGAGAGTGGAGTATATGTGTGGGTCAACCGCGTGTTGTCATTATCTATACGTCACAGTTCCACTTAATGGGTCCTAACGGGCTAGTATATATTGTATACGATTTTGACAATTTAAACCGTATGACCATATGGACCTTTTGCTAAAACATCCTATAATTTGATACAGATGGAGTAATAACTAATGTACTAAAAAATATTAATCATCGTCGTTAGAGAGGATCACGACTTCTTTGTCTCTGATGGTGCCCTTTCCGAAGCTTGATGTGTCGGCTTCGTCGGTGAGCGGGTTGCGGGTGCAGAGGTCTTGGCAACGTCGAGGAGCGAGTTTCTAAAGCGAGCAGCTTTCCACTCGGCAATGCTAAAAGTGCATCTCCTAGTTTTCGTGATAATGACAACTCAACATTCGTCCTTATCATGTGCTTAAGTGTTTTCAGGTATTTGGGGTAATACCTTTGTTGACTAGTGTCCCCTCTAAGTGAAAAGATTGAAGATGTCCTATTTGATGACTAAAGAGGAACTCAATTTATTTCCTGCTGCCTATTCTTCTTAGACCAGAAGTTCCAGGGTCTGCTTCCTGGAAGTTTTTGGGGTCCAGGAAAACGGCTAAGTCATTTAGCCAAATCCTCACTGGATAGGGGCCAAAAGTTTGGTCCGAAAAATTCAGGAGGCCGGAACTTCTAGCCTCCTCGCCCCAGATTCTTCTGTGGTCTAGGAAAACGGCTAAGTCATTTAGCATTTTTCCCACTAGATGGTGCCCGGAAGTTTCTATCTTCTCCCCGGAAACTTCTAGGGGCAACAAACTTCCGGCCTAAAGAGCCCGGAACTTCCTGGCTCCCGACACTATAACGGTCAGAATTTGGAGGACATATAAATACGCATCTCCTTGCTTGGGTTTGGGTTGCCCGTCCACTCTCTCTCTCTCTCTCTCCTCCATTAATGCCAAGGTCTTAAATGCATAGATGTCCCTCTTCAACCACCAGTTGAAGCCCTTCAATGATTTTGTGGAGAATACCTAGATCTACATCTTCACCAAGCCAAAATTTTGATTCCCCCTCTCTTCCCTTTGGGATATTGTAATCTCTTGGGTACTTTGTAACCCTAAAGGAACCCTAGTGCTTAGGACCTTCCACCTTGTTTCGAGAAGCTTTAGATTTGTTGAGAGCCTCCAATTAAGTTGTGGATAGCCTCAATCTTGTATAAGGTTTGGTCTACGCCTTCAAGAGGAAGTCATAGTGTAAACGAGCATCTCCCTCACCGGAAAAGCTCAAGGAGAATTGGGTGTGCACCTCCCTGCTATTGGAGTGCCTAGGTGGCTCCTCACCCTTCCAATGTAAGCGTACTTACCTTGTAAAGGAACTACAGGAAACATATCCTTCTCTCTGTGTTTACACTTGTTGCTTATCTTGTACTTTACTATTTCTTCCATTGCACACTTCCTTACCACATAGGTTTGTCCACCTAGTTGCACATATAGTTAACCTTGTGTTTTATCTTGTTTAGCCCAATATAAAAGAAACAAACGAAAAATTGTAGTCGCTTATTCACCCTCCCCCTCTAGTGACCATACTTGTACTTTCAGTTGGTATCAGAGCCTCATCTCTTATCTAAGGCTTAACCTCCTAAGAGAGTATGGTCATTTCAGATCCCCCCCTCCTCCGGAGGTCATGGCCAAAACTATTGGTAACCTTGAGTCAACGGTTGGATCCATCCAAAAACTAGCCAATGTTACCACTAGTTTCAAATCGGACTTCTCTGAGTTATAGGAGATGCTCCAATACTTGATGGGTAAGCCTATGGATTGAGAGTCACCTTCCTTCGTTGCTCCCATTGTTGGAGACAACAAGGAAATCCCTGATAACTCCGACACGATAGAGGAAAACATGCGCCTATCCAAAGCACAAGCCGTGGCTAAGGCGAGTGGTGCGAAAGGCAACTCGAACTCCAAGTCCTTCGAGGCTAATGGCTCTGGGTCTAATTCAAAAGTTCCACCACCTTCCAAATATGAACCGATTCACCATATTATTTCCATGCCACACATTCACAATGTTGGACCACCTCCCATGCTTAGCACTAATGAATTTTCTATGTGGAAGTTTGATATGGAGTCTCATATTTCTGGATCGTGAAACTCATTGTGGAGAAGTATTGTTCATGGATTCCACCCTCATGTTCCAGTAAATTTGACTCCAAGATAATACCTTGAGTCTCAACTCAACAAGACTGCTCTTCCCATCATCCAAAAGGCTCTTCCATGAGAGAACTTTACTCACGTTCGTGGATGTACCACCGCCAAAGAGGTTTGGGAGTCTCAACACTTGTTTCTAAGGCAATGAGAGCATTCAATCCTCCAAGTATGTTGTTGCCCTTGACTAAGCTGAAATATTTGTCATGCTTGAAGATGGGATCCATGAATATCTATATAGAAGACTTGTAACCTTTGCTAATGAATTGAGGGACATTGTAAAATATGAGATTAGTGATGAATGGATCAAAAGGAAGTTCGTCAAAGCCATCACTCATTTCGAGAAGAATCTCGCCACCAACATTCGAACAAGATTGGACTACAAGTCACTCAACTCTATTAGTGCGCTTAGAGAGTTCATTTCTATCTATTTAGCTCACAAGAGTGCGGATCATGCTCTTGAGTGCTCAAGAGGAATGAGTAAAACTCCCAATCTTGCTTTGAAGTCAAAGGGCGTGGCTCAGGTAGTAGAAGTCGAAGAATATGGTGCTGGTGATGACTTTGAGGATTACTTTTGGGGATGTCTATAAAGGCGTTTATAAGTTCATGGCTCTTTCCACTAATGGCTATTGGGAGAGGTGGGAAGCTAATCAATCTGGTGCTCCAAGACCTCCAAGAACCAAGAACATTAGGAAAAAGAGTGAGCGGCCAAGGACGTGCGATAATTGTGGAAGTGCAAACCACTTTGTCAAGGAATTCCCCTTTGAGCCAAGAGAATAAAATGAAGGGAAGCTTATTCGCAAAGACAAGACCAAAACTCCTCCAATCAAGAACTTTGCAAGAAGAGCCCTGAGGGCTCTATATGTACAAGAAGGCCCCATCTTGGAGACATACATGCCCGAAGATGAAGATGAATATGAAGTTGTAGGTGTTGCACACATCGCCATAGCTACCTTGGTCTCTTCATCGTCCTCCTTATTTGAATCTCCCAATGAAAATGCGCCCATCCGACCTACATGTCGCATGGAAAAAGCAATATCGATAACTATTTCCTCAAAGCCCATCATTTCTACTCCTCTCTCTTTGTTGGATTGTGTAGGAAATTCTAATTATGAGGATGATGAGTCTAAAATTTTAGACTTATGGTTGGTTAGCCTTGAACGCGAGAGTAGAATCAATGTAGATGTTCTTCTAGAGCAACTTGATGCGGCCAACGCTCTTGTTAATGAAAAGGAGAAAATCATCTTGACTTTGGAAACCCATGGTGATGTTCTTCCAAATTAAAATAAGGATCTTGCTAAGGCCTTCGAGGAGTAGCTATATCATAGTGTTTATCTTGAGGAGAAGCTTTATAGTATGGAAGAAACTTATGCTCTTTCTCTCTCTAAGATTAGGAGATAAAATGAGTCATCTCTTTCTCTTGCTAAAACCTATGAACATGATAAAATTGAGCTAGAAATTTTTCATGATAGACTTGTTGAAGATCATGAGAAACTAAAAAATGAGTTCATGTCTCTTAAGGATATTCATGGAAAACTTAAGAAGTCTCGTGATCAAGTTCTAGCTCAACAATCTAATAAGCAAGTTGTCTCTACTTCCTCTACTATTGGCATTTCTTCTTCAAGCGACCCTTGTTCTCCAACTAACATTATAGGAAGTGAGAAAGTTCTAAATGATCTTGTGAACTCCTAAAAGGTTAATAATGGGAAAGAAGGACTTGGATTCGTTTCCAAGTCAAAGAAGAAGAAGTCGACCCTCCCTTCCAAAAATAATGTCTTTGTGAAGGAGGGGGATATGACTAAGGAAATGGATACCAACACCATTGTGGGTGGTGATGCTTCCAATAGCAATGCCACTCGCAATGACTTTGCAAAATATAACTGGTGTGTCCAAAATACACACATCTTTATCTATGTTTAAACCATATCTTTGTCATGAAAATCACCGAGATATTACTCTAAACCTGACACTAACCCCTAATGGGCAAGTCAATTGCAAATATCTTTGTCATTATTTTTATTTTAGATTCTGGACATGGACATCACTGGAAATCAACACTAGAAAGAAGGAAATGGTCAAGTTTGGAAAAACAATTAAAGAAGCAGTCAAATAGAGCTTAACAACCACTGGTACGATCGCAAGCGACCATACCAACCACCATACTAGGTGCCATCTTGACCGTCTAATCAAGCCAATTCACGAAGGAAGACGCCCGAAAACCTAATTCCATTTGCTGCACTATAGAAAGGAGAGGAAACATCACTCAGAAGAGAGCCAGACCATCATCATTCTCCACCACGAGGTGTTGACGCCATCGCCGCTCCACCACCATCTACACCAACATAGTCATAGCCATGCTACCTAGTAATTTAGATCTAATTGCGATGTGTAACGTTGTAAGAACTATCATTCATTCAATACAAGTACTATTCTCTACAATGTTTTCTATTGTTGATCTGATTGTTTTGTGTGAGTAGTCTCCTGGGGCTAAGGGCCAAGGTCTAACCTCATTGCTATGTGCTTCATTTAACCCATGTGATTTTAGTTTAATGAGTTCATTATGTTACTTGTGTGTGTTTATATATCTATGCCTTGCTCCTAGCACTTGTCAGGTACCCAATACCCCTAAGAGTGATCAAAGTAGAGGTATGAAGACAGACAAATGAAAGGTTGAGTCGTGAAACTCTTGTGAGAGGAGGAGGAGTACAACAACTGGAAGTGGATCTCTTACGAACAACAATGATGTAACCTGTAGCGTTCCCACATTTAAATAATGTAAGAACACCTGTGCTATTATGCTAGTCCCTGGATCAAATGGTAGCACTACAGTACAAAATGAAATATCATGCAAATGCATCAAATTCTATTACATCGCATGATCCAGTCTTTACAAAATAGGATTATAACTTGCATAGTCTTAGAATACTAGCAGAAAACAAAGAAATACAGCGGAAAACATAGTAAAAAATTGAGCCCATCTTCTTCATGTCCCACAGGCAAAAACATGTTGGCGATAGTCTCGAGATCCTAAACGAAATCCTCACTCGTCTTCAGAAACATCTGCAATATGGAATATGCAGCCACAAGGGAGTCAATACAATTTAATGGTGGATATAAATGGAAAAACTAATACTACATGCTTATTTGGCCGAGTGGAGTTTTGGCTAAGTTTGCATAAATAAAGTTTTCTCGTATCACTTTTATAAAACATACTTTTCTTTCAAAAGGGTGGCATCATTGGATTAAGATCCAAGCACCAAAAATATTGTTCACTTGGTCAAAATTTTACTTATTGAAAATGGTTATGTGATTCTTCCGTCCATCCTTGTCCAACTGCTCATAGTTGTCCATAACCGGGGAACGGCTAAGATCTTAGTTTTCTGACTCTGTAGAGTTTGTGCACTTTCACCTTCATACTCAATTCAACCCAAACATCCTATACACCCTGAGTGCATTAAGGAAAGGAGAAGAATCAAGACGAGATCTTTCAGAAGCAAGAATTCAACCCAATGGCAAGACCCGTTCCACCTATAATTATGCTACATCTGCTTGTCAAGCCCAGGCTGAACCCTCACAACTTAGTTGATCAAGACAAATCCCATATGACTAAAGGATGCACTGGAAGCAATCTAAACTTGGGGAACATCATAATCACTTTGTTCCTGGGTGGCATTTCTTCAAGTGAACTCCCCTCGGGGAGACACTCAACTATCTACAGCCCCGCATTACCAATCCACCCAGGTGGTTCATTGAAGTTGTTACTTAGAATTTTTCCACAACATCAAGTAAAATAATTTTTGTAGCAAGGCTAAGCATCAACTAAGTACCAAGTCTTCAAAAGTAACAATGTATAAGGATGTCTACACACTACTAGGATATAGCATAGCATAATATAACTTAGTAAAATTTCATATCATGCATACTACTCAAAATCAACTAATTCATATAGAAAATAATGGGTAGTTGAATGGTGTGTTACTTGCCTTGTTAAGTTGGTGAAGAAATGACACTCTCTTCACAAAAGATCGTTGCTATCCGTACAATCTATACATTGAAAACACAATAAGAAAATAAACAAGCATCCTAGCAATCAAACACATAAGTGGATAAAACAAACAAAGCAAACACCATAACATAGGGGTTGTACCAAGTTGGCTAGGAAAAGGTCAAGATTTGAGTTAGAAGGTTCATTCTATCTTGGTTCCATACTTGTTGAGGAAGTTCCAAGAGTTTACCAAGGTGATCTCACTATTTCAACTAAAGTAACACATAACAATGTGTAACACTTG
This sequence comes from Alopecurus myosuroides, assembly GCA_028641055.1. Classification (NCBI taxonomy): domain Eukaryota; kingdom Viridiplantae; phylum Streptophyta; class Magnoliopsida; order Poales; family Poaceae; genus Alopecurus; species Alopecurus myosuroides. The sequence goes on from CM054057.1 coordinate 488,665,806, forward strand.
GTTGTTTTCATCAAAACATTTGAGTGATCTAAGTTAGTCCTTCCATTTTGGTTTAGGGTAGGTCTAGGTTCAACTAACTTCATAACAAAGGAGATAACAAGTTAAAGTCTTGGGATTTTCCATTTGGGTCAATGGTTGGACAAAAACAACTTTCTAAATCTTCAACTTTTATGGATTGCTCCAAGTCTTCACATGCTTGTCTTCTTGAAGATCATCTTCATGTTTCTATTGTAGTCTTTTCCTTGGATGGATTCTTCTCTTGATCTTGATAGATTTCTTCATGGATTTCACTTCACCAATTGATTTGGGTATGGGGTGGGCACAAATACGACTAAGTCAATTTGGAAAGAAATAAGAAGAAAGATAGAAAGAGAGAGGGAGATGTTTTCTTCTGAATTTCTTCACACTTGTACTTCCTTGACTTGCTTCTAGTTGTTGTTAAGTTCAATTCCCTTACATAAAATTCTTGAATGATCTTCTTTGTAACTCTTCATGTTGCCACCATGTTTTGATGGAGTTCCTTCTTGTGGTTGAGTCTTGTTTTCCATTTTTGCTAACTTGATGATTTCTTGAAGCAAGAGTAGGGAAGTGGAGAAGTAGATAGAAAACTATGGTACTAGTGTTTGAGGTTCACTACTTGGTCTTATATGTGATTGACACATTTTAGGGACTTGGTCTTGGCTCCAAATAGTCATAACATCAATGAATAAATGATGGAAATAATTTCTAAGACATGGTGAAAATGGATGTATCACTAAGTTGGGTTTTGGATAAAATCACATGGTCATGGCCCAAAGGTGTCCAAAATGGTTGGGCAAGTATGTCTCTGGTTCAAGGTTACCAAATGGAGCAATTTTGCCAAAGGAACTATATTGAAATTATTTATAGAATTAAATCTATGTCAAAATTACGCAATTATACCACTTAAATGCAAATTCAAACTTAACTTGTTGAAAAATTATTTTGGGATATAGGATATGAAAGTCCACATCCTAAGGTTTCCAAATATATTTTATTTACAATTTTTGGATTTGTAGAATTTGAATTATGCCAAAATTCATCAAACAAGCATATTTAAATTTGAACCAATTTAAGTTTGTCAAATTTGAATTTTAATAGTGCTAAAAGATTCTACACATTCTGGGGATTTAAAAAATTTCAAGTTTGTTCAATTTGGATTTATGGATAAAAATTTGTGATGAATTTAAGTTACATGGACTAATCTGCAAAACTGCTAAATAAATATACCGGGAGAAAATTTTGAATTAAAGGCTGGCCACGTGGCTCTATCTGATTGCTCAGAGCTGCTGACTGGGCTGCTGACCGTGCATGCTGACTGGGCGCTGACTGGGTTAAGTGAAATCATCTGGTGCGTTGGATCTAGATCCAACGGGGGCTTACCCCTTCGGGTCTAATCTAATCTCATCCATCCATTCGATCTAACGGATGAGAAGCTAGGTTTACCTCACCAGTGGAGGACCTTACCGGAAATGGCAGGAATGCCTGTGCTTCGGCGGCCCGTGGCTCAAAACTGGACGGCGACAACTCTCCCGTGGTCCTCCGGGGAAGGGGAGGACACGCAGCGGCTCGACGCGACATGGAGATCTCGTTGGTGATGATGGCTCGCTCCGATGGGTCTTTGAGCGACGACGCGGTGATGTTCCGCAGCGGCACCCTCGGGTGTTCTCCGGTGAGCTCGCCTGCGACGAAACGGCTGCGCAAAAAAATCGATGGAGGGTATCAGCACGTGCGCCAATATGTGGTGAAGAGAGGAGACAAAAAATGGGTGGCCGTGACTCACTGATTTCGCCGGAATCCAACTCAGACGATGACCGAACAGAGGGGCTCCGGCGAGCGATTTCGGCGGCTTAGATGCACCAAACAGAGAGAGAGGAGAGGGGAATGAGAGAGGAGGAGACAGGCGTTAAGTAGAGGGCAAGGGGATATCGATTAATGGCTTTAATCGCAAGAAATCACTCGCGAAAAATCATGGCTGAAACGGCCGGCAGTTTCCTTCTGTGGCTTGAAGACGATGACATCATTGGTGATGTCACTACGGGTCCCACGTGTCAGCTGCACAGAGAAAGGCTGGGGTGGGCTGCTGCATTGCTGTTGGGCCGTGGTCTCTGCGCTGCGCGCGCGGTAGAAAACATGACGGGAAGGGAGTGGGCTGGGCTGCTGCTCTCTTTCCCTTTTCTGTTTGTTGTTTTTTTTTTGTTCTTTTTCCTTTTTCTTTTCTGTTTTTATTCTTAATTCCATAACTTATGATTTATAAGCCCAAATGACTTCAAATCGAAAACTAAAATTTTGTAATAAAACTGTTTTCAATCAAAAACAAAGGTGTACTGTTTCCAACACCTTTAAGAAAATGTATTTTCAAAATATGATTGAATAACTAATAGCAATTTAATGTTATTTTAATATTAGAGAAAAAGAATTAATGGAAGTTAGAGTCAAATAAAATTCAGAGACATTCTATAAGTGATTTTTTTAAATCATTACAACTTATTTTCCTATTTTATATTTTTAAGATATAAGTGATCTATTAATAGCAACTTAATGCCATTTTAAAATAGAAAATTAAATAAATACAAAAGTGGCTTAATAAAATTTGGAAAAATCCCACAAGTCATAATATTGTTTTCTAAGTCTCATTTTATGTTATTTACAAAGCAAAGCATTTTATATTCACTCCTTTATGTTTAAAACTTGGAGTATCATTTGTATATCAATATAAATAGTTGTTATTCCCATAAAATAATTTTGAGGCATATAAACTGTTAAGAGGTAGTAATTCTCTGGTTTCAAGGGCTATAAAACATTTTCAAAGTAATAGATGATTTGAACACATGTCATAAAATAGGGTTTTCTAAGAGAAAACAATTTCTTTGAGTAATGAATATTTATTTTGAATGAGCTTTTAGGGTTTATGGAATAGAGGTATAATGGATTCTTAATTTCAATTTTCATTGAGTTATGTATTGTTTCCTTTTATTTCTTGCATCTCAATGGTTTTTGGTGACTTGCATAACATGAAAACAAAAAGATTCAATTTTTTGTGATTTTTGGACTTTCCAAAAATCAGGGATGTTACATAACCACGCTTAAAGCTTTTGTCTATTTATTCGTAAATACCAATTCAACCCCGCGATATGGATCTAAAGGCCCAATGGTTGGACAAATTACTCAATGGTAACCTATGCTCGGGGCCATAGTGGCTTACAGATGCATTGCCTACACACAACTAAATAGCATATGTATTAATTAATCTAACTGTTTGCATTTTATTTTATTTATCCCATGTTTACTAATGCACTATTGTAGGTGAAACCTTAAGCCCTGGCATATTTTAATCATTGATCACAAACACAAACAAGTTTGGTCTCGTAAAACGAGAATTAATTAGAATTTATGTGGGTTCAACCAGTGTCCTTATCAAGCACCTACTTCCTGGTTCGATAAACCTAGGGTCACTAGGGAAAAACACACATACTATATTCAGAAATCCAGATCGAAGGTATCAATCCTTTTTCTAGCGCTGCTGCTGGGGAAGTATTTCTGCTACCCTGATAAGGTTATAGAGCAATTTTTCATTTTGTTAATTTTTGTTTTATTTTATTTTACTAGTTTATGACTTTTAGCTTATTTGAAAACCCAAAAATATTAGTTACATTTTGTTCTTATTTGAAAAACCAAAAAGATTAGTATGGAAAACAAGAATCTTCGGGAGTTTGCTACTCCCAATGATGATTACTTGCGTGCACCCATCACTCAACCCACAGTTGTTGCAGAGAATTGTGAAATTAAGCCTAATCTTTTGAACTTAATTCAACAGAACCAATTTAGTGGTTCAGCTTCTGAGAATGCAGGTATGTACTTGAATAATTTTACTGAATTATGTGATATATGATATGTATGAAATACGTCTATCCAAATGTAGTCAAGCTATGTTTGTTCTCTTTCTCTTTGAGAGAGAAAACAAAATAATGGTTACTAGCATTCCCTAAAGGCATGGTTACATCTTGGGAAAGTTGTTGCAATATATTTATGACTAAATGTTTCTCACCAGCTAAGAAAATGCAACTGCGTTCCAGTTTTAAGCAAGAAGATCGCAAGCCACTAGTGCTTGCATGGGAACGCATGAAGGATTCTGTTAGGAATTGACCTAACCATGCCATGGAGAAATGGTTAATACTCCATCTATTTTATGATGCACTTGATCATATATCAAAATCTATGCTTGACACAACTTCAGGAGGAACGTTCATGGGAAAGGAGATAGGAGTGGCCAAGAAGCTACTCAATGATATGCAAGATAATCATGCCCAATGGAATATAGAAAGTACTAATACCAAGAAGGTAATTTTTGTCACTGAGGGCAACAATGAAGATCTAATAACAAAGGTAGATGAGCTACATAATGTTCTTAAAGGTAAAAATGAAGCTCAGGCAAATGTCATCTCTGATGGAGGGATAATAACCCGGTAGGCCAACTCCAAGGTATAACCCGGCCCAAAGGACGCTGCGCAAGATCCGGCTAAGGATAAAGAAACTTCTGGAAGGCCCAAGTTTGTAGGCCTCGTAACCCGGATTGTGGGTTACGGTAAAGGAAAGTTAGAGTTTGTATGCGGTGTCCGGGTAGGATTCAGGGTGCGCCTTGGAGAGTAAGCCAGGGGGTACGGGTGCTTTATAAACCGACCCCTAGGTCTAGTTGAGAGAGATCTAAGAACCCTAGCAGTATCGCTTGGTATCGAGCGTCCAGTGTATACGAGAGATCGAGTTAATATATTAAGATCGGAGACTCGGCGACTTGATTGCCGGCTACCAGATCGAGTTCCATCATGTTTTCCTCTGAGCTAAACCCTCTCCCAAACGCCTGTGTCGTCTTGCCCCAAGATCAGTTACCCCCGGTAACGTCTGCCGTGATTATCCCACGATAGTTGGCGCCCACCGTGGGGCCTGCGTCCAAAGGTGTTTACATCACGGGAGAAGCTCGGAAGAACATGGAGAATCTTGTCGTCGGCGAGATCTAGATCGACCACAAAGGAGAAAAGACGGTGGACGATTCCGGCTGGGGGCCAGAGTCGGATCACCTCGAATCCGGATCCGTCGTGACAATCAGCCGGATCAGCGTCTTCGTCGGTATGGTACGTACTCCTGATTTAAAAGGACAATATCATGTGCATACTACAGGAACTTCTAACAGGGACAAAGAGATACTCAAGCAAGCTGTGAACTCGGTTTCCTCGGCTGTTCCGGGACACCTGAGATGGGCGGAACAAGAGATAACATGGAGCAGAAGAGATCACCCGGAAAGAATAGAGCACCCGGGAGTCTTAGCATTGGTAGTCGCACCACAGGTTAATGGTTACGAGTTAAAAAGGGTCCTGATGGACGGTGGAAGTAGCATCAATATCTTGTACTGGGAAACTTTTTCACGCATGGGTCTCAAGGAGTCCCAGCTGCAGTAAAGCTCAACAATTTTTCATGGAATAGTGCCGGGTCACTCGGCATGTCCCGAGGGGAAAATCGCATTGGAGGTAGCCTTTGGAGAATCAACGGATAATTATCGGGTTGAGTGGCTCACATTCGAGGTGGTCAAATTGCGCAGTCCTTATCACGCACTATTTGGAAGACCGGCTTATGCCCAATTCATGGCCAGGCCGTGTTATGTGTATCTGCAACTGAAGATTCCAGGTCCTAAGCAAACCATCACCATACATGGAAGCCGGGATATAGCGGCCGAGTGCGACGAAGGAGACTCGGTAATGGCCGAGCAGGCTTGCAGAAAAGAGGGACTCAAGTATTATCGGTCTCAAGTAGACCCGGAGGACAGGACCGCATTGAAAAGGCCGAATACTGAGGACGAAAGAGCAAAATTCAAGGCAGCACAGGACACCAAGATGATAGATTTTGTCGAAGGTGATCCCACTAAGCAATTTACCATAGGGTCTAACTTGGACAGCGAGCAGGAGAAAGCACTTGTGGAGTTTATTCGTTCTAATGCGGACGTATTCGCCTGGACGCCTAGCGATATGCCGGGTATCCCTACAGAGTTGGCAGAGCACAGTTTGCATGTAGATCCCAAGTCCAGACCTGTGAAGCAGGGCTTGAGAAAGATGAACGAGGAAAGAAGGAAAGCTATAGGTGAAGAAATTGCTCGATTATTGACAGCCGGCTTCATCATGGAAGTATTTCACCCGGATTGGTTGGCAAATCCGGTGCTAGTGATGAAAAAGACCAATGAGTGGAGGATGTGCATTGATTTTACGAGTCTCAACAAGCATTGCCCAAAGGATCCGTTCGCACTACCAAGGATAGATCAAATCATAGATGCAGTGGCTGGGAGTGACCTATTATGCTTTCTGGACGCTTATTCCGGATATCATCAGATTAAACTCAAGAGGGAGGATTGGGAGAAAACATCGTTTATAACTCCTTTTGGGGCCTTTCGTTACAAAACCATGACGTTTGGGTTGAAGAACGCTGGCGCAACTTATCAACGGTGTATTCAGAAGTGCTTCGAGGACCAAATCGGACGCAACGTCCATGCTTATGTGGATGATGTGGTTATCAAGACCAGGAAGGCGGAAACATTTATCGATGATCTAAAGGATACGTTCAAGAACTTAAGGGGGTATCAGATGAAGCTTAACCCGACAAAGTGCGTATTCGGAGTTCCAGCCGGGAAATTACTTGGCTTTATCGTTTTCGAGAGAGGAATTGAAGCAAACCCGGACACAATCAAAGCTATCCAAAGTCTGAAAAAGCCGGAAAATTTGAAGCATGTTCAAAAGCTCACGGGTTGCGTAGCAGCCTTGAGCCGATTTATATCAAGACTCGGAGAAAAGGCAATACCCTTGTACCGGCTCTTGAGGAAATCCGACAAGTTTGTATGGGATCAAGAGGCGGATGGGGCGTTCGAGGCACTAAAGAAGCAGCTATCTGAAGCACCAGTGCTAGCGGCCCCGGGTCCTAAAGAGCCTATGTTGCTATACGTGGCAGCTGGCCCCCGAGCCGTCAGTGCAGTAGTGGTTGTGGAGCGTAAAGAGGATGGGAAAGGTTATCCAGTCCAGAGACCGGTTTATTATGTCAGTGAAGTATTATCAGAGGCAAAGCAGCGCTATCCGCATTGGCAAAAGCTGGTTTTCGGGGTCTTTATGGCCAGTCGGAAACTGAAGCCGTATTTCCAGGAACACCCCATAACCGTGGTTAGCTCAATACCAATGTCGGATATCATTAGAAACTCGGATGCAACCGGAAGAATAGCCAAATGGGCGATAGAAATGGGGGATTATCACATCAGCTACGAGCCCAGGTCAGCAATCAAATCTCAGGCTTTGGTTGATTTCGTTAATGATTGGACACACACATGCATGACTACCACGGTTCCAAACTCAGAGTCATGGATCATGCACTTCGACGGATCAAAGCAGTATGAGGGATCAGGAGCTGGGGTGGTGCTAACATCACCCAAAGGAGACAAATTGAGTTACGTACTACAAATTCACTTTGACTGTTCCAATAACGTGGCCGAGTATGAGGCCCTATTGCATGGCCTAAAGGTAGCCAAGGAGATGAACATCAAGAGGATACGATGCTTCGGAGATTCAGACCTTGTGGTACAGCAGGTGTCAGGAACTTGGGATAGAAAGGACGCAACTATGGCAGCATACCGCAGGGAAGTTGATAGGGTTGCGAGATGTTTTTCCGGGTATGAGGTGGAGCATATAGATAGAAGAAAGAATGAGGCAGCCGACGCCCTCGCTAGACTCGGCTCGCGCAGAGAGCCGGTCCCACCCAACGTGTTCCTGGACGAATTATGGCGACCATCAGTTAAAACCGAGTCAGAGGAGGAATTGGCAAGTCAAGACCCGGATTTAGGACTCGTGGCCACTGTACACGCTATTCCAGAGTGGACAGAACCATTTTTGGCCTACCTATCACGAGGCGAGTTACCACAGTAAGAAGTGTTAGCAAGGAAAATTTTGCGGCGAGCAAAGGGATATTCTATCATCAACGGGGAGTTATACAAGAGAAGCACCGCGGGGGTCTTTTTGCGTTGCGTGGCACCAGAAGAAGGCCGGCAGATTCTCAAGGAAATCCATGAAGGCGATTGCGGGCATCATGCATCCACAAGATCCCTTGTGGCCAAGGCTTATCGACACGGATTTTTCTGGCTCACGGCTCTAGCAGATGCGGAACGATTAGTAGCAAGGTGTGACGGATGTCAAAGGTACGCTCGCCAAACCCATGTGCCGGCTATGGAATTACGGACCATCCCGTTAACTTGGCCGTTCGCTGTCTGGGGGATGGACATGGTTGGCCCCTTTCATATGTCACCTTGCAAGAAGACACATCTTTTAGTGGCTATTTATAAGTTTACCAAATGGGTTGAGGTTATGCCAGTTACTAATTGCGAAGCAGCTACAGCAGTCAAGTTCCTGAAAAGAATTATCTACCGGTTTGGGTATCCCCACAGCAAAATTACCGACAATGGAACCAACATGTCCCTTGGTGAGATGGAAAAGTTCTGTGGCAACAATGGAATCCGGCTTGATGTAGCATCAGTGGCTCATCCACAGGCCAACGGACAAGTGGAGAGGGCAAACCAAGAATTGCTTCGCGGATTGAAACCACGATTGCGAGTCCCCTGTATCAGGGCTGCTGGCGCATGGGTCGAAGAACTTCCTTCCGTGGTTTGGGGTATCAACACTACACCTAACAGATCCACTCAGATGACACCCTTCTTCATGGTCTATGGTGCGGAAGCAGTGTTACCGAGTGACATTATCCATGATTCACCGCGAGTATCAGCTTACGTTGAAGTGGAGAACGAAAAGACCCGGCAGGACGCCGTAGATATGTTAGAAGAACAAAGGGAACAAGCCCTGGAGAGATCAGCCATTTATCAGCAAGGTTTACGGAGGTATCATAGCCGGCGCGTGAAAACCCGGGTCTTCTAGGAAGGAGACCTGGTTCTGCGCCTGGTACAGACAAACGAAGGAAAACACAAATTATCACCACCATGGGAAGGACCGTTTATCATAAGCCGGAATCTGCATAATGGATCGTATTACTTGGTAGATGCGAGGGAGGAGTCGGCTACAGTTAATGACACCGCTCGTACCACTTCATCTATGCAAGAAAGAGACAGGCCATGGAACGTGGCTCAGCTACGTCCATATTATACTTAGTAAAGACTATATTGGCAAGAGGAATTGCACGATGTAACAAGCAGCAGGTTTCAGACGTACTCTTTTCCTATCCAGGGTACCCTTGGGGACTGGATGGGTTTTTAGTGAGGCGGCTTGCTGACCTATCTTTTTCATATCAAGTAAAGAGATGGTTATTCTTATGTTCTTCAGTCTCAGTACGTTGCATATATTCAGGTCTTGGGGGCTGATTGCTTGAATAGCACAGTTGCAAACTCAAAGACCCGGCCTTGATGCCTATGAGTTATGAGGGCCGATTACTCGCAAACGAGTACGGCTGCAATCTTATAACCGGACAAAGGAGCCAAATTTTCTTGACTTTTCTTACTTAAGCTCGATGTGACTCGCACTAAAATGGCATGATTTGCTCGCTTACGATTACAATCAGCCATGAAGCCCAATGGGACTTGGTTGACCCTGTCTTCGTACAGAAGTAACAACATGATATCCATGCGAAAGCCGGCTTATAGTACAAGATAGTCAAAAGGGTCATCTAAACCACAAGTTATGCAGAGTACAGGGCTAATAGCCGGAAACTCAACGACTATTAAGCATAACTTCAGAACCTATGTGAAACGGCTCTGGGCTTTTTGGATTTAGCAGCAAACAATGCGTTCTCCTTGAAAAATCACGTATCCCCAACTCAGAAATCTGGGTCTTGGGGACTCGGGATCTTGAGAAAGAGAAAAATTGCTTAGTTGTTAAAGCTCAAAAAGTCCAAACATCCGAGTCTTGGGGGCTTGAGGACTTCGAAGCAAGTCCGCTTGTCAACACCCATGAAACCCGAAAACCGAGTCTCACAAAAGGAACAATAAAGAAAGTCGGATATCTAGAGCAAATGAGTTCAAAAGTGAATAATTTAAAAGCTCAGAAGAGGCATAGAGTATATCAAGACCTTAGCGTGCATTACAAAATCCCGGTAAATGATATCAAAGGTGCACAGGCGCACCATCCAAAAAATAATTGTTTAAACGACACATCGGCCGAATGACGCATGAGAAGTGGCATGAAGGAGCAGGTATCACTCGGCATCCTAAGCCCCGGCGTCCATCTTCGCCTTACCCTTACCATCACTTGGGGTAGCGGCAGCACCCGGATCAGCAGTGCCGGCTCGCGCAGGAGGAGGAACGACTGGTGTGGAGGTAGCGGGCGCAGAGTCGGCTTCAGCCTTCTTTTTGGCAGCCTCCTCCCTCAACTTAGCAGCTTCCTCCTTCCATCGGGCAAGCATGTCATACGGCTCGGGAAGATCCGACTTAACAGCTTCACCAGCAGCATCATAAGCAGGAACGAGGGAATCGACATCTAAGCCGTCAGCAATCACGCTGGCCGGGTAACGGACCTCCTTCTGGACGGCCTGGAAATCCTTCACGGAGAACTTGGACCCATCAAGCTTGTATTCCGGGAAACCGCCCATAAGCTTGGCTAGCTCGAGCTTAGGAAAGTAAGCCTTGGCAAGCGCAAGACCCCGGGTTACTCCAACCCGGCAGGACGAGCGTTTCCAGTGCCAAATCCACTCGGGGATAGTGGAGCAAGCGTCTAGCATTCTCTTCAGGTCACCATGCCCTTTACCCGGCCACCGTATTTCTTGAAGGATCCATTTGGTTCCGGCGCACAGCTGCCGGATAACGCTCTTGATAGTTTTCAGCCTGGCAATGTCACCCTCGTCCGGCATCACTTCATCCGGACCTGCAGAAATGGAAACATGAGTCAGGAAATTCCGGCTATTTATCAAAAGGATAACCCGGATGAAGAAGCGTACCAAGCAAAGCATGATACGTATCAGCAATTTGAACAGAAAGGCTCGTCAGATCATCTTCTGCTGTGTGAGCCCTCCTCCTATACTTCTTCATTATCGTCCTGCTCCTCCTGGCCTCAGCCTCGGCCGCCTCACGCAGAGCCACCTCCTTTTCAATAAGCTTGGTGGCCTTGGCCAGTTTCTCGTCAGATTGAGTCACGAAGGACTGCATGGATGCAAGGAAGGATTAGCTAGGTAACGGGGCAAGTTATAAGTCGCTTATATCGTAAAGTTCCAAGCAAATTGTGAATTAATTCACTCGGAACTTGGGGACTGGATAAGGACACAAGCAATATTAGTCGGGTTTACCTCGTGTTTGGCTATTAAAGCCTCCAAGATGTTTTCTTCATTAGCCCTCAAAGCACGCAGGGTTTCGAGCATCTGGGCAAATGTCAGGTCCTCGGGTCGGGCACCGGAAGAGCCGGCAGCCTGGTCGCCTGATGGGGGAGCTCTTCCCGCCCTTGGAGTCGAGACCCGGACAGTCTGAGTATCCGGGTTGGGAGAACCCATCCTCGTGTCCGGAACCTCGATCTCCTCGTCCACTGGTTCAGATGACTCAGGAGACCCGGTGGCTTGTTCCTGGTTGTTCTCAGTATCACCGCCGGTCGCGGCGTCTACGTTCTTAGTTGGCTCCTCTGTCTGACGGTTATCCGCCTCCCGGTTATCCATCTCCACATTCTCCGGGTCACTAACGGTGGCTTGAGCGCTAAAGAAAGATGAGAAGAGGCAGTTAGCAATGGTGATTGAAAATTTTCAGGTATCAAAGGATGTCATATAGCAAAAACTTACCCAGTATTTACGGCGTAATCCGGCGGGAGTTCGCCGCTGGAAGCAGACGAAGATGTCAAAGGGACCGTTAGCGGAACCCAGAATTGCCCGGCACATGGATGGTTAGGAGAAGGGTGGCGCTGAGGAGAATTGGAATGACGAGGCGGAGGGACACTGGCACGATGGACGGGGGAGGTGGAGATGCCCGGGTTAAGGGGATCATCGCCCGGGGAACTCCGAGTTACTCTGCGCTTGGCTGGAAGAGAATCCTTCAAGTACGACGAGTTCGATAATTGATGGTTAAGTTGTCTCATGGCATCAAAGGAGTAAGGTTCAGAGGATATAGAAGAGAAAGGAACCTTGGACACTGCCCCTCTGGTTTTCCTCTTGGCTCCAACTGTTGCCTCTTGGTCAGATTCGATAGCCTCCGGGTCATCCTCGTTATTCTCACCTTCGTCCTCCAGCCCTGCGAACCGAGTGTGTGTTCGTGGGAAAAAGTTAAATAGGAGGAAAATGATGCAAGTAAAGATAATACAAGATCCGGGCCAATACCTTCATCACCGTCAGCCGGCTCATCTTCTTCTTCCGGGTTTCTGGAAGGGGGGGAGGTTTCAACTGTCCAGAAAGGATCATCGACCTGATACATAAAGATGAAAATAAGAACTAGGAGCAGTATCGAGTCAAGATGAGGAAGTAAACTTATGAGTATCGGGTCTTACCACTGGGGCCGGGTTTTCCCGAGTAAACGGAGGTAACCCGGTGATGTTCTTTATCACCTCCAGTTTCTCTGTCAAGAAACCCTTGATGGTTTTGTTGGTATCCCCGGCAGCAAAGCTCTTGGTGGAATATCGAAGGGCGTCTGTGGTGTGCCCCGAGTATTCGCACATCAATTTGGAGCGGATAGAATTGGGTTGGATCGGGAAGTCGACCCAAGTTTTCACTAAGTTGAGCCCAAGAAGGCCTTGGGCTGAGAGAACGGCTAACTTAGCTAGCAAAGGTATGATTGCCTCCCTGTCTGAGTCAGGGGCGAAAGCATTGAAATTCTCGGAGGTATTGAGGAGGCCCTCCGAGTAACCCGGCAGTCTCTTCTCGCCGGGTGGAGAGGTGTCGTGGGAGTAGAAGAAGGATAGTTGCCAGTGTTTAACATGGGAGTTCAGATTAAGGGTTGGCATTGGGGAGTTTTTGCGGCGTTGGATGGATACCCCGCCGCAAGTGAGAAGTGCTCCGTCACCGCTTTCGCGGCATGGCTTGCACTGGAAGAGTTCAATAAAGAGAGTCAAACTTGGCAGAGTGCACAAGTATGACTCGGATAGGACAATGAAGTGAGTAATATTCAACATAGAGTTAGGCCCTATGTCAAATATCCTGAGGCCATAATGGCTCAGGACCTCACGGAAGAAAGGGTGACCCGGAGGACGGAATCCCCGGGTCACGTGCTCCACGAAACAGATTACCTCGCCGTCGGTGGGTGTGGGCCGGGTCTCGTCACCCGACGCCCTCCAGCGAATGTCCTTCTGAGGGGGGAGAACCCCCAACTCGGCCAGCTCTTCCAGCTTGGCCTTTGTGACTGTGGATCGCCCCCAATTGGCGGATATGGATTGGGTTGCCTTCGCCTGGGCCGGTTGTTTCCCTTGCCTTTTGGGAGCCATGGGATCAACCTGCAAACACAAGGAAGAAAGATACAGGAAATAAGACTCGGGAATATTAGGTTATCCGAGCATGCACCTGGAGTATCAAGAAAGTATGAAGACTAAGAATTATCCGGGTATCACATCACGGAGTGGAGGTTGCGAGTTATCCGGGTATTAAGTACAACTCTAAAAATTATTGTTCACTTACGTATTGAAAAGTGTCTAAGGAAGACGGATGGTTGCCCATGTATCTACTGCAAGCAAAAGAGCCGGAAAGGGGGGATTTTCCGGGTGTCAATGTTATGCGCGGAAAGTTGGGATGAAATGGATCTAGATTGGAAAACTTGCGAACGATTTTACGAAGAAATTGGTGATTAATAATGGTAGGAGGGTGGTGTGCGATCATCAAATAGGTTATTAAAGGAGCTGGCAAGCATCTAAGCCATCTAATTGTAACATCCCAAGTATGAAAACTAGCCATTAGAATGTTTGCTCTCTGTTATTTTATGTTTTGCATCATGGCATCATGTTCATTGCATTTGTTTTGCTTGTTTTCCATTTGTTTTCCTCTGTTTTCCTTTGTTTTCCTTTGTTTTCTATTTGAATTTCAAATCAAAATTCAAACCTTTTGTTTCATCCTTGTGATGTTACAATTTCCAAAATGAATATTCAAATAAAACAATCAATTGTTTCCATTAAAGTGTGATTTCAAAACTGTTGTTTTGTTTCTAACAAAAATTCGACTAATACCAAAAACATTTGAAATTCCAAACCAATTTCCAAATGCCTTGTTTCATACTTGTTATGTTACAAATTTCCAAATAAAAGTGTCAATTAAAACAACTAGTTGTTTCTATTTAAATAGAACCATTAACTTGTTATTTCTATTTAATAACTCATTTGAATCAGTTCACATTCAAATTCAAATCACATTGTCCAAAACAGCAACCATGTTGATCTTATAAAAATTGCAACACAATTATTAATCATATGCTTCCAATCAAACTTATTTGATCACTCCATTTAACATTGGTTTGCAATAATCGGTTAATCTCAAAATCATTTAAATTGGAATCAAATCATCAAACAGCACCTAATTTGAATTTATGAATGTTATCAAAACAAATCAACTCATTTGTTCTATTTTAATCAATAGGGTTCACCCTATTAAAATTGTTGTTTTCAATAGTAATCAATTAATTATCAAATACTTCAAATCTAAACCAATTTCCAAACAGCACTTAAATTATGAAATCTTGGAAAATAAATTTGGCCAAATGGTTACTAACACAATAAATAGGCCACCCAAATTCTTCTATAAATTTTCCTACCCCAACTTCCATCTATTTTCTTCCATCTTCATTTGCTACAAAAAAAAAAAACAGTAGAACAAAAATTATAAAAAGAACCAGCTAGCGGAGGGAGAGAGGCCCAGCCCATTTTTTCCCTTAGGCCCGATACCCTTTCCCCCCTTGTCGTCTTCCTCCCCCCTGTCGTCATCTTCCTGTACGACTCCATCAGCCACCACACGATCCTCTCCCCCCTCTCCGATGGCTGGCCGTACGAGCTCCCTGCCCCTTAAAGCCCCACTCCTAGCCCCTAACCCTAGACCTCATCCTCCACACGCCGCCATCTTCTTCCTCCCCTCTCTCTTCTTCCCTGCAACCTCCTCTGCATCCTACTGTAACTGAAACCCACCGAAAAACAGCCCCCTTTGCCGCCGGTGATCGCCGCCCTAGGATCCCCCTCCGGCCGCCGCAACGCCGGGAATGGAAACGGCGTTCAGTAGGCTCGCTCTCCACCCCCTAGGCTTGGGCGGGGACGCACCGGAGCGCCGCCGCCGTCCGCTCCAAGCCGCGGCCGCTCCCTGTCCGCCCACGACCTGCCTGCACCGACCCGTCCTCCTCCATCGACCGCTCGGGTGAGCCGCCTCTCCTTCCCCTCGATCCCCTCTCCCTACTCCCTTGGCCGCACACCCCCACGCCCCTCCTGCACACGGCCACCGCGGCGAGCAGGCAGCGAACCGCCGGCGGGCATCGCTGCCTTCCAGTCTCTGTCGCGAGCGCTCGTTCAGTTACAGTTAAAATCGCGCACAGACTACACCTTAACCCGCCACGGATACCCTTCCTTTCAACACACAGCACACCAGCCCACTGGCAACAGCCGCGCGCAGCGAGCCACAGGTGCTGGGTTCGAATCCCCGCACCCCACCTTTTCTGCCCTTTTTCTTCCGATTTATCTCAGAGCAGTCTGAACCATAACCCCCCCACTGCCCCTTACCATCACAAGCAAGCGCATCCAGCCCACTGGTTCCTGTCCCTTGAGCGCAGCTGGAGGTGAGGGGATCGAATCCCCCCTCCCTCAATTAACCAAATCTTTTTATTTTCATTTGATTTGGTCACAGCAACTTCCCAGAATCACCATTAGGCCCCTGGTAATTATTTCTAGCCCCTGCAAATTTATTTTCCAAGTCCCTAGAGGTGGTAAAATTTGCAGATTTACACCAAAACTTGTAAAATGCATAATTAAATCATTTTAACTCCAAATCCAACTTTTTAAATATGTTTTCTGTCCCAAATTAAATGCTCTATCCAAATATAAAATTTGTTTACTGTTTTGAATATTTTAAATTGGTGCAATATTTGAAAACTTGTTAAATTCACTTCAACTTGCAAAAATCATAACTTGGGCATAAAAATTCCAAATTCCACAAACTAAATATGTTTTCCAATCAACTTTTCATGTACTATCCAAATATAAATTTTGTTTGCTGTTTTGAATAATTTAAATTGCTGAAAACAACTGTTTCTTGTTTAATGCATTTAAAATTGCCAAATTAATGACTTGCTCATTTTAAATCCAATTTCCACAAATGAAATATGTTTTCCATGCAAAATTAAACCACCTTTCCAAATATAAAATTTGTTTCATGTTTTGAATAATTAAAATTGGTTAAATGATTTAAACCTTGTTTAAATCATTTAATATTGTTAAATTCATAACTTGATCAAAACAAATTCTTTTGGGACATATAAAATATGTTTTCAAACCACAAAAGTATAAGCTTTTCAAATATGAATTTGCTTCAATGCTTTGAACAATTAAAAATTCAAATAAGTTCATGTTTGAATTAAATTCACTTAATTCTTGCTTAAACTTGTTTAATTCATAAATAATTTATTTGAAATCCTTTTTCAACAAGTGAAACATGTAATCCACCTAAAATTTGGTGTTCTTTTCAAATACGTAATTTGTTATCTATTTTGAACAATTAAAATTGGTGAAAACAACAAATGTTTGTGTGACACCTTTAAGGAACCAAAATTTCCTAACTTAATAAATGAATTTCTAAACTTGGTAAACCTTATTTCAAATTGTTTCTATTGTTGTTATTTTGTTGTTTTCCTCATCCATGCATCATGCTAATCCACTTTCACCTATTGGTTAGTTGTAAAACAATTGTTTCACCCTTAATTCATGGGTTTTCCATATGCAATCCAATTGCATATGGGTCCATTTAAACATGTTATCTTGTCGACTAGTTTATTTCTATGCATCAATTAAATGGTCATGCATCATCCCATGTTTGTGCATTATGCCATGATATTGATTGTTTGTTCTCTGCGTTGTTTGTTTGCTTCTTCTCGGATAAACGACGACGTTGAGACCGACGATACTTACGACACCCCTTCTAAGGATCTAGCTCAGTACCAGGCTACTGGGTTTTGCAGGCAAGTATTCACTCACACGAACCATCGTGTTCCTTTCAACATTGGTTACCGATACTTTCCGTTGTCTATTCTGCTAGCCCTATGAATAGTTGTTTCTGTTACGAACCTATCACATGTATCCTTTAACCCTGATATTGCCTCACCTCCATACCTATAACCTTTTGCTTGTTGCCAGTGTCTTACTAGCATGCTTAGGGTTGTTTTGCTCGAGTATGTTACCCGTTACTTTCTGTTATCTATTTTCATTATGTTCTGGGGGCTCGATGTTAAACAATGAATCATGCTAATGTTATTGTTAATAATAATTTGATGATAAGGCACCGGCAGGAGGCCCTGTGTGGTTTTGAGGCCTGCTAGTGCCGACCCTAATAGGAAAAGGGTCTTGTCTACTGACCCATGATGAGCGCACTAACCGCATGTGGGAAGCGAGTATGGGCGCCCCCCTCAATTTGATTCGATTCGCATCTCGTCCAAATCGCCTCATTTAGTTCGTGTTCTCCATTTGCCGCATGCATGTTTTTGCGAGCCCAGGCCAGGGTGGAACTTTTGTAGTCGGCATATAGGGGGACACGTTCTTAGAGTGCTATGAGGGTCCCCTTTCTTCGGGGCTCGATTAGCCGTGCGCCCAAGGTGCTTTGGGCTTGATGCGAAGAAGAGTTGAGTTGTGTTGAGTACCTCGCTTGGTGGGTATGATCCCCGTCTGGCGGGTTATTCTTACGTGTACGGCCAAATTGGTGCACCCCTGCAGGGATAAATCTTCTCGAGAAGCCGTGTTTTCCGCGGTTATGGACTACTTGGTGAAAGTACTGGCTAACAAGTACTCAGGACAACTTAAACCTAATGATTAACAACCTTACACCCAATGATTAACAACTTGACTAGTAATAGGCTTATTGACACAATAATTTGAACCATCTTTAATCCAACTGTGTGAGTTATCCTCGGATTGCTTCTTTGGATAAGGGGCGAGATCCAGGATGGGTTTGTTTGGAGGTAGTTGTAGTTGGTTACGATACGCGATCTTATCTCCTTTCTGTTAGCCGGAAGTGGTAGTAACTCTGTAGTTGTTTAGAGCAGCCAGTTGCAGCATCTTTATATCCCCTTTCTTCCGTTGAACCCAAAGCATATGTGCTTGGTGTTGACGGGTTACACTTTGGTGAACTGTGAGTCTTGCTTGCCAGTACGTTTATGTACTGACCCCTTTGGGGCTGTGGTTTCCGCAGACCTACGTTTCCGAAGATCTACATGGTGGCTACTACGTGTAGTATGACGAGACTGCTGACGAGTAGATAGCGGACCCGGGCAGGATCCGAGACTTCGTGGATGGGCTCCGTCTTTTCGTTTCCGGCCTCTTAGTCCTATTTGGATCTTGTCTGTACTCAGACATGTTGAATGCTTCCGCTGTGATGTAATGATGTATTGTTGGGACATGTGTCCTCTGAATGATTGTATTTGCTATCTCTGCTCTAATGAGAGCTATTTGCAACTTATTTCCATCTTTTGTGTCGTAGAGATCTGTTGTGATGTCACTTGTTCCAATGTCGTTGACGTACCATGTGTGTATGTTTTGAAGTACGTCAACGGAAGTATCTGGATTTCTACGGGATGGTTTGCGCAGACGATGAATAGTAAGAGAATGGCTGTCACACGTTTACGTGTTGGCCTGCTCATATTGAGATGCGGGTGCCGGTATGCCCCGTAAGCCGTTTATCTACTGTTTAACGGACTGTGAGTATCCCCTAGAAGTCCGGGTGCGACAAATGGTATCAGAGCCTGTATGCCTGTAGGATCCCTTTTTACTGGTCGCAGTTGAGTCTAGAAACTATTTTGTAGCTATATAGGAAAAATTAAACGTGAGAGTAGGAATTCTGTTCTTTTTCTTCTTTCCCCACCCACCCTCCCTTTTTCTGGTAAGGAAGTGTAACGTTGTTTTCCCTTCTCATCTAAACTTTCAAGTTAGGTTTTCACGTATTCTGGTTTCTCTAGGATGGTTATATCTACTAGACCATAGGAATGGAGGTGGTTGTGACATGATTTATCATGTTGCCTACTCATGATTGAGAACGGAGGCGTGTAAGCCCCGGAAGCAGATCCTCTATTCCTTAAGCAGTAGATATTGATCCTTTAGAAGCCCGGATGGGTTTTCTGTAGTACCTCAGGAGTGTTTTGGTCTCGTTTTTCCCGGTGTTGCTTCGTTATCCTTTTCTTCTCAACATCCTTTTCGTCCTTTCAAATCTTGTTGTTGTTTTCCACTACAATTCTTCTACCGGCGTCTAATCAAAACTTCCCAAATATCAAGTCTATCTGGCCAGAAAGGTTGTTGTTGTTGTTGTTGATTCCAGGCTATGAGAGCTGGCATTCCTATCACCTGGGGTTGTTTCGAGGAAGCATTTCTGAATCACCACATTCCAGATAGTCTATTCTCCAAATGAATCAAGTTCTATTCAGCTATACACCCTCGATGCAAAACCTCTACCTCTAATTGAAAATGTTCCGGTGGTTTGCGAATTCCCTGACGTCGTTCCAGAAGAGTTGCCAGGAATGTCTGTCATCTTGAACTTCCAAAAAAACTATCCAATGTGCACGATGTGTTTCACGTGTCACGGCTCAAGAGGATCTTCCCAAGAAGTATCCGGACCTTTTCTTTTCTCAGTAGGAATCTCGGGGCGCGATTCCTTCAAGGGGGGGCGTTTTGTAACATCCCAAGTATGAAAAATAACCATTAGAATGTTTGCTCTCTGTTATTTTATGTTTTGCATCATGGCATCATGTTCATTGCATTTGTTATGCTTGTTTTCCATTTGTTTTCCTCTGTTTTCTATTTGAATTTCAAACCAAAATTCAAACCTTTTGTTTCATCCTTGTGATGTTACAATTTCCAAAATGAATATTCAAATAAAACAATCAATTGTTTCCATTAAAGTGTGATTTCAAAACTGTTGTTTTGTTTGTAACAAAAATTCATCTAATACCAAAAACATTTGAAATTCCAAACCAATTTCCAAATGCCTTGTTTCATACTTGTTATGTTACAAATTTCCAAATAAAAGTGTCAATTAAAACAACTAGTTGTTTCTATATAAATAGAACCATTAACTTGTTATTTCTATTTAATAACTCATTTGAATCAATTCACATTCAAATTCAAATCACATTGTCCAAAACAGCAACCATGTTGATCTTATAAAAATTGCAACACAATTATTAATCATATGCTTCCAATCAAACTTATTTGATCACTCCATTTAACATTGGTTTGCAATAATGAGTTAATCTCAAAATCATTTAAATTGGAATCAAATCATCAAACAGCACCTAATTTGACTTTATGAATGTTATCAAAACAAATCAACTCATTTGTTCTATTTTAATCAATAGGGTTCACCCTATTAAAATTGTTGTTTTCAATAGTAATCAATTAATTATCAAATACTTCAAATCTAAACCAATTTCCAAACAGCACTTAAATTATGAAATCTTGGAAAATAAATTTGGCCAAATGGTTACTAACACAATAAATAGGCCACCCAAATTCTTCTATAAATTTTCCTACCCCAACTTCCATCTATTTTCTTCCATCTTCATTTGCTACAAAAAAAACAGTAGAACAAAAATTATAAAAAGAACCAGCTAGCGGAGGGAGAGAGGCCCAGCCCATTTTTTTCCCTTAGGCCTGATACCCTTCCCCCCCTTGTCGTCTTCCCCCCTGTCGTCATCTTCCTGTACGACTCCATCAGCCACCACACGATCCTCTCCCCCCTCTCCGATGGCTGGCCGTACGAGCTCCCTGCCCCTTAAAGCCCCACTCCTAGCCCCTAACCCTAGACCTCATCCTCCACACGCCGCCATCTTCTTCCTCCCCTCTCTCTTCTTCCCTGCAACCTCCTCTGCATCCTACTGTAACTGAAACCCACCGAAAAACAGCCCCCTTTGCCACCGGTGATCGCCGCCCTAGGATCCCCCTCCGGCCGCCGCAACGCCGGGAATGGAAACGGCGTTCAGTAGGCTCGCTCTCCACCCCCTCGGCTTGGGCGGGGACGCACCGGAGAGCCGCCGCCGTCCGCTCCAAGCCGCGGCCGCTCCCTGTCCGCCCACGACCTGCCTGCACCGACCCGTCCTCCTCCATCGACCGCTCGGGTGAGCCGCCTCCCCTTCCCCTCGATCCCCTCTCCCTACTCCCTTGGCCGCACACCCCCACGCCCCTCCTGCACACGGCCACCGCGGCGAGCAGGCAGCGAACCGCCGGCGGGCATCGCTGCCTTCCAGTCTCTGTCGCGAGCGCTCGTTCAGTTACAGTTAAAATCGCGCACAGACTACACCTTAACCCGCCACGGATACCCTTCCTTTCAACACACAGCACACCAGCCCACTGGCAGCAGCCGCGCGCAGCGAGCCACAGGTGCTGGGTTCGAATCCCCGCACCCCACCTTTTCTGCCCTTTTTCTTCCGATTTATCTCAGAGCAGTCTGAACCATAACCCCCCCACTGCCCCTTACCATCACAAGCAAGCGCATCCAGCCCACTGGTTCCTGTCCCTTGAGCGCAACTGGAGGTGAGGGGATCGAATCCCCCCTCCCTCAATTAACCAAATCTTTTTATTTTCATTTGATTTGGTCACATCAACTTCTCAGAATCACCATTAGGCCCCTGGTAATTATTTCTAGCCCCTGCAAATTTATTTTCCAAGTCCCTAGAGGTGGTAAAATTGGCAGATTTACACCAAAACTTGTAAAATGCATAATTAAATCATTTTAACTCCAAATCCAACTTTTTAAATATGTTTTCTGTCCCAAATTAAATGCTCTATCCAAATATAAAATTTGTTTACTGTTTTGAATATTTTAAATTGGTGCAATATTTGAAAACTTGTTAAATTCACTTAAACTTGCAAAAATCATAACTTGGGCATAAAAATTCCAAATTCCACAAACTAAATATGTTTTCCAATCAAATTTTCATGTCCTTTCCAAATATAAATTTTTTTTTCTGTTTTGAATAATTTAAATTGCTGAAAACAACTGTTTCTTGTTTAATGCATTTAAAATTGCCAAATTAATGACTTGCTCATTTTAAATCCAATTTCCACAAATGAAATATGTCTTCCATGCAAAATTAAAACACCTTTCCAAATATAAAATTTGTTTCATGTTTTGAATAATTAAAATTGGTTAAATGATTTAAACCTTGTTTAAATCATTTAATATTGTTAAATTCATAACTTGATCAAAACAAATTCTTTTGGGACATATAAAATATGTTTTCAAACCACAAAAGTATAAGCTTTTCAAATATGAATTTGCTTCAATGCTTTGAACAAATGAAAATTCAAATAAGTTCATGTTTGAATTAAATTCACTTAATTCTTGCTTAAACTTGTTTAATTCATAAATAATTTATTTGAAGTCCTTTTTCAACAAGTGAAACATGTAATCCACCTAAAATTTGGTGTTCTTTTCAAATACGAACTTTGTTATCTATTTTGAACAATTAAAATTGGTGAAAACAACAAATGTTTGTGTGACACCTTTAAGGAACCAAAATTTCCTAACTTAATAAATGAATTTCTAAACTTGGTAAACCTTATTTCAAATTGTTTCTATTGTTGTTATTTTGTTGTTTTCCTCATCCATGCATCATGCTAATCCACTTTCACCTATTGGTTAGTTGTAAAACAATTGTTTCACCCTTAATTCATGGGTTTTCCATATGCAATCCAATTGCATATGGGTCCATTTAAACATGTTATCTTGTCGACTAGTTTATTTCTATGCATCAATTAAATGGTCATGCATCATCCCATGTTTGTGCATTATGCCATGATATTGATTGTTTGTTCTCTGCGTTGTTTGTTTGCTTCTTCTCGGATAAACGACGACGTTGAGACCGACGATACTTACGACACCCCTTCTAAGGATCTAGCTCAGTACCAGGCTACTGGGTTTTGCAGGCAAGTATTCACTCACATGAACCATCGTGTTCCTTTCAACATTGGTTACCGATACTTTCTGTTGTCTATTCTGCTAGCCCTATGAATAGTTGTTTCTGTTACGAACCTATCACATGTATCCTTTAACCCTGATATTGCCTCACCTCCATACCTATAACCTTTTGCTTGTTGCCCGTGTCTTACTAGCATGCTTAGGGTTGTTTTGCTCGAGTATGTTACCCGTTACTTTCTGTTATCTATTTTCATTATGTTCTGGGGGCTCGATGTTAAACAATGAATCATGCTAATGTTATTGTTAATAATAATTTGATGATAAGGCACCGGCAGGAGGCCCTGTGTGGTTTTGAGGCCTGCTAGTGCCGACCCTAATAGGAAAAGGGTCTTGTCTACTGACCCATGATGAGCGCACTAACCGCATGTGGGAAGCGAGTATGGGCGCCCCCCTCAATTTGATTCGATTCGCATCTCGTCCAAATCGCCTCATTTAGTTCGTGTTTTCCATTTGCCGCATGCATGTTTTTGCGAGCCCAGGCCAGGGTGGAACTTTTGTAGTCGGCATATAGGGGGACACGTTCTTAGAGTGCTATGAGGGTCCCCTTTCTTCGGGGCTCGATTAGCCGTGCGCCCAAGGTGCTTTGGGCTTGATGCGAAGAAGAGTTGAGTTGTGTTGAGTACCTCGCTTGGTGGGTATGATCCCCGTCTGGCGGGTTATTCTTACGTGTACGGCCAAATTGGTGCACCCCTACAGGGATAAATCTTCTCGAGAAGCCGTGTTTTCCGCGGTTATGGACTACTTGGTGAAAGTACTGGCTAACAAGTACTCAGGACAACTTAAACCTAATGATTAACAACCTTACACCCAATGATTAACAACTTGACTAGTAATAGGCTTATTGACACAATAATTTGAACCATCTTTAATCCAACTGTGTGAGTTATCCTCAGATTGCTTCTTTGGATAAGGGGCGAGATCCAGGATGGGTTTGTTTGGAGGTAGTTGTAGTTGGTTACGATACGCGATCTTATCTCCTTTCTGTTAGCCGGAAGTGGTAGTAACTCTGTAGTTGTTTAGAGCAGCCAGTTGCAGCATCTTTATATCCCCTTTCTTCCGTTGAACCCAAAGCATCTGTGCTTGGTGTTGACGGGTTACACTTTGGTGAACTGTGAGTCTTGCTTGCCAGTACGTTTATGTACTGACCCCTTTGGGGCTGTGGTTTCCGCAGACCTACGTTTCCGAAGATCTACATGGTGGCTACTACGTGGAGTATGACGAGACTGCTGACGAGTAGATAGCGGACCCGGGCAGGATCCGAGACTTCGTGGATGGGCTCCGTCTTTTCGTTTCCGGCCTCTTAGGCCTATTTGGATCTTGTCTGTACTCAGACATGTTGAATGCTTCCGCTGTGATGTAATGATGTATTGTTGGGACATGTGTCCTCTGAATGATTGTATTTGCTATCTCTGCTCTAATGAGAGCTATTTGCAACTTATTTCCATCTTTTGTGTCGTAGAGATCTGTTGTGATATCACTTGTTCCAATGCCGTTGACGTACCATGTGTGTATGTTTTGAAGTACGTCAACGGAAGTATCTGGATTTCTACGGGATGGTTTGCGCAGACGATGAATAGTAAGAGAATGGTTGTCACACGTTTACGTGTTGGCCTGCTCATATTGAGATGCGGGTGCCGGTATGCCCCGTAAGCCGTTTATCTACTGTTTAACGGACTGTGAGTATCCCCTAGAAGTCCGGGTGCGACACTAATCTGGTGTGGCGGGAGAAACGGCCCGCGGGTTGACCAAGATCCAATCCAGGATGAATCATAAAATTGCGGGGATAAATTAGCAGTTACAAGGAACTTACAGGGAGATACTGGAAGCCTAATGCGATGGCTGCGGGCGGCGTGGTTTGAATGCCCCTTTGCGGTTCTTGGAGAGCAGGACGAGGGCGCGGGGATGGAGCTTGGTGGCGGCGCGGATGGCTTGAGAACGAACACGGCCGATGGTGGCTTTGTTCCGGTGGCGAGCCCTAGATTCTTGCGGTGGTGTTGCGAGAGCGCAAGGTGTGAGGAAGGAATTGAGCACTATTTATAAGGTGAGGATGAACCTATTCTAACGGCCAGAAGCCAGAAATTATGGGGTAATGGCTATCCATGCGGATTTTGCGAGATATGCTTCAGGTATTGAGCGAGGTACCCGGGCAAAAAAATGAGAAAGAGATCCACTCCGTGAAATCAGGGTCAATTATCGAGTAAAAGTATAGAATCTTGACGTTTTTATCAGGGTTTTGACCCGGAAATCTGAGCAGTGTGCTTGGAGGAAAGCCAGGTTACTATATGGCCACCATGGAGTTAGGTCTAGCTATCTATCGAAGCACCTTAACCCGGCCTCCATACACTTGTGCGTTTGATATCTTTGCAGGGAATAGCAAGCGCTTCAAGGAAGGATCCGTGAAGCCCAAGCTATTCTGGGGACTACTGATGGAGGGATAATAACCCGGTAGGCCAAATCCAAGGTATAACCCGGCCCAAAGGACGCTGCGCAAGATCCGGCTAAGGATAAAGAAACTTCTGGAAGGCCCAAGTTTGTAGGCCTCGTAACTCGGATTGTGGGTTACGGTAAAGGAAAGTTAGAGTTTGTATGCGGTGTCCGGGTAGGATTCAGGGTGCGCCTTGGAGAGTAAGCCAGGGGGTACGGGTGCTTTATAAACCGACCCCTAGGTCTAGTTGAGAGAGATCTAAGAACCCTAGCAGTATCGCTTGGTATCGAGCGTCCAGTGTATACGAGAGATCGAGTTAAAATATTAAGATCGGAGACTCGGCGACTTGATTGCCGGCTACCAGATCGAGTTCCATCATGTTTTCCTCTGAGCTAAACCCTCTCCCAAACGCCTGTGTCGTCTTGCCCCAAGATCAGTTACCCCCGGTAACGTCTGCCGTGATTATCCCACGACAATCTCCAATGCTCAAACTAAAGAAATATATTTTGTAGCTCGTAATACATATAACCCTGCATGGAGAGGTCCAAATTTTGGACAAAAATATCATAATACATATAACAATGCGGGACAACAATATAATGGCAACGGCTAGTCCCTTGAGGATACCCTCAAATCATTTATAAATTCTCAAACTAAGCAAAACCGTGTTTTTTATAAAATGGTTGAGAATCATGATAGTATACTTGCTAAATTAACCCAACAGGTTAGTACTATGAGAACTGATTACACGTACTCCATGAAAGAACAAAGATCATGGAGGTATAGATGGGCAAGATAGCTGAGTGTTAAAATTTGATTCTAGCAAAATTTATAGACAAACCGGAGCCCAATCCAGTTGCAGACCTAAAGATGATGAGAAGCGCAGAAGATGCACATGAAGAACTGGATCATAGCAACGCTCCCACAGCAAACTACACTGCAGAAGACCTCGTAAAAATGGCAAGCCTGAAGAACCCAACAATTGAAGGAGGTAATGAAGCAGCCTATAAAGAATTTATTAATCAAGTTGCTTATAAAGTACGAGAGCTTGAACTTGAATATAGAAAATTATCCGAAAATCTACCAGGTAAGTTAGAAGATATATTTGAGCCTATAATTAAAATAAATCTAGGTGTCAATGAAATAATTGCAATGTGTGATTTAGGTGCAAGTGTTTCAACAAACCCTAAAACAATTTTCGATAAATTAAACTTGGGTAGCTATAATATTACTGAACTTAAACTTCATCTTACTGATTCTACCTTTAAACAAGTTGCAGGAATTAAAGAAAATATTGTAGTACAAATCAGAGGGAGCCCAACACTCCTTGATCTTGTTATAGTAGAAATGTCTAAAGATCCAATAGCACCTATTATACTTGGTAGACCATTTTTAAGAACTATTAAAGCCTTGATAAATTTACATAAAGAAAACATGAGGATCGAATTACCCTCTCGAGATCCTTTTGTTGTTCATTTTCATAGGAAGAACAAGTCTACGGTCTATGATAATAGAGTCATCACATTGAAGGAAAAATACTTAGGAATTGGCATGCAAATCAGTAATCCGAGTTGAGAATTAATACAGTCTTGCTACCCAACCGAAAAGAAGCGTTGCATGGGAGGCAACCATGATAAGAAAGTTTTATTTTTTAATGTTGAAAACATAGAGGAGAAATAAAAAAAATTATTGCTAGGAGTTTTACCTATAGTATTGCCACTACAATTATATATGCAACTATGTTATAGACTAATATTTCAGGTACTTAAAAAAAATTGAAGACTCGTTAAAAATTGAAGTACTCAGAGGATCCAGTACTGTTTAACCAGTGGTGGTATGTGCACACATGACCGTACCAACCACTGTACCGAGCAGATACCTCGAGGGCTTCCAAACACAAATTTTTTTGGGCGACGAAACGAGTGGTGGTACGGTGATTTTCGATCATACCAACCATCATACTCGAAGACCATCTGCGACGAGCGCTATATAGTGTGTTTAACGAGTGGTGGTATAGTGATTTATCATCATACCGGCCACTATAGTCGAGGACCATCTACGAGGAGAAGATTACTATATTGTTTAACAAGTGGCAGTATGGTTATTTATCACCATACCAGCCACCGCACTAAAGGACCATCTGTGGAGGGGAGGATCAAGTGTTGCGTAACGATCCGCGATACGGTGGCATGCCACCGTACCCGCCATCGTACACATTCATCAAAGGAAGTCGAACCCACCAAGGTGAGCATACTGACCTTGGTACGGTCGCACCCGACCATACTGGACACCGTACCGCTCCAAACTCGCAGCTAAAAGCCCCCAAGGCTAGGTTTTCAATTAAAAAATCTATTTTCCACCACTTCTTCCACATCTAAACCTCCTAGAAACCTCATGGGATCTATTTTCTTGTTCATCTTTAGTTTGATTCATTGAGCATCATTGATCCAAGGTATGTTTCTCCTCTTTTACACCAACTACTTTTTGCAAAGATTGATTCAACAAATTTTTATTTCCAATCTAGGGTTCATGTTTTCATGCCTAGTTCTTATGGGTTGATCATTGCTTTGTGATTCAATTTAGGAGATCTCTGCCCCTAGAATTATTAGGATTACATTGTTTATCTTATATGAACCAATGCTTACTAGTTTTTCATGTTCTTTTTAGATGAATACAAGGAGCCAAACATGTGCTAGTGCTACTCCAAGTGCTAGGGAAGTTCTAGTCAAGCTAGCAATATCGTCAAAAAACTGGTAAATTCCTAGGTATTAAACTGCGTGATAGTGCTTCTCGACGTAGGTATATGTTCCTTGATGAGCGTGAGATGAATTCAACCAAGTGGGCTTGTCCCACTACTATCCACCGTCTCAGTATCATTAATGATTTGAATTTACTATGAAACAACGTTGGCATTCGTGATTTTGTCTTTCAGGCTGTTCCAACTTACCGCCGGTTGACGCTGGAATTTTGAGCATGCTCGAGCACGACGTTCAAACTCATTCCAATAGAATCGAGAATGAGAGGATTAAATTCCAACTGATGAACGGATCCTTTGATACGAGTATCAATGAATGGTGCAACCGGTATGGTTTCACATATGATGACGGACACACTCGCACAACAACTATATGTTGCACCCTCAATCTAATATTTA
Source organism: Alopecurus myosuroides (assembly GCA_028641055.1). Taxonomy (NCBI): domain Eukaryota; kingdom Viridiplantae; phylum Streptophyta; class Magnoliopsida; order Poales; family Poaceae; genus Alopecurus; species Alopecurus myosuroides. Next base: position 488,694,524 of record CM054057.1, read on the forward strand.
TTTTTCGCAGATGAGTATTCCTCATAATATCCCTTAAGGAGGAAATATAGAATGCCCTGCTATTCGCACTTTTTCTATGTTATTGCTAACACCTTGCAGGCACGCGACGAGTTTACAAGAGTTAATGAAGATGACATTCTCATCTTAGCAAAGGCTGCACAATTGCAAACTAACATGATGCCCAATTTTGGACAATGCTTCGGTTCCACCTCGATTGTCAAGAACACCAGCACCATGGAACCATCACTTGTGGCGGAGTCGTTGATACTTCATAAACGTATCCTTAATTTCTGAGGTTCCATGTTTTTTTCTTATTGTTTCCCACATGTTTGCTATACACTTTGCGTCATTTTTATCGATTTTTTAGACTAACCTATTGACAAGATCCCATAGAGCCAGTTCCATGTTTTCTGATGTTTTTAGTTTCAGAAAAGTTGTTCTGCAAATATTCTCAGAATTGGAAAGTTCGAAGCCCGAAAGTCTTAGAATTCCCGAAGGTTCCACGGAGACCCGAAGAGACACGGAGGGGGCCTCAGAGGGGCCACACCATAGGGTGCCCCCCTTTGCCGCGCCGGGAGGTGGTGTGGGGCCCTCAGGCCTCCACCGCCTCTGCCCTTTCACCTATTTAATCCCCCCGAGATATAAACCCTAGAGATATACCACTTTTACCTCCTACTAGTGCGCCCTGTCACCTCAGCTGCATCAACCTTCAGAGATTGCTTGTCCTCCTACTGGTCGATTCAACCTTGGTTTCTTTTCTGAGGGAAAATTTGATGTTGCACTATTCACACCTTGCACTTGGGGTCTACCAACGTTGGTCATCAGTCGTCACCATCCTCTCCCACGCACTTGGATTGTACTTGGGCAACCTTGCTCAACTCATCGGCGAGATGTATGTTGGTACTACCACACTGAGAGCCACATGTATGATTGTCAAACAACAAGGAAGAATCTGTATCCATATACCTGGAGCGCTGGAACTATTTACCACTCCTATGCTTAACCTATTCTCTATCGAGAATGGGGTACTTCACTATGTTGGACAGAAAGAAGGAGAGAAAGTTGAGCCAGAGGCTAAGATGCCCGAGGATGATTACGAGGAAGTGATGGTGCAGATCTTGCACTCGTTGGGATACCCCAAGATGAGGGTGTGATGAGCATAGCGGTAGGAGTTTTCCCCTTAGTTAAGAACCAAGGTTATCAATCCAGTAGGAGAAAGAGGATCTTCGGAAGGTTGATGCCACTGACGGTGGTGATGGCTCACCGGTGTCAGCAACAACGTGGAACCTGCACACACCACAACAAAAATACTTTGTCCCAGCGGTACAGTGAGGCTGTCAATCTCACCGGTCTTGTTATAAATAAAGATTAGACATATAGTGTGGAAAATGGTGTATGCTTGCAGTAAGTAAAGAAAGGAGGAAATTTTAGAGGTTTGTTTAACAATGTAAGAAAATGGACCGGGGTTCATAGGTTTACTAGTGGTGTCTCTCCATAAAAGATATCATGCTGGATGAACAAATTACAGCTGGGCAATTGACAAATAAAGGTTGCACCGTAGTGCACATTCATGACATGATAACTACTATGATATTTAGTGCGGGAATTACAACAATATAGATAGACCGTAATCCAACTGCATCTATGACTAATAATCCACCCTCAGGTTATCATCTGAACCCCCTTAGGTATTAAGTTGCAAGAAACAGATAACTACATTAAACAAAGTGTGTAATGTAAGCAATGATTGTACACGTGGGCACTCTCACCGCTGTTTTCTCCCTAGTGGCAATAACACATCCTCCCCCTTCACGTTTCTGTCACTCGAGCAAGGCGAAAAGGAGGCATGAACCCACTATCGAGCATAAATACTCCCTCTTGGAGTTACTAGCAACTACTTGGCTAGAGCAACCACTAGCAACGGAAAGCATGCAAGATCACAAATAACATATGCAGTAAATACTATAATCAACTTGGCATAAGTTTAATATTCATCGGATCCCAGCGAACACAGCACATAGAGTTACATAAGATCAATCTCGATCATGTTAGGCAGCTCACGAGATCTAAACATGGAGGCATATGAGGAGGAGACAACCATCTAGCTACTGCTATGGACCCGTAGTCCAAGGATGAACTACTCACGCATCACTCCGGAGGCAGGCATGGTGATGTAGAGGCCTCCGGTGATGATTTCCTCTCCGGCAGGGCGCCGGAGATAGTTTCAGACCCTCCTGATCTAGGTTGACGGTGACGGCGGTTGCGGAACTTTTCGGGGATTTTTTATCAAGTATCTAGGGTTTTCCATCCGGGGAATAAATAGGCGAAAGGGCAGAGGCAGTGGAGCCCTGGGGGGCCCACACCACCCCCTGGCGCGGCCAAGGGGGCGCCACCCCATGGTGTGGGCCCCCGGATGCCCCTCTTCGTCCCCTCTTCGGTCTTCTGAATGCTTCCGGGGAAAATAGGCACTTAGGGCTTGATGGGGTCCAATTCCGAGAAAATTTCCAGAACAACTTTTTTGAAACCAAAAACAGCAGAAAACACGGAACTGGCAGTTGGCATCTTGTTAATATGTTAGTCTCGGAAAACATGTAAAAATGACATAAAGAAGGGATAAAACTTGTAGCAATTGGCATAATATCATCATGGAGCATCCAAAATTATAGATACGTTGGAGACGTATCAGGAAGCAGAAGTGCCTGAGGGGGAGGAGTATATACCACTACAGTATGCCACGTACCAAGACTTGAATAAGCTTGTAGAACGCATCAATTCCATCAACAACCTCACAACAAATCTCTGTAACGCTTCTCTTGATCTTGCAAACAATTTTTATTCTTGGGGTGATTATTGGTGCTCCAATGCTTTGCAGCCACCACCACAATGATCTCCCATGTTAAATAATTTGAAGCTTGGGGAGGTTGTTTTCAATTCTATATAAGGAGGTCATGACAAGTTACCATTTATCTTTTATTTTCTTTTCAATTTTTGATATTGTGTTTTCTATCACCTTCATTTCCAATGTTTCATTTTAACTTTCATTTTCATTTTTCCTTTCCGTTCGTTTTTGTTTTTGATAGTTTTGCTTTCATTTCCAATTTTTTATTTAAAAAATCTTTCTAGAGAACACAAATATATTTTTATTTTAATCATCAGTCTCTGGACATTTCTGTTAGCATGATAATCATTTTGCAGAAGAGTGGTCAACCACGAGTTTTGTAGAAATACGTCCTAAGGAAGAGAGGAATATTTCATTGACATGAGGTGAGTCTTGTGATTTCCACTTTTTAAAGTTGAAAGTTTTATATAAATAGTTGTATTATCAAACTTTTATATGCATGTGGGAAGCATGTCTTGATAGATAGAGTAAGGTTCTTATTCACTTGGTTATTTATTATTGTCGCTCTTACTCTATTTTCTTATAGTGAACCATGTATTTCCAAAGAAATAAATTTAAATTATAATCAACGAGAAAAAGTCTCCACATGAAGGGTTGGATGTGGTATAAAATTGTTTGAAGAGTCTAGTTTAATCAGATACTCAACCCCATAGTATTTAATGTATTTGACTCGAAAGGTTCCTTTGAAAATATTTGTATGATAGAACATATCCTTAGTGGTAAGTGAGACTTGTGCCAAAGTTTTTCGTGTTAATCGCAATAATAGATGTTGCTTTACGCGTGTCTGTACACTTTTGTTTGCACCCATGGGATGCTGAGAACTCCAATAGCTTATGAAGGATCTAGTAGAGTTAGTCTGGGATATCGGTTATGAGTTTATTTAAACACCTCTAACAACTATGTTATAATTGTTCAAATTATCAGTATCCTCATGGGTGTGTGCTCCTAAGTAGGCTGTACACTCCTCTGACTCTTGAGAAATCAATGCAACCGAGAAAAACCTCTTATACTTTGTCATGAGTGTATTTCAGCTATGACATTGTTGTAGCCCGACCTTTCCTTTACAATATTGATTAGATGTGAAAGCTTTGGCATGGTCTCAGTATTATTAAACTAATTGTAACTTAAAGTCAATGAAAAGAAAGGGTGTAGTTTAGAGCCATATATTTTACTTCAGTGGTGTTTTAATGAGCTACCCTTTAAGCTATGCTTATTTTAACATGCTCTTGCATTCTTAATATGATAAATTAATCTTCCTAAATGTCCCTTGGAAGGCAAGTGTTTCTACAAGAAGTGGGTTAATTTTTGCAATTCGAAATGACCATGTTAATATGAGCTTTATTTTATTTGTCTTGGCTTACCGAAACTGCTATAATACTATGTTGCTACACTATCTATATTATGTTTTCAGCTAGAGAAAAGAATAAGCCATCATACTGATGACCCACAAGTATAGAGGGTATATCGTAGTACTTTCGATAAATAAGAGTGTCGAACCCAACGAGGAGCAGAAGGTGTTGACAAGCAATTTCGATGAAGGAATAACTCTAAACACTAGAGAATAGATTTGTAGGGGTTTTTGATATTGCAGATAAATAAAGTACGAGTAAATAAAATGCAGTAGTAATAATTGCAGCAAGTGGCCCAATCCTTTCTTAAGCAAAGGACAAGCCGGTGAGTTTACTTATGATTAACAAACGTTCTCGAGGACACACGGGAGATTTCTGTCAAGTGCTTTTGTTCCATGCTGTTGAATAATGTTAGGTGTTTTGATAAGTGTTGTGTGGGCGAACCTATGCTAATGTACCATCCCATCCAAGACTAATACATACTTGTGATTATACCCCTTGCAAGCATCCGCAACTACAAGAAAGTAATTAAGACATAAATCTAACCACAACTTTAAACTCCGGGATTCTATGCTCCCTCGTGTAATGGTTTCCTAACGGGGGTTTAGGTTTCTGTCACTCCGGAAACCCCATAATTAGTAGCCAAATACACGATGAATTCCCCTAGGCCCATAAATGGTAAAGTGTCAATTAGTCGACGTTCACATGACACCACTAGGAGAATAACACCACAACTTAAATATCAAACATTAAATATTATTCAACATTACTTCACTACTAACAACTTGACTTCTCCCATGTCCTCAAGAACAACACGAACTACTCACAAGACATCATATGGATCATAATCAGGGGTGATATAATGGATGATAACTATCTGGTCATGAAGTGCAAACACCGATAAATCTCACAAGCATTAACTACTAAGAAGTAATCCACACCGGGAGAGAGATCTAATGCAAAACAATGATAGAGGCCCCTAATTTTTACAGCGGGATGACGATGGATGATGAGGGTCATGGTGTTGGTGGTAATGACGACGATAATGACGATCTTGATGATGCCCGGAGTGATGACGGTGACGATGGCGGTGATTTCCCCTCTCCAGAGAGGAATTTCCCCGGCAGATTTCTCCCTGCCAGAGAGCTTTTTCTCTCTCGGGTGTTTTCCGCCCCACGGCAGCAGCGGAATGATTCTTCGAGGATGGAATGAGGCTTAGGGTTCCCTCAGGGCCAGGCACGCCAAAGATGACCCCAGAGGTGGGCCAGGGTGGCCACACCCCTAGGTGGCGCGGCCAGGGGGCGCGCCACCCCTAGGTGTGGGCCCCTGGTGGCCCCCCTCTGGCTCTCCTTCCGGCTGGGTTCCTCCTCTGAACTTTTAGGAACCCCCGGATGTCCCCTTTCTTCTTCTGATCTTCTGAAATATGGTATCTCGACGATGCTTTTTCCATCAGATTTCTGGTCCCGGTGTTTATTCTCCAAAAATTATAAAACATGCAAAATAAGATAAAATAACATAAGAGATGCATCATAACATGAAATATATCGATGAATAACACAAAATTATGATATAAAATAGTGATGCAAAATGGACGTATCACATACCACCAATTTTAAGTGAACGAAACTTCTCGCTATTTAAATTTAAACACTAAGTTCCTTATGATTTTATTAATTTCTCGGGAAGATAAAGGTTTAAACTGTATATTTGTCACGAAAATTACCAAAATATATGCATCTTTATATATGTTTAAACTGTATCGTTGTCATGAAAATTACCAAGATATTACTCTAAACCTTCCACTAGCCCCTAAATGTGCAAGTCAATTGTAAATATCCTTGTCATTATTTTTATTTCAGATTGTGGATGTGGAAATCACTAGAAATCAAATACTAGAAGGAAGGAAAAGATCAAGTTTGCGCAAAATTAAAGAAGCACTCAAATGGAGCTTCACGACCACCGGTACAGTCGCAAGGAACTGTACCAGCCACCATACCAGGTGCCATCTTGATTGTCTGTTCAAACCGACTAAAAGTTATCAAAGCTTCCAAAGCCAATTCGCAAAGAAAGGCTCCCAAAAACCTAATTACATTCGCTATTTCTATATAATGGAGATGAAACAACACCTAGAAGAGAGCCAGACCACCACCATTCAACACCACGAAGTGTTGCCGCCATCACCGCTCCACCACCATCTACACCACCATAGTCATAGCCATTCTAACTTGTACTTTAGGTCTCATCGTGATTGGAAATGTTGTATGAACTATCATTCATTCAATACAAGTACTATTGTCTACAATGTTTTCTAATGTTCACCTGATCACGATGTCCGAGTAGTTCCATTGGGCTAAGGGCTAAGGCCTAACCTTGCAGCTATGTGCTTCATATAACCCATGTGATTTTAGTTTAATGAGTTCATTATGATATTTGTTTGTTGTTTCTATATATATGTCTCGCTCCTAGGACTTGTCAGGTACCCAAGACCCCGAAGAGTGATCAAGGTAGGGGTATGAAGAAGGAGAAATGAAAGGTTGACTCGCGAAACTCTATGAGAGCAGGAGGAGTACATCAGCTGGAAGTGGATCTCTTAGGAAAAACAATTATGTCACCACACTTAAAGCTTCCATCTATTTATTTTTAAATACCAAGACAACCCCGCGAGGCCAATCTAAAGGGCCAGAGGTTGGACGAATTACTCTATGGTAATATGTGCTCAGGGCCATAGTGGCTTACAGATGTATTGCCTACACACAACTAAATATCATATGTATTAATTAATCTAAATGTTTTCATTTTATTTTATGTATCCCATGTTCACTAATGCACTGTTGCAGGTGAAACCTTAAACCCTAGACTATTTTAATCATTGCTCACAAACACATTTTACTAAACAAGTTTGGTTTGGTAAACCGAGAATTAATTGGACTTTCTGTGCTAGCAACAATTGTCCTTATCAAGACCTACTTCTCGGTTCGATAAACCCAGGGCCACTAGGTAAAAAGACACATACTACATTCGGAAACCCGGATCGAAGGTATCAATAACCCATCTTATGTTTTCTTATAAAATCTAGAGATGGTCATGTTTATGCTAAATATATTGGCACTTCTTATGGTGATGATTACTATTGGTCTATTTGGGTTCCCAAGACCCTTATCACTAACAAAAGAGGACCCATTCATGGATGGGTACCTAAATCAAAGAATTAATTCTTTGTAGGGAAATGTTTCTGGCTCAAGAAGATGGACGGTGGATAGTGGTGCAACCCAACATATGACCGAAACCATATGGGCAGTGAGTGATACTATTCCTCCATCACCTCTTCTCCATTGCGTCACTATTGGAGGTAATTCAGAGCTTAAGGTATTGGGACGTGGCAAGGTGGTCATCTCTAATGATCTATCTATTGAGAATGTACTCCTTGTTGAGCCCCTTGGTTTTAATTTAGTTTCGTGTATCAACTTGCACTTTGCGGTTTTGCTTCTTAATTGATGATGAGAATGTGATTGTCACTTGGAAAAAGATTTTAAAGTGGCCTTTTTTGGGTTTGTCGAGAATGACATGTATGTAGTGGACTTCTTAATAGGAGACATGCGTGTGCCGTGACATGCCTAATGGCTAAAGTTGATGTGGTATGGCTTTGGCATCACCGGTTAGCCCACACCAATATGATTACTTTACATGATCTCCAAAGTGGTGGTCACATTCCATAACAAACCAATGCTAAGTTTGTTAAAGATCGTGTGTGTAGCTCTTGCGCCTTTGGAAAGCAACATGGATAACCCGACAAGAGGAAGACCAACATCACCACTACAAGATTCTTGAGCTTGTTCACTTGGATATTTTTGGTCCCTATCCTATGATAATCTTGGTGGCAAGCAGTATTGTTTGGTGATTGTGGATGACTATTCAAGATATTGCTAGGTGTATTTCTTCAAGAGGAAAAGTGAGAATCAACAAAGGATCATCGATTTCATCACTTTGGTTGAACGCCAACACAATGCAAAGATTATGGAAATCCGAAGTGACAATGACACCAAGTTCAAGAACTACACCTTTGAGGGGTTTATTAGTGATGAGGGAATCACTCATAAATATTCCACTCCTTATAACCCTCCCCCCCCCCAAAAAAAACAAAATGGCGTTGCAGAAAGGAAGACCCAGACTCTTTTGGATGCGGCAAGGACCATGGTTGCAGATTTCTCTTCTCCATATAACTTTTGGGCCGAAGTCGTCTCCACCGCATGTCATGCTACCAACAGTTTACATCTTCGCAAGCTCTTGGACAAAACTCCATATGAGATTCTCACAGTCAATAAGCCGGATGTATCCTAATTCAAATACTTCGGTTGCAAATGCTTTATTCGCAAGAAAGGTAATCTGTTGTCAAAGTTTGAGCCTAGATCATATGAGGGTATTTTTATTGGAAATGCCACAAATGATCATGCCTATAGAGTTTACAACAAATCCACCAGACAAGTTGAAGAAGGTATATATGTGATATTTTATGTGTTGGATTGCGCAATGGGAATTTAATTTTTTTTTGCCAAACTTTCTATGCAACAACCAAGACCTTGCTATGCAGATACAAGTGAATATAAATTCCAAGATCTAATTTTTGAGATCGTGAACCAGACACCGTAGTAGCAGAAGAGGTGTCGATGATGCTGTCGTGAAGCCTATGGAAGGTCCTCACGCACAAGCCTGTGGGTGAGGATGTTGCCGACTCCCCGTATCCAGCACCGTGATCCAGCAGAGTGAGGGTCTCACATGTTACCCCTCTGAGAGTATGCACACATACATCAGGGTAAATTCTACATCGCTTCACCATCCAGGACTTGACGCCGCAGGTGTATATGAAGGTGGAGTTCTCAACACATGAGAGAGAGAGCGAGAGAGAGAGAGAGAGAGAGTAATTAGAAGCTAGGTCTAATCGGGAGAGAAACACCTCAAACCTAATTAGAACTAGCTCTAATTCAATTAGACAAATCTCTAATATAATTAGAGAAACCTCTAATTCAATTACAAGGGCTCTAATTAGTCTTGTAATTATTATGGAAAGCTCTAATTCAATTACAAGGTCTCTAATTAGTCCTCTAATTCTTCTAGAGAAAGAGAGTGAGGCTTGAGAGCCAATTGTGTGTTTTTCTTGGAGCCTTGCGATGCTTTATATAGTGGGAGGAGGAAAGAGACTTGACAAAAGGGAGGGGAGTCCTAGTTGTGCTAGGAGGGGCTTGGCCACACCACCCTCCTAGCACAACTCAGATTGGAGGTGGAGTCCACCTCCTCTCTCCCTTCCTATTTTGTTTTCCCCTTTTCTTTCTCTTTTTCTCTCCAATAAACTCAGAGAAAATAACATGATGATGAGTACCATTTAGAGGAGCCATTGGGGCCCACCTGGCAGCCCCTAAAATTAGGGCACATCAATGAGGGGGAAATCTGCCCCCTACCGGTACTCCCCCTTTATATGGAAAGTCCCCGAAACTTCTCCAGAACCACTTAACCCCTATGGATAAAATAATTGATATTATCTAACGATGTAAGATATATATTTCCGACATCCCAGGACATCTCATGCCCCCTTACATTTGCTCCGTAAAGCATGCAACCTTAATTTCTTTTTCATAACAACTCCGGAATAAATTTCAACAATAATAGAAATTGTTTCTATCACTCCGAGACATCTCATACCCCCATTATAAATTTTCTCAGATATATAAAATATATCTGTCACGCAGAAACACCGTTCTGGTGATACTCCTAGTTGATCCGGACCTCGATATACACAAAAATAAACCTAAACTTAAGTGTGTTTCCCCTACAGATTTGATAATGTGTGGACATGAAAGTGGAAACTCTTTCCTTTTCAATAATCAATTGTGTGGCCATGGACACCCATATTGACTCCCACATACTAAATGAATAAACTGCTGAACCTGTTGGTTATTATACAAATCTCCCATTACTCATGATGACCAACAAGTATCGGGGGTGTAGCGTAGTACTTAAGATAAATAAGAGTGTCGATCCCAACGAGGAGGAGAAGGTGCTGACAAGCAGTTTGGATGAAGGATTCACTATAAATACTAGCAGACAGGTTTTCAGGGGTTTTTGATATAGCAGATAGATAAAGTACAAGTAAATAAAAGACAGTAATAATAATTGCAGCAAGTGGCCCAATCCTTTCTAGAGCAAACGACAAGTCCTTTGATTTACTTATGATGACCAAACGTTCTTGAGGACACACATGAATTTCGTCAAGTGCTTTCAGTTCATACAACTGATTAATCTTTATTATTTTGATAGGTGTTGTGTGGGTGAACCTATGATAATGTACTGCCCTAACTTGGGCTAATACATACTTGTGATTATACCCCTTGCAAGCATCCGCAACTACAAGAAAGTAATTAAGATAAATCTAACCACAACCTTAAACTCTGGGATCCTACACTCCCTCATGCATCGATTTCCTAACGGGAGTTTAGGTTTCTGTCACTTTGCACAATCCCAAAATTAGTATCCGAATACACAATGCATTCCCGTAGGCCCATAAAGGTGAAGTATCATGTAGTCGACATTCACATGACACCACTAGAAGAATAACACCACAACTTAAATATCAAACCATTAAATATTACTCAAGATAATTCCACTACTAACATCTTGACTTCTCCCATGTCCTTGAGAACTAAAGAACTACTCACAAGACATCATATGGATCATGATCAGGGGTGATATAATGATGAATAACAATCTGGACATAAACCTTAATTCAACGGTTTCACTCAATATCATCAACCTCAAGGATTAATTAACACCGAGAAAGTTTTCCCTATGAAATAGACAAGATTCAACCCTAGATGTTACAGCGGAATGGAGTGGAGCGGTGGAGACGATGGTGATGTTGGTAGAGATGATGATGATGATGATCCCAATGAAGTCCAACTCAATGGCGGCGACGACGGTGATGATTTCCCCCTCCGGGAAAGAATTTCCCCGACAGATTTCTCCCTACGGGAGAGCTTTTCTCTCTCAGTTGTTTTTGGCCTCGTAGAGGCGGTGGAATATTTCCATGATGGCTCCCCGAGTCTTAGGATTTCGGGGGGATGAAGTATGTGAAGGGGTGCGGGTAGTGGTGGGCCCGGGACACCACACCACATGGCGGCGCGGCCAGGGGGTAGCCCGCGCCATGGCATGGTGTGGGCCTCTGGTGGGCCACCTTTGCCTCCCCTTTTAGCTGGCTCCGGCATCTGGCAAATAGGAACTTCCAGATGTTTTCCTTGAATCGCTGATCTTCAGAAATATGGTATCTTGACGGTCCTTTTTTCAGGCAGAATACTGGTTCCCGCAGTTAATTCTCCAATAATCATTAGACACGCAAAATAGATGAAATAACATAAGTATCATCTCTAAATATGAAATATATCAATGAATATAAGTAAATTATGATATAAAATAGTGATGCAAAATGGACGTATCAGAGATGCATGAAAACCAGGAGCTAAAAGAATTTGCATCAACTCCCCCTAGCTTAGACCTCGCTTGTCCCCAAGCGAATCTAAACTCAGTAAACAAGACCATAGGTTTATGGAGTGAAGTGTCGATAAATAAAATATGGACAAGAAGCATCATATTTATCAATACACAAGTCATTCTAGACAGCAACTTCCTCACATATAATTTAACTTGAAACGAGTAGAGGGAGTCACAATAAAGGTGCAAAGAGAAAATTATAATTGGTGATGGAAAACTTTTCTCTTGCTGAGAGAAGAATTAACAGATTGTACTTATCTTTCGAATAAAGTCTTTATACCAGAGCTTATGTTGAAGAAATTACATGCTCAATCATAACAGTCTCCTTACAGTCATTGATAACTTTCAAAGTTATATTCATTCAGAAAAAAGTGTTGTGCTAAACAAGTAAGGATAAACGACATGATTGAATAAATCAACATATAGATGGTTGGATCACAACAACTCAAATGCTTGCTTGAGATAGAAGGGAATAGGTTTACTGACTCAACATAAAAGTAAAAGATAGGATCTTCGTAGAGGGAAGCAGGGATCACTCATGTGCTAGAGCTTTTTATTTTAAATAAATAAGAGGTATTGAAAATATAATTTTGAGAATGGTGCATGTCTATGTCAACGAATGGTACTGAAAAACTTATCATAACTCATGTCAAGAAGGTTTTAGACTTTTGAGAGAGGTTTCCATTGGCACTTTCCTCTTTTCCTTATTGTTGGCACTTCCCCCTGTTACATCATAAACATATCCATAATTTTTGATGTTCCATGTTGTTTTCATGCCATATGCTACATGTTTCCTTTACACTTTATGCCGTTTTTATCGATTTCCTGGGACTAACCTATTGACAAGATGCCACACAGCTAGTTCGTGTTTTCTGTTGTTTTTAGTTTCAGAAAAGTTCTTCTGGAAATATTCTCGGCATTGGACGATTCGAAGCCCGGAAGTCTTAGAAAGTTGTCGCGCACACAGAGTCCGGAGGAGACCCGAAGGGGAGCCACAGGAGCCCCATACCATGGGTGGGCGCCCCCCCTCCCGGGCCGCGCCCAGGGGTGGTGTGGCCCCACCGCTCGCCCATCAACGTTGCTCTCTCGCCTATATATTTTCCTCGAAGGGTTAACCCTAAGGAACCAAGCCTTTTCCACCAAAAACATCTATAGCCGCGTCATCGCCAACCCTAGTTCAGGAGGGAGAATCATCACCGGAGGGCTCTACACCACCATGCCCGCCTCCGGAATGATGCGTGAGTAGTTCATCCTTGGACTACGGGTCCATAGCAGTAGCTAGATGGTTATTCTCTCCTCTTTATGCCTCATTTTTAGATCTTGTGAGCTTCCCTACATGATCAAGATCATCTTATTGTAATGCTACATGTTGTGTTTGCTGGGATCCGATGAATATTGAATGCTATGTCTCATGATTATCAATCTATCATGCTATTTTCATGTGTATGTTATTTATGATCCTGCATGCTCTCCGTTGTTAGTAGATGCTCTGGCCAAGTTAATGCTAGTAACTCCAAGAGGGAGTATTTATGCTCGATAGTGGGTTTATGCTCAAAAGCAGTAGTACAGTTTTCTTGCTTATACGAATAGAAGCTTGTATAGACTATGGCTAGACTTTTTCATGTCATGCTAGATGTTATTTTAATTCTATGCTTAGTGGTTGTTATTGTAGCATGACTTGTCTCAGATAGCTGAGGTTTCTTAATGTGCCATTGAAAGAATCATGAGTTGTTATTGTCATATTGAAGCATGAATTTGTGGTGCTCTCTTTTGAATGCTTTATTTGGTTGACTTGGCGCATGCTTACACCATGTTTATGACTACAAACCAGTCACTTATAGCCTCTATGATTATTTAGTTTTTGAACTTGTAATACCCTTTATGCTTTGATTAATAATGTTTTTGTCGCTATGCATGATTATGGCCATTATTGCTCTCTTGATTTGTCGCTCCCAGTCTTTTGCTAGCCTCCACCTGTACTGAGTATGAGCTCTACTCATGCATCCAACTCCCAAAACCCAAAGTTTACCAAATGTGTCCACCATACCTACCTACATGTGGTATTTAACCGCCACTCTAAGTAAATTTCTCCTGTGCTACCTTGAAAACCTTCAAAAATTATTCCGGTTTTGTGCCCCTGTTTTAGCTCATGAGGACGTAAATATAGAATCTTTAGCTCACTTGTTGATTAGACTTTGCACACCTGGACTAGTGGCTTCATCCGCTTATCCAAATGATAGAAGAGCTGGCAGCGGGGTGCCCAGCCCCAAAATTGGTTACTATTAAATTCTCTTCACTATTTTTTCTTTTGATTTATCAGTCAAAGCATAATTGCGTAAACAAAAGAGAATGAGGGATGAACTTGTGACCCCAATTGCGTCCTTCAATGGTATCCACTCTTGTGAAGTCCAGTTGGCTTGTGACGTACTCTATTTTCTGTTTACCATTCGTTGACATAAGCATACACCTCTCTAAAAAATGATTTCAATACCTCTATGGAATAAAATAAAAAGATCTAGCACATGAGTTAATCTTTGGTTCCCTCTGCGAAGAGCCTTTCTTTTACTTTTATGTTGAGTCTCCATCTTCTAACTTTATGCACAGTTGAGAGAACATAGTTGCCATTCTGAGTTTAATGTGTATTTGTCCTAGAAACATTATTAATTCATTCATGATGTGTTATTATTTGCTCTCAAATATAACTTTTCTATGTTTCCTCTATGCTCGAAACAAACATATAACTTTCAAGTGCATTGTTATTCATGATCTTTTATTTGTGTTACTTTTCATGATGCAAAGTGATAGCTAAGTTTCATTGTTAAAATTATATATATCATGCTTGTGTTTAAAGTACTATAATCTCAGCTTTACTTATGCTTTTACTTTAATATGATCAAGTTCATGTTGGTAGCATGTCACCTCAGAAATTATTTTGTTTTTTATTGTTTACCTACTCGAGGACGAGTAGGAACTAAGCTTGGGGATGTTGATATGTCATAAACTTATCCATAATTTATGATGTTCCATGTTGTTTTCATGCCATATGCTACATGTTTCCTTTACACTTTATGCCATTTTTATCGATTTCCTGGGACTAACCTATTAACAAGATGCCATACAGCCAGTTCATGTTTTTTTTGTTGTTTTTAGTTTCAGAAAAGTTCTTCTGGAAATGTTCTCGGAATTGGACGATTCGAAGCCCGGAAGTTTTAGAAAGTTGTCGCGCACACGGAGTCCGGAGGAGACCTAGAGGGGAGCCACAGGGGGCCCCACACCATGGGTGGGCGCCCCCCTGACCGGGCCCAGGGGTGGTGTGGCCGCACTGCTCTCCCACCACCGTTGCCCTCTTGCCTATATATTGTCCTCGAAGGGTTAACCCTAAGGACCCGAGACTTTTCCACAAAAAACATCTGCAGCCGTCGTACTCGTCAACCCTAGTTCGGGAGGGTTCTTGAGCTCTCCCCGGCACCCTGCCGGGAGGGGGAATCATCACCGGAGGGCTCTACACCACCATACCCGACTCCAGAATGATGCGTGAGTAGTTCATCCTTGGTCTATGGGTCCATAGCAGTAGCTAGATGGTTGTTCTCTTCTCTTTTATGCCTCATGTTTAGATCCTGTGAGCTGCCCTACATGATCAAGATCATCCTATTGTAATGCTACATGTTGTGTTTGCTAGGATCCGATGAATATTGAGTGCTATGTCTCATGATTATCAATCTATCATGTTCTTTTCATGTGTATGTTATTTATGATATTGCATGCTCTCCGTTCTTAGTAGATGCTCTGTCCAAGTAGATGCTAGTAACTCCAAGAGGGAGTATTTATGATCGATAGTGGGTTCATGCCTCCCTTTCACTCACGCTCGAGTGACAGAAACGTAAACGGGTGGGGGATGTGTTGTTTCCATTAGGGAGAAAACAACAATGCTTTGTCAAAGGATGATGTTATTGTTTACATTACACACTTTGCTTACTGCAATTATCTGTTGCTTTCAACTTAATACCCAAGGTTTGCTTGGATGACATTCTAAGGGTGGATTTTTAGTCATAGATGCAGTTGGATGACGTTCTATGTATCTTTTTGTAATGCCTGCATGAATCACATAGTAATCATCATGTCATGCATATGCACTACGGTGCAGTCTTTATATCTGTCAATTTCCCAGCTGTAATTTTTTTACCACACATGCTATCTATCTGTCTTGGGAAAGACACCTCTAGTGAACTGTGGACCCCGGTCCAATTTTCCTCATATTGATAATACAATCACTGCAATCTCTATTTTCATATTGCTGCTACTGTTTTAATACTGCCATCATTGTTCTCTTTCATCTACTTCAAACAAATATTATTTTCCACACGGTACGTTTAACCTCTTTGTGTTCAGCAAAACCGGTGAGATTGACAACCTCACTGCTTCGTTGGGGCTAAGTGATTTAATTGTGTTGTGTAGGTTCCACGTTGCTTTTGAACCGGTAGTGCGCCCCGCCACCTCAGCTGCATCAACCTTCGGAAGTGATTTCTTTCTTTTACTGGTCGATTCAACCTTGGTTTCTTTCTGGGGGGAAATTTGCTGCTGTGCTCTTCATACCTTCCTCTTGGGGTCTCCCAACGAGTGCAAGATCTGCACCATCACCCCCACCTTTTCTTACACAAACCATGGCTAACTGAATCCTTAAGTGTCGCGCAATCAATCATCTATCCATGGGGAAGTGACTTTTATTCATTATTTAAGTTCATAATATTTGGCACCAGCTATCGGCAATATTAAGATGAGCACAGATTCCATACTCATCGGGTGAAAGAGGGGGAAGAACTTTGCTTGACATAAGACATAATAAAGTTTAAACTACTTCCTCATGAGCTAAAACATGAGCACAAAACATGTTTAATAGTTTTGAAGGTTTTAAAGGTAACACATAAGCAATTTACTTGGAGTGGCGGTGAAATACCACATATAGGTAGATATGGTGGACACAAATGGCATGGGTTTTAGCTCAAGGTTTGGATGCACGAGAAGCATTCTCTCTCAGTACAGGTTTTTGACTAGCTAGGCTGGGTAGCAAGCATAAGAGTTGAGGGAAACAAACAAATATACATGTGATAGAAAAAAATCATGAAATCTTGCTTGGAAGTACAAACGATCTTAACTTGAGACTACTAAGCTTATGAGCCAACAAGAAAGAAATATAATGGAATAATGTATCTACATGCATCTCCCTGTTATCTACTTAAGCCTCAAAGTATTGTTGCTACTGACCAATGCTAAGTTTGCCAAAACCAAATAGATTAACCTGATGCTCCCGAAGTGACACCAATACTAACAACAAAATCAATCATATAACAGAAACTGCAAACTAAAATAAGGTGTCCAGAAAGTAAATGATAAAACTTCTCATTAATATTCCATAACAGCAACTCACACCAAGGGATACAAAAATAACCAACTAAAGGAGAGATACTTCCACACTGCAAACCATCCTATATGACAACTTCTATACTCATGATATTACTCTACTGAAAAGTAAAAAGCTGAAAGATAATGGTGTGATACCACGGCACTCCCCCAAGCTTGGAACAAGCCAAGGGGATGCCAATACCAATGACGAATCACTCCTTCAGTGGTGGTGAATCCTCCTCATCATCAGACTTCCAAGGTAAAGGCTCTCCATCAACAAATGGTGACTTGGTTTCCAATATCCCGAAACTGGCAGCAGAGCTTATGCGTTTAAACGTTGTCTCATACTCACAGTTTTGATTCTGCACATCGTAGAGTTGTCCTTGTAATTTATTGGTGGCCTCGTGGAGCGAGAAGATATCATCCCAAATCTTGGTAGTCTCCTTCTTATGCTCAGCAATGAGTTCTGCAATCATTCTGTGGATGATGTCCACTTCACGTTCGGCCATCTTCTTGTATCTAAATACTTCTTGCCCCAACTCTTCCATACTCGCTTCCAGACTGCCTTCTCCTTTAGGACCCCAAACATCTTCTTCCTGCACCTTCCCATCATTGAGCAGCAACTCCTTGGGATGATTCAACTCATTCATGTACGGGTTGACGATGTTCACGAAGAAGCTGTCCTTGGAGGGTCCGGAAGAGGACATTATGGCTCTAAATCTAAAGATGAAATCTGGCAGAAACAGATCGAAACAAAAACACGATGAGAAAATGATATACTTATCTCGAGGGATCCAGGGGATTATATAGCGAAAAGTTCCATAACAAAAGGAAGGTACCGGTTGAAAACGGGTCGAAGACGGGCTCCGAGGCGCCCACACCATGTGGTGGCGCGGCCTGGGGTGTCCCCGCGCCGTGGCATGGTGTGGTGCCCTGATACGTCATAAACGTATCCTTAATTTATATTGCTCCATGTTGTTTTCATGTTGTTTCCCACATTTTTCCTTGCACTTTATGTCATTTTTATCGATTTCCCGGGAATAAACTATTGACAAGATGCCACAGAGTCAATTCCTGTTTTCTGCTGTTTTTACTTTCAGAAAAGTTGTTCTGGAAATATTCTCGAAATTAGACGATTCAAAAGACAGAAGTCTTAGAAGTCCCGGAGGGTCCAGGAAGTCCGGAAGAGCCCGGGAGGGGGGCCACAGGGTGGCCACACCATAGGGTGGCGCGAGTCCCCCTGGCTGCGCCACCTGGTGGAGTGGGCCCCCTGGCCACCCCCCAGGCATCGCCCTTTCGCCCATATATACTCCCCAATGCATAAACCCTAGAGGAATCGGCCTTTTCCACCATAAACATCCGTAGCTCCGCCGCCGCCGCCGACAAGTTTCAGGGGACAAAAATCTCTGTTCCGGCACCCTGCCGGGACGGGGAAGTGCCCCCGGAGCCATCTCCATCGACTCCACTGCCAT
Source organism: Alopecurus myosuroides (assembly GCA_028641055.1). Lineage (NCBI taxonomy): Eukaryota > Viridiplantae > Streptophyta > Magnoliopsida > Poales > Poaceae > Alopecurus > Alopecurus myosuroides. The sequence goes on from CM054057.1 coordinate 488,713,180, forward strand.
CTTCATCGTCGTGTCTCCCAATGATGAGGAGGGAGTAGTTCTCCCCCGGGGCTGAGGGCTCTACCGGTAGCTATGTGTTTCATCTCTCTCTCCCATGATGTGATCTTTATTTGATCGTCGGCTTTGTAATTTAGTTGAACTAGTAGATGTTACTCTTCATTTGTTATGCTACTCATGTGGTTTTGTTATGAGATCTTCGTAAACACTTTGATCACGGTGTAAAGGTGACAGTGTGTGCACCGTGTGGTTTAGCATGATATTTATATCTTGTCTTGGACGACCCTATGAAATTGTGGTGTTTGTCTAGTACCTTCTAGGGCGCTCATAGTGACAACGTGGGGTTAACTAGACATGGGAATGCGACTTTGCGGAGTGCTGTTACAGCCCTACGCAATGAATTGTTGTTTGTTATTCGACCGGAGAGTGGTTCAGAGTAGCATAGTGACGAGAGATATTTATGCATTCAATTATTTAATCATTGTTGAGAGTGTCCACTAGTGAAACTAGAATCCCTAGGCCTTGTTTCTAAGCATTGAAACACCATTTACGATCAGTTCTGCTACATGTTTGCTTGCTGCCATTTTTATTTCCGATTGCTACTATCACTTATAAACATCCATATTACTTGTATGTCACTCTCTCTTTGCCAAACTAGTGCACCTATACAACTGACAATTGTATTAGGTGTGTTGGGGACACAAGAGACTTCTTGTATCATAATTGCAGGGTTGCTTGAGAGGGATACCTTTGACCTCTTCCTTCCTGAGTTCGATAAACCTTGGGTGACCCACTTAAGGGAAACTTGCTGCTGTTCTACAAACCTCTGCACTTGGAGGCCGAACACCGTCTAAAAGAATAGAAGTGTGCATAGACATAAAGCTCGTTTCTGGCGCCGTTGCCGGGGAGGTAAGGTAAAAGGTACTCACATCCTCTGTGAGTGCTCAAAGTTATTTCCTTTAGATCCTGCAATTATATCTTTTTGTTTCTTATTTTTATTTTTGTTAGTTAGGCTTGTTTTGACTTGTTGCTTGTTTTTATTTTTACTAGTTAGGCTTAATGGAAAACAACAAAAATATGAGAGAACTTTATAATATTTATCTTGAGTTAGGACATGAAGTGTTTGAAGAGAAAATAAAAAACCTACGGAGTTTTATTTGCATGCTAGTAGCAATGTTATTAGTATGAATTATTTGAACACCGTTATTACTAATGCTATTGCAAAGTCTAAGCTTGGGGAATCTAGTTTTTATGAAAATGATAATTTTAGTCCCCCAAGCACGGAGGACCAAATTTACATTGATGGTACTTTGCCTCCAATTTATGATGATTACAATGATGCACGTGCTATTTTCAGTCCACCTACTACTGAGGAGAAAATTAATTATGATTGCAAAATGCCTACTATATTTGATGATTATGGTGATGAGAATGATAATGATAGCTATTTTGTTGAATTTGCTCCCACTACTATTAATAAGAATGACTATGCTTATGTGGAGAGTAATAATTCTTTTATGCATGTGGATCATGATAAGAATGTTTCTTGTGATAGTTATATTGTTAATTTTATTCTTGATGCTACTAAAGTTATTATGAGAGAGGGAAACATAATTTTATGCATCTCAACAATTTCAAGTTTCCCCTCTCCATGTTGAAAATTTTGAGTTGCACTTGTTTTGCCTTCCTATGCTAGTCACTTTGTGCTTCATTGACTTGTTTTTCTACAAGATTCTTTTTCATAGGAAGTGGGTTAGACTTAAATTTGTTTTATGTTTTCTTCTTGATGCTCTATAATGCTTCAACTAATATTTCTCATGTGAGCATTTTCTGAAATTATCTTGCCTAACTAAAAGGTGTTAAACAAAACCACTTCTTGGGAGATAACCCATGGTTTTATTTTTGCTTTGTTTTTCTCCGTTTTATTTGAGTCAAGGGGTTGCATACTTATGTACAAACTCCTTTGTATCCTTACTTTCATGTTTTAGTTGTGCCAAGTAAAGTTTCTGACGTTTGATGGAGTTGGTTTTGGATTTCTGCGGAGGAAACAGATTTCTGCTGTCCACCGTAAAAAATCGTATAATTCACAAAAAATTAGAATGGCCTGAAACTTATTTTGATTATTCCTCGGCTAATTATGCAACGTTTGTTTCTTTAGGTTTTTCAATCTGAACAACTTAAGTGCCCCGAAAAAATTCGTCTTTACAGACTGTTCTGGTTTTGACAGATTCTGCCATTTTTCTTGCATTTTCTCTTTTGCGATGTCAAGTGGATTTCTTTGCTTCACTAAACATCAGTGACTGTAGCTAATGTTTAAAATTATCAATAGCACTTGTGGCCTTACAGAACCCATGGATTTTTTATTGTTGCACTAACCCTCTAATTGGAATTACTCTTTGAGTGTGGTGCGAAGGAAGTTTTCAAGGGTCAAGAGAAGAGGGTGATATATGTGATTAAGAAGAGTGCAAGGTCAAAGCTTGGAGATGACCCCGTGGTTCATCCAAGCATATTTTAAAAATCCATCTAAGCTTGGGGATGCCCAAGGCATCCCCTTCTTCATCAACAATCTATCCGGTCACTTCTAGTAAAACTATATTTTTATTCGGACAGATCATATGAAGTTTACTTGGAGCGTATGTTTATTTTTATTTTGTTTTCTCTTGTTTTATTTTGTTTTACTCGCTGCGATAATATAGTTGGACCCTATCATACTTGTGTGGGAGAGATACACGCTCCGTTTTCATTGCTTAGAACACTCTAGTTTTGATTCTTATTGTTCTCTGAGTGTTCACTTTTTGCTAGTACTACGTTTAGCCCTTATTTTCATGCATCTCTTATTTAGCGCTGTTAGTTTTAGTAGATTTATGATAGTACTATCTTTCTTAATTGCTATATCTCTTGGAGAGTTTTTGTTGTTTGGTGTTTGGTAGAAAATGCTACGTGTGGTAGATGGTATAACGAAAAAAGCTTGCATATTCTTGTAGATCATTAATCTGGTTCACTTGATTAATTGATGTTGTTTTGAGATATTAATTTGCTTAATGGTAAACTTGATGGTTTAGTAGATTAAAAACAATTAATGGTTGGTCTAGAAGCTTGAAACTGTGCCACACTCAAATAACCAGTTGACAGGATAATGGTATATGACTTTCTTTGCTGATAGCAATCGTGATAGCTTTTGTTACGCGCTACGGTCGGGGTAGCCAACAGTGACTTGTCACTGCCACAGACCCTCTTGGAGTGATTTTCATTATGCCTATTATATCATGATTTTATTTGGAATCTTTTAACTTATGAGTTCTATGTTGCGGTATTCTGGCACTTCCACCATCCATATTTCCTAGCCTCTTCGGTATTGTGCATTGCTCATTCTCACATTGAGAGTTGGTGCAAACTTCGCTAGTACATCCAAACCTTGTGGGAGAACTTTGTTCTTCTACACATAAGCCGAAATCTATCTTCCTCAAAACAGCCACCACACCTACCTACCTACCATGGCATTTCCATAGCCATTCCGAGATATATTGCCATGCAACATCCATCATTTTTATGTTACTTGTCATGCTTCATTGTTATTTTGCATACTGCTACACTGCCAGGAGCATTTAGTTTTATTTACATTAGAGATATTTCAGTTTAAGTTATGAGTACTAAAAGTGTGATGATTCACTGTAAAATAGAGTGTTGCCCCTACCAGTGAGGTTACAAATTAAAAAAAAGATAAAAGCCCGAAAGAGAAAAAATATAAAAAAGAAAGAGGCAAAAGAGAGAAAATAAAGAGAGAGGCAGCATTACTATCATTTATTCCACACTTGTGCTTTGTTTAGCATCATTACTTCAGTTTGGAGAGAGTTTTCATATTATGACTTGCATAACTATGTGGGGAACTTACATTATAGAACCTGGCTTGTATATTCCAATGATGAGCCTCCTCAAAAGAGCTCTAGGTCTTCGTGAGCAAGCAGGTTGGATGCACCCCCACTAGTTCCATTGGAGAGCTTTCATACGCTTATAGCTCTATGTGCATCCATTGTGTGGCAATCACTACTCCTTGCATAAGTTCGATTATGAGACTTCCTCTTGTCTAATGATCAATTTTAGTTGTGTGATACTTTCTTCCATTGACCATCCAAACCCCCCCATAATGTTCTTTTAGCAATAACATCCTAGTGCTAGGGACCAATACAGAACGCTTGCTTGTTTTAAGTGCACAATTATTTGAATGATTTTCCTATGTCATATTGTTATCACTTGACTTGATCCTAACAGGGGTTGTTGTGAGTGTTTGATGCCTTGGATGATTATATTGTTGTTCTTGAAGCTTAAATCATCTTTAAAAAACTTTGCATAGTGGATTATCTTTTAGTATTGATTCATTGAAAGGTTTTACTTTGTTATTGCTAATGGTTTATACATTACTCTTTATTCATTTGATTCTAGTTTAGATGCTTTACATTACTATGATGATCAAGTTATGTTGGTAAAATTATCTGTTTTGTCGTTTACCTACTCGAGCACGAGTAGGAACTAAGCTTGGGGGTGTTGATACGTCATAAACGTATCCTTAATTTTTGTTGTTCCATGTTGTTTTCATGTTGTTTCCCAAATGGTTTCCTTGTACTTTATGTAATTTTATCAATTTCCCGGGACTAACCTATTGACAAGATGTCACAGAGCCAGTTCTTGTTTTCTGTTGTTTTTAGTTTCAGAAAAGTTGTTCTGGAAATATTCTCGAAATTGGAAGATTCAAAAGCGAGAATTCTTAGAAGTCCCGGAGGGTCCAGGAAGTCCCGAAGAGCCCCGGAGGGGGGCCACAGGGTGGCCACACCATAGGGTGGCGCGGGTCCCCTTGGCCGCGCCACCTGGTGGTGTGGGCCCCCTGGCCACCCCGGGCATCGCCCTTTCGCCCATATATACTCCCCGATGCATAAACCCTAGATGAATCGACCTTTTCCACCAAAAACATCCATAGCTCCGACGCCACCGCCGAAAAGTTTTGGGGGACAGAAATATCTGTTCCGGCACCCTGCCGGGACGAGGAAGTGCCCCCGGAGCCATCTCCATCGACTCCATCCCCATCTTCATCGCCGTTGTTATCTCCCATGATGATGAGGGAGTAGTTCTCCCCCAGGGCTGAGGGATCTACCGGTAGCTATGTGTTTCATCTCTCTCTCCCATGGTGTGATCTTTATGTGATCGTGAGCTTTGTAATCTAGTTAAACTAGTAGATGTTACTCTTCATTTGTTATGCTACTCATGTGGTTTTGTTATGAGATCCCCGTAAACACTTTGATCACGTTGTAAAGGTGACAGTGTGTGCACCGTGTGGTTTAGCATGATATTTATATCTTGTGTTGGACGACCCAATGAAATTGTGGTGTTTGTCTAGTACCTTCTAGGGCGCTCATAGTGACAGCGTGGAGTTAACTATACATGAGAATGCGACTTTGAGGAGTGTTGTTACAGCCCTACGCAATGAATTAGTGTTTGTTATTCGACCGGACAGTGGTTCGGAATAGTACAGTGAAGAGAGATAGTTATGCATTCAATTATTTTATCATTGTTGAGAGTGTCCACTAGTGAAAGTAGGATCCCTAGGCCTTGTTCCTATGCATTGAAACACCGTTTACGATCAGTTCTGTTACATGTTTGCTTGCTGACATTTTTATTTCAGATTGCTATTATCACTTATAAACATCCATATTACTTGTATTTCACTCTCTCTTGGCCGAACTAGTGCACCTATACAACTGACAATTGTATTAGGTGTGTTGGGGACACAAGAGACTTCTTGTATCATAATTGCAGGGTTTCTTGAGAGGGATACCTTTGACTTCTTCCTCCCTGAGTTTGATAAACCTTGGGTGATCCACTTAAGGGAAAATTGCCGCTGTTCTACAAACCTCTGCACTTGGAGGCCCAACACTGTCTACAAGAATAGAAGCGTGCGTAGACATCATGCCCTCAGGCACCGTTTCCTACCCCTTTTTGTCTCGTAATTTTCCGTGTTTAATAAAATCATCAAAAAATTGTGTTGGAGGGTCAAACGCGTACTTTCTATTACCGAAATTGTTACCTATTCGAAAATGGACTCTGCGGTTTCTTGAATTTGATTTTTAATAAAAACTTCCAGAGTCACAACTTGAATAATATCAACATCTTCATTATAAGAATCTCCAGAATATAATGTTTGAGTCTTTAAGTGACACGATTTTGATTGCACCCGAACGATACACCTCTTCAATAACAAAAGGTCCTTCCCATCTCGAGAGTAATTTTCCTGCAAAAAATTTGAGACGCGACCTATACAATAGAAGTTTCTCACCAACATGGAACTATCTCTTAAGAATTCTCCTATGGTGCCATTTTTTTAACTTTCTCTTTAAAGACATTTTCATAAGCTTCACTTCTCCATTCATCCAAAGAACTCAAGTCAAGCAACCTTTTCTTACCAGCAAGTTCAAAATCTCGATTAAGTTCTTTCACTGCCCAATAAGCCTTGTGTTCTAACTCCAAAGGAAAGTGACAAGTTTTTCCATAAACTATTTTGTAAGGAGACATACCCATAGGATTTTTTAATCAGTTCTATAAGCCCATAAAGCATAATTTAGCTTAGTAGCCCAATTTTTCCTAGATTTATTAACAGTCTTTTGCAATATAGGTTTAATTTCTCTATTTGATAATTCTACTTGCCCACTTGTTTGGGGATGATAAACTGGGGCAATTCTATAATTAACACCATATTTAGCAAGGTTTTTTTTAAAACCACCATGAATAAAGTGAGAACCTCCAACAGTCATAAGATATCTAGGCACACCAAACCTAGAAAAATAACATCTTTAAGCATTTTTAATGAGGTTTCACCATCATCACTCTTTGTAGGTATAGCCTGTACCCACTTAGTAACATAATCAATAGCAACAAGTATATGAGTGTAACCTTTCGAAGGAGGAAATAGACTTAGAAAGTCAAATCCCCACACTAGTAGGAAACAGGCTACCAGTGATGAACATATTTTGGCTACTGCTGGCAAAGCGCTGTTTGCGAGCGCTAACTCGCCAGTGGTAGCGGGTTACTGCTGGTGAACAGCGCTTCGCCAGCGGTAGCAGGACTTAGCGCTAGCGAACAAGGCATGGTTCCCCAGCGCTACATTCGCCGCTAAGTTCGCCAGCGCTACACCCCCCTTATTTTTTTGGTATTTTCGTATATACTGTTGTATTTTCTGGTATTTTTGTATACAGGTGCAAATTCATGTATTTTCTGTTATTTTTATAATTCACACATACAAATCACTCCAACTTTTTGATTCACACACATATATATATATATGTATATGCAATAGAAAAACCGGGATCCATTTTACGAATATAAGTTTCATAAATATTAATATATATATATACATGCATTCATGAATACACATCGATCTCGATAACATGTTTAGGTCGGAAGATTTCGAACCAAAAGTAGCCATCTAATTAGTTTAACGATCACATGCATACAACGCGCGATATAGAATCGCACACACACATCGACGATTACAAAAGAAAATTGAGATGGGCGCTTTAGCTTCTGCCTCCGCTTGCGATCTTTCACTAGGCCAGCGCGCCATCCACTTCTTCATCTCTCTGTAGACCAAGATAAGAGCATTAGGCCGGAAAAGAAAAGCACAAGTTCTTATTAGGATCATAATTCGTACCGAACCGAATACACACCGTCGATCATTTCTTGGTCGTTGTGATCTTCTTCTTCTTCATCGGCAGGAACAGAAGAGCACCTTCTAATGAGTTGAACAGTCTCTCGTCACCCTGCTCTAGTACACATTGTAGCAGCTCATCGTTAGATGGTGGGAAATTCTAGTAGAAGGCCCCGTCTGAACTTACTACATCCCCATAGATGATTGTGCAGAGCTTGCGCTGGATGCGACCAAAGTTCTATCTGAATTCAGCATCAGACCAATAGACGATGTCGCGATACCATTTGTTCACAGCAGACATAAATTTTAGATTTTGTAGCTCCTTCACGACCTCTAGCATGTGTTCGATGAGGTACCACGCCTCCATCTGGCCGCCTGGTGCCTGCGTGGGGCAGGGAAACTCTGTCTGGTGTCTGAATGCATATTTGCCTTTAACCTGATTTAATCTGCCGCAGTAGCCTTCCGCCCTGATGTAGCCGTCCATAGCTTTATTGAGAACATACTTGATGAGGGAGTAGTTCTTCTCCTTCAGTTTGCTCCCGGAGTCGAGATATAGGGCGCGCGAGTCTCTCAGGTAGAGCATGATGAGGGTGCCGTATTTGTTTCTGCGCAAAACAGTTCAAAGAGTCCATATATAATCCTCAAAACTTGTAACCACTATTAATTGTATATGCGCAAACTTAACTAAAGATGGGAAATAACAGAAATCATGTTATGGCGGCTAGTGAATGACTTACTCGGGAAAGTGAGGTAGGAGGACGATCCTCTTGTGCATATGATTCTTGTACAACACCTCTTGGATGTACTTTGCCGCTTTTGCCCTACCCTTGGGGTTGTTCAAGTACATGTCTTGCATATAGTAGGGGTCTACTAGCACTATGCTTCTGGTATTCTCTATGGACATTTTATGCGCCAAACTAAGCGTAACCAGGCGGAAGATTGATGAGTGGAGGGATTGCATGTGGAACATCCGAAAAATGTCATCAAATATCACGATGATCTGTTCCATGTTGCCTTCAGTTACAAATCCCACCGTAGATGGCACCTTCGCAACCAAAACCGGCAAAGTTGAATTTTTCTACTTTAGAAGTGTCTCCTCCATATATTGAACACCATCATGGAGGCTAAGCATATCACCAGTCAACAAGGAGGCCAACCTCGGCGGAAGCATCGGTTTGCCCAACTCATGGATCTGATACCACTCGTGTAAGGGTATCTTGTCCAATACCCGTTCTGTCGGCGACTTAGACTTAGTCCCCTCCACCAGTTGGCTCATGGATGCACCGGCAGAACTCTTCTTAGTTCTTTTTCGTGTCGTCTTCTTAGGATCCTTCTGAAATACATTTGCTACCGCCTCTTTGAGGGCGTCCTGGCTGAGGCCAACTTGCTCGAGGGCTGCCGGTTCTTGAGAAGAGAAAAGACGCTCCGTGCATCGATATTTATCCACTTCCTCCGCTGGCAAGAGAAGTTCATCAAGATCATCCAGGCCGGCCCCATAGTAAGGATTGTCGACGAGGTAGTCATTAGGGTTCTCATCTTCAGCATCGTCGTCGTCGTGTCGCGCGGACTTTGCAGGTGAGAAATCCTTGTGTTGGCTTTGGTGCCCCGACCCCTCGACCGGTGTTGGAGTGTTGACAGGAGTAGTTTCCAAATGTTTTAGTGATTTTGGCCATGTCAATGGCCAAACCAAGCACTGCTCCAAGTTTAACTCGCTGTCGGCTGCGGGGGGTTGGTTCGGAGGATCGAGAGCATGGCAACCGGGGAGCACCCGACTCAATGTCACCCTGAACACGTCGTCGGTCATACGCACGTCGTGGGACACATGGTTGAGAGGTGTGATGATCCTTCCTTTAGCCACGTCCTTTAACTCGCTGTTCACACGGAGGAGCAATGTGCATCCCGTCTCGTTGGCCTACGAAACATCGCGCGATCGTCGTTAGAGATTGAGACCGTCACGAATGAATTCATAATATATAATTAAGTTCTGGATGCTGAATTACCTGGAGGGCATTGAGCTCGGCCAAGGGCGATGGACCGCTTAGGGTTGTCGGCTGCATTGCAGAGACGTGGCGGGGCGGCAACGGATATTCGCGACCATGCGGCTCAGGGTTGGCAGGCGCCTCGTTCTTTGCAATAGGCGCCACAATGGGGGCCTCGTTCTGCGCAGCAGGTGCCATGATCGGGGCTATATTGATCACGGGGGGAGGCCCTTGTCCGCCACCTTCCATCCAAGGAGCTAAGAACTGAGCGACGGACGCGCAGATGCTAGGGAGGAGCGCGTTGACCCTCTCGTTCACAAGTTTGTCGATCATTTTCTCGGCACCTTGTTCCGCTCCTTTCTCTTCCCCTTAGTGTCCGGGTAGTAGTGCGCATGCCGATGACCCTTTTCGAGGTCATGCTCATGGCCACTATGCGGCTTCTTTTCTATGGCCACTATCTTCACCGCGTTAAGCGCCCTAATAAAAGGGGTCTCATACGGGTCCTTGTTCGTCGTCGCCGAGGACCCTGCGTCAGACTAAGATAGACGTTATTTTTCTTCTTCCTCGAGATATTTATTCTCGAGCTCTTTGACCTTCTTGTTCAACATAAGATCGCCGGGTTTTTGGGGATCTTCCCTATAATAATGAGCCCTCACAAAATTTCTCACTTGTGGGTCGGGGATCTTGTCATACGGGTTCGGCCATTTCCTCTCCGCGTCCTGCTTAGCCCAAACTTTCTGCTTCCCAAGGTAACCCCGGCTTCCGAGATTGTGCAGACCAATGTTCTTCTCTCTGAATTCTTTTCCCTATTCCCTCAGCTTCTTCCTTTCTGGTTTTTGTTCGCCGAGCTTGAATGTGGGCAAGTCTTCCTCCGAAATGGAGGGCCACAATTTATGGATCTCATCGAAACCCTTACCCCCAGCAACCATCTCCCGCCAACTGGATCTCCAAGTCGTAAACACCTTAGTGAAATTTCCGAGTGCTAAGGAGTTGACCAGATTGCTCTTCAGGTCCTGGTTGTCATATGGATCTGGGAACTTGTACCATGTGTGCAGCTTCTCAATGAGCAGGGCGTCCATAGCCTTGTTTTGTTTATCTCTGAGCTGACCCGTATTAACTTTGCCAAAGTCTCGAGCAATACAGCGTATCTGGTTTCCAAACCCCTTAGCGTACTCCTCCGGCTCCACAGGAGCACCGCTTTTGGGGTCCACTACCGTGAACTCTTGCCGGACGGTGGCGAGCATGTTTGGTCGTCTCTCTTTGCGCTTACGCGACGCCTCGCTACCGGAGGTGGCATCCCCGGTGCCACTACTAGTTTGACCTTCTTCGGCCGATGTATCAGTGCGCGCCTCCTAATGAATGGTTTCCTCCATCTCGTCGTCTACATCGCCCTGCGTCTCCAGCTCCGGTCCCAGAACTAGGGTTCGTCCTTCGGTGCCAAGCATAGAGAGCCACTCATCGTCGTCCCCGTGTCTGGTCCCAGAACCACCCGCTTCGTCGTTGTGAGCCATATCTAAGGAGAGAATAGCAAAAATTAGTTTAACATATCCTTCAATTTAACCAATATATACCCCATATGAGTCCAAATTTCTCGGGCACTCTAATATATGATATCTTTAGCAAATGCAATGCCAAAATTCACGAAAAATTTCGGCATGACCTTTGCTAAAAATATCACAAATGGAGTACCCAAATTTGCCGGAACGGAAAATAATCAACATTCCGAAAATCAAGGGCCTCACCTGGGGTACCTGCACATGAAATCCCACCCTGTATCCCCATATCATCCCATCGACATCCACACGAAGGTGGGCCCACACATCCACACCGTCATTATCGTCATCCACACGAAGGTGGGAACATATCCACCACATCCACACTGCCACCATCACCGCCATCGATCGACACCCACCCACACAATCACCAACATCGGCACCACCATCGACACCACCACACCATCACCACCATCCATCCACACCATCCATCCTCACCATACATCCCATCCATGAATCCAAAAACAAAATAAAAAACTACCTGATGATCTTGTAGAACTTTTGTCGAACACCTTCAGTGCGTGTCAGGGTTGGGGGTAGCAGCAGGGCAGCAGGGGCGGCGCTGCTGTAGGAGGGAGTGCGACAGCCACAGGGGAGGAGGAGGGAACCGCAGGGGAGGTGGAGGTCGGGTGCGTGGCGTCGATGGCCGCCAGCCGTGGAGGGGCGGCGCGTGTCGTGGTGGGGCGCAGCAGAGGGAGAAGGGGTGGAGGAGTGGAGGGACGCGGGAGAGGGGGAGACGGTGGTAGCTTGGCACGCGCGGTGGTCGCCACGACAGAGACGCCGGAGAGAGAGGTGGAGAGGACGGGGGGGCTCGTCGTCGATCGTTTCCTCACGCGCGAAGAAAGGCTAAGTCCCAGACAGTACTACCCGTAGGGGAGAGGGCGGGGGTCGCGTGTAAAGTGCACAACGCCACTTACCGCTGGCGAACAACACCCCCGGTCTGCCATCGCTTAATTACCGATGGCGAACAGGCCCTGTTGCCCAGCGGTAACTTAGCGCTCGCAAAACGGGGGTGTTGTTCGCCAGCGGTATTGTTTTCTATTTTTTTATTTGTTTGAATAATTCAAAAACATTTCATATATAATAATTCAAACACATTACAAATTAATTTCAAATAATAATTTTTTAAAACACATTACAAATTATATTGTTTTATTTTGTTTTCCATTATTTCCTTTTTGTTTTCTCTTGTTTTATTTTGTTTTCCATTATTTCCTTTTTGTTTTCTCTTGTTTTCTTTATCTTTGCTATTGTTTTCCTTCATGTTTTCTATTGTTTTGTTTTGTTTCCCATTATTTCCTGTATGTTTTCTATTGTTTTATTTTGTTTTCCATTATTTCCTTTATGTTTTCTATTGTTTTATTTTGTTTTCCATTATTTCCTTTTTGTCTCTTGTTTTATTTTGTTTTCTATTATTTTCTTTTTGTTTTCTCTTGTTTTCTTTATGTTTTCTATTGTTTTCCTTCATGTTTTCTATTGTTTTATTTTGTTTCCCATTATTTCCTTTATGTTTTCTATTGTTTTATTTTGTTTTCCATTATTTCCTTTTTGTTCTCTATTGTTTCCTCTATGTTTTCTATTATTTTATTTTGTTTTCCATTATATCCTTTATGTTTCAAATAATAACTCCACACATTTCAAATAAAGAAAAAGGTACATTACATTTATAGTAAGTGCACATCAGACCAGTTGTTTCATGCATATACATAGTTCCGTCGGATACAAGACAGACAGATACATACATAGTTTCTCAGCGTTTGATCTTTTTGCCCTTTTTGGTCGCAGGTGCATAATTTAGCCCCACATCATGACTTCTTCTTTTTAATGGAATGCCATGCCTAGGTAGCATAGTTCTGCTTCTTCTTGTGGTGTATGTTGCATGACTATCATCATCATCTTCTTGATCATCGTCAATATTTGGGTCGCCGAACGTGTCAAACTCGCCCTCGTCAACGACTCCATCCATTCCGATGATATTTCTTTTCCCTCTCCTCACGACAACACGGCTAGGCCTTGAGGGGTCTGTTATGGAGAAGCATTGGGACACATCCTTAGCCAATACCCATGGCTCATTTTGCGTTGTGACGTTCGCGCTTGATGAAGTTCTGGCTTCGGGAATAACCATGGTTGTAAATTATTGGTCTTCTTTTCTGACGGTCGACATCCTAGCCCATCTGACGTGGAACATAGGCACCTTCTCTCTAGAGTAGTTAAGCTCCCATATCTCCTCGATTCTTCCGTAGTATCTTAACTTTTTGTCACCGGTGTAGGATTCCATCGTTACCCCTGAGTTTTGATAATCGGAAGTTTTGTCTTTCTCCTCCGTGTAGAAAGTGAACCCGTTGATATCATATGCTTGAATCGTCGCTAGGTTGGGAGAAGGGCCTTGTGCCAAGCCATACAGGAGTTTATTTTCCGCACAATCCCTTGGCGGTGGGTTAGCGACGATCTCATCTTTAAACCAACGCAAGATAGTGGAGTTATGCTCTCTGATTATTTCTCCTTCAGTCCTCCGCTTGCCTTGTTCAGTGTACGTTTTCTTTATCGAGCTCTTGTGTTTTTCCACCCAAGTAACGACCATGTCAATGTGTTGGAGAGCTACTAAGTTTGCCCTGTTAAAGTCGGTGTGTCGACAAACCCGATCCACATGCACTTCTCTACGTCCATTTTTGTGACCTGCTCCATCGAGCTAGCCAATGTGCTTGTTTCTGGGCAGACCAACAGGGTCCTCCACGTCAATATGATTCGTGTAGAAAGAGATGCACTCTTCAGTGAGAAAGCCCTGAATGATGCTTTCATCCGGACGCTGTTGCGAACAAATCCTCTGATGAACCCATTCATTCTTTCAAACGGCATCATGTTGTGTAGGAACAATGGCGCGAGATGGATGATATCGTCCACTATATGGACCAACAGATGAACACATATGTCAAAGAATGATGGTGGAAAGTACATCTCAAGTTCGCATAGTATCACGACAATCTCTTCCTGAAGCCTTGAGATATGCTTCCCTGTGATCGACTTTCGAGATATCACGTCGAAGAAGTTACACAGGCCAAACAGGCTTTCTCGAACGTGCTTGTCCATTATCCCGCGGATCGCAACCGGAAGTATCTGCGTCATCATCATGTAACAGTCATGAGACTTCATTCTATTGAACTTTTGTTTCTGCGCGTCTAGGAATTTGCTTATTAGACCTGAGTAACCGCTAGGGACTTTGACTCCGAGAAGGCACATCATCAATTTTGTGATCTCGTCTGGACTAAGAGTGAAGCAGGAGGGGGCAGTAATAGACATTCCTCTTACCCTTTTGGCCTTGTGACCCTCCGTCCCCTCATCACACGATTGGTCGTCGTCATCATCCTGGCGTCCCCCTGAAGATCTTCCCTAATGCCAAAATATTTCAGGTCGTTTCTTACTTTCACCCCGTCTTTGGTCCTCTCCGGCATGTTGAGGAGCGTGCCAAACAAACTTTAAAACACATTCTTTGTGATATGTATTAGATCAAGGCAGTGAGGCGCATCGAGAATGGGCCAGTATGGCAAGTCCCAAAACACCGACCTCGTCTTCCATACATCCAGAAGTGGTTTTGGCACTTTTTGCTTCTTTCCCGGCTCTGGGCATTCCTTCCAATCATTCAGAAACTTGTAGATTTCTTCACCGCACCTCTTACGTGGAGGTCCCCGGAGCTCATCTTCACCGTTAAAAAGGTCTGCTCGCCTTCTCCACGGGTCTTTGTTGGGTAGCCACCTTCCATGGCCAACGAAGACTGTTTTTGAAGACCCGGGATCTTTCGGAAGTTGCATAAACATGGAGTCATCCATGCACCTCACGCAACCATTATGTCCGTCGCACACCTGGCCCCCCACATATCCGTAGCCGAGTAGGTCGTGAACCGTACAGAGCAAGACAACTCTCATTGGGAAAATATTGTTCATCGAAGGCGTCCCATGTGTTCACCCCTTCCTCGGCCCATAGCGTGTCCAGCTCATCTTTAAGCAGCTTCAGGTATAGATTGATGTCGTTGCCTGGTTGTTTTGGCCCTTGAATTAGCATACTCATGTGAATATACTTCCTCTTCATGCACAACCAGGGGGATGTCGTACATCCATACAAACACGGGCCATGTGCTATGGGTGCTGCTCTGGTTGCCAAACGGATTGAGTCCGTCGGTGCTCACACCCAACCTGATGTTACTTGCCTCCGCCCCGAACATTGCATATTCACAGTCAATTGCTTTCCATTGGCTTGCATCCGAAGGATGTGTCAGATTTACTTTTTCACTCCGCTTTGGATCTTTCAAAACTTTCTTCCTCCTTTTCGCGTGCCAGCGCATGAGCTCTGCTTCCTTGCGGTCCGCGAAATACCGTTGCAGACGGGGAATGAGCGGAAAGTACCACACAACATTTCGAGGAGCTTTCTTCTAACCTTTCTTGTATCCAGCAGCATTGCAAACTGGACAAATGGTCTTGTCCGCGTCCTCTTTCCGATAAATGTAGCAATCGTTGATGCACACATGGTATTTTTCATGCGGTAAATCAAAGGGGCACACGACTTTCTTGGCCTCGTCGCAACTTTTAGGACATGTGTTTCCCTCTGGAAGGATATCGTGCCAGTATTGCAGGCTTGCACCGACGCTTATGGCGCTCCATTTGTATCTCGCCTTCATCTGCAGAACATCGAGCACCACTCTCAGGCAGGACTCTCCCGTACCGCAGCCTGGATACAACGGTGTCTTCGAGTCTATCTCTAGTTGCGCCAGCTTAGATTGCTCTCTAGCAGCAGATCTCGAGTTAGTCGTCTTTCCCAAAAGCAGTTCTTTGAGATGAGGGTCATTCACAACTTATATTAGGGGTGTCCCTGTGTCCTCGTCTTCTTCCACATCTTGTTCAGCATCTTCTCCATGATCATGTGCAGGATCATGAGGCTGATCTTGGTCATGTTGTAGTTCTTGTCGATCGTTATTATTGTCATGTTGCACATCATTTCCTTCCACCGCCGCCCCATGGACTTCATCATCTTCATCATCACTTATCCACTGATTGTTGTGCCCATCCATGAAACCATACCTGAGGAAGTGACTGAGCAAGTCTCCGGTAAAGGGGTTCAGCAAGCCCCCTAGTTTGCACTTTCGACATGGACATCGTATCTCCTTGCAGCCATTTTGTAACATGTCTTCTGTCACGTGTCTCAAGTAACTATTCACGAAACGTGCACTCATAATGACCACCATTATTTGTCGCCTGCATGAGCGCGCCAAGATAATATTAGAAACATATATATATATATGCACGAAAAAAATCGGCATGACCATCCTACAAATTGGAGGTTAGAGGAGGGCCAAACTTTGCCGAGACGGAAATGAATCAACATTCCGGCAATAGTGGAAACTCATTTTCATATCCCACCTCAAATGATTAGATGGGTACACGAGATGATATACAAAGAATTTTGAAGATTTGGAGAGAGATGGGGTAATTCTAGATCTAGATGCCTTGGAAGGAAAAACTTTGGGTAGAAAGGGTGTTGGGAGGGAGATAAACCTAAATATACCAACTAAAATAATTTTTGTTGGTTGAAAAGAGAGGAGGAGGGTGGGGAAATTGGCATGAGTTTGAGCTAGAGAGATAAGTGGACAAGGTTGAGAAGAGAGTGGAGGAGGGGAAAGTGGGTGGTGGGTGCACTTATGGCAGCACATGCCGGGTTACCGCTGGCGAACAAGCTGGCATGTTCGCCAGCGCTAACGTGCGCGCTAGGCCCACAAGTTAGCGCTGGAAAACAGGCCAGCTTGCTCGCCAGGGGTAGCGCCGTAGCGCTGGCGAACAAACGAGGGCGTCCGCTAGCGGTAGTGGCAGCTGCACGCGCAGGCGGGCCCACACTTACCGCTGGCAAACAAACTGGCACGTTCGGCAGCGGTAAGGGGCGTAGCGCTGGCGAACAGATAAACGCGTTCGCCAGCGGTAATAGCGCTAGCGAACCTTAAAATCTGTTCACCAGCTGTGTACTAGTGGATATAGGCAGTTTCCTACTAGTGCCAGCAGTCAAATGGTTCAATAACAAGAGAATAATTCATAGGCATTTCATGGCGTCTAGAAATATTACCAACTCTTTGACATTCATCACAAGATAAAATAAACTTTCGTGCATCTTTTAAAAGAGTAGGCCAATAGAAACTTGATTGTAGAACCTTTTGTGCAGTTCTATCTCCAGCGTGATGTCCTCCATAAGAACTACTATGACATTTTCTCAATATCTCTTGTTGTTCATGTTATGGAACAAATCTTCGCATAATGCCATCTACTCCTTTATATAAGTGTGGGTCATCCCAAAAATAATGCCTCAAGTCATAAAAGAATTTCCGTATTTGTTGAGGTGTAAAGATTCGAAGCAAGTTCTTGGAAACAATAAAGTTAGCATAATCTGCATACCAAGGACTATCTCACGAGCTTACTTTTATTGCAGCCAACTGTTCATTTGGAAAACTATCATTAATAGGAATAGGGTCATAAGAAATGTTTTCCAATCTAAACAAATTATCAGCAATAGGATTTTCAGCACTCTTCCTATCTACAATATGCAAATCAAACTCTTGTAAAAGCAGCACTCATCTAATAAGCCTAGGCTTAGCATCTTTATTTTCCATAAGGTACTTAATAGCAGCATGATCGGTATGAATAGTAACATTCGAATCAACTATATAAGGTCTAAACTTATCACAAGCAAAACTACAGTTAGGAATTCTTTTTCAGTGGTAGCATAATTCTTTTGAGCAGAATCAAAAGTCTTACTAGCATAATGAATAACATTAAACTTCTTATATATTCGTTGTCCAAGAATCACCTACAGAAAAATCCCTGGCATCACACATAATTTCAAAGGATAAATTCCAATTAGGTGGTTGAAAAATAGGAGCAGAAATTAAAGCCTTCTTTAGAATTTCGGAAGCTTCTTTACAATCATCATTAAAAAAAATGTACATCTTTTTGGAGAAGATTAGTAAGAGGTTTTGATATTTTAGAATAGATCTCCTATAGAAACCAACATGACCAAGAATACTGCGAATACCTTTGACATCCCTGGGACAAGGCATTTTCTCAATTGCTTCAACTTTAGCTCTGTCAACTTCAATACCTCTTTCAAAAATTTTATGTCCAAGAACAATTCCTTCATTAACCATAAAGTGACATTTCTCCCAATTAAGAACAAGATTAGTTTCCTCATATCTCTGCAAAACTTTATGAAGATTGTGCAAGCAGTTATCAAAAGAAGTTCCATAGACGGAGAAATCGCCCATGAATACTTCCACAATTTCCTCACAATAACCATGAAAGATAGCAGACATGCATCTTTGAAACGTAGCAGGAGAATTACACAAACCAAAAGGCATACGTCTATAAGCATAAGTTCCATAAGGACAAGTAAAAGTTATTATATCTTGATCTTGCTTTTAATAGCGATTTGAGAAAACACAAAATAACCATCAAGAAAGCAAAAAATGAGTTTTCTTAGACAAACTTTCTAACATTTGATCAATAAAAGGTAAAAGATAATGACCTTCCTTAATAACTTTGTTAACTTTTCTAAAATCAATGCACATTCTATAACTAACTACTACTCTTTGAGGAATAAGCTCATCATTTTCATTTGGCACAACAGTAATTCCTGCTTTCTTAGGAACACAATGCACGGGACTTACCCATCTACTATCAGCAATAGGATAAGTAATACCACCATAAAGGAGTTTCAATACCTCATTTCTTACCACTTGCTTCATCTTAGGAACTAAACAACATTGATGTTCAACAACTGGCTTTGCATTAGGTTCCATATTAATAGTATGCTGACATATAGCAGGGGAAATCCCTTTCAAATCATCAAGAGTATATCCAATGGCTCCTTGGTGTTTCTTCAATACTTCCAATAACCTTTCCTCTTCCTTACCTGAAAGTTTAGAACTAATAATAATAGGATATGTTTTATTATCATCAATATGAGCATATATAAGATTATCACATAAAGGTTTTAAATCAAAAGCGGGATCCTCCTTTGGTGGTGGTGTGGTACCCAAGTCTTCCATCGGTAAATTGTGTTTCATCATCTCTGGTTGACGAAGAAGAATCTCGTCAATCTCATTTCTTCCATAAAGACCTCACTTTTGTGGTCCTCCATGTATTGCTACAAAGCATTGTTAGGATCAAGAGCAATAGAGGCAAGTTGTTCAACTTTAAAATTTTCATTAGGCAATTCTGTTTCATAAGGAGCTTTAGCAAATTTAGAAAAATTAAACTCATCAGATTCTCCATCAAATTTAGTTAATATTTTCTCCTTCTTACAATCTATAACAGCACCACAAGTGTTCAAGAAAGGTCTAACGAAAATGATAGGACAAGTTTTACTAGCAGCTGCACCAAGTACTAGAAAATCAACAGTTTTATTTAGTTTTACCACATAAAACTTCCACATCTCTAACAATACCAATTGGAGAGATAGTTTCTCTATTAGCAAGCTGAATAACCACATCAATTTCTTCAAGTTCACAAGAACCAATTTCATGCATGATTTCTCTATAAAGCTCATAAGGAATAGCACTTGAACTTGCACCAATATCACATAAACCATAATAGCAATGATCACCTATCCTGACAGAAAGCACATGAACACTAGTTTTCCTTGATCTACTAGGATGTGAAACAATATTAGAAGCATCTTCACATAAGATAATGTGTCCATCTTCTACACTTTCAGTGACAAGGTCCTTTACTATTGCTACTGTAGGTTCAACAGTTATTTGTTCATCAGGTTCTATAGATTTCTTTGTACTTTTGTTAACCACACTAGCTATAATAGAATGTTCCTTTACCTTAGCAGGGAAAGGCATTTTCTCAGTATAAGGTTCAGGCACAACAGGATTAACGGTATGAACTTCTATATTTTAGCAGGAACACAATTAATAGTATCTTTATAAGGTGCATGGTACTTGTTCCACTCCTTTTTGGGAATATCAAGATAAGAGGCAAAATCCTTAAAACAGTTTGCAAAAATTTGAGAGTCAAGACAATAAAGAACACTCACATTATGAAAATCACCGGTTCCCATAAAAGATTTAATGTATTCATAATCATAATTTATACCCGACTTTCTACCTTTGTCATTCTCTTATCCTTCAGT
Organism: Alopecurus myosuroides; assembly: GCA_028641055.1. Classification (NCBI taxonomy): domain Eukaryota; kingdom Viridiplantae; phylum Streptophyta; class Magnoliopsida; order Poales; family Poaceae; genus Alopecurus; species Alopecurus myosuroides. Next base: position 488,733,570 of record CM054057.1, read on the forward strand.
ATTTTCCTGAATACGGTCAAGAAGATCTCATTTAGCTTCTCCTTCCATACGTGTAAATGATCCAGAACAAGAAGCATCCAATAAATCCTTATCATGAAGAGAAAGCCTTTCATATAAATTATTAATAACAATATTACCGGGGAGCTCATGAATGGGACATTTGAGCATTAATAACTCCAGTCTCCCCCACGCTTGGGCAATACTCTCTCCATCATGAGGCTAGAGATTATATATTTGATTCCGATCCTTATGAATATCACTGGGAGGAAAGAATTTAGAATAAAAGAGAGGTACAATTTCCTCCCATCCAATAGATCGGCCATTCTTCAGCATCTTATACCATTCTGCAGCTCCGCCCTTCAGTGATAAAGAGAATAGCTTCCTCTTAACTTGGTCCACTGAAATACCTGCACACTTGAACAACTCACATAATTCATGTATAAAGAGTAAATGATCACCACGAGATGGACATATCCATCTCCAAAATAGCAGTTATCCATAACACGTTCAAAAAAATTCATAGTTATTTTAAAAGGATCCAACTGAGAAGACAACGGGTCATATACTACCTTAGCAGTGGCAGAAGTACTCGCAAATAGGGAATCGAATGGAGATCTCTTCATAATGAAATAAAGCAGCACACAAAAATAAAAATAGCACTCACAGTAAAAGTTTCCCTTACCAATTTCACTTACCAATAGCGCTTCACTCCTCGACAACGCCAGAAAATAGTCTTGATGACCCACAAGTATAGGGGGTGTATCGTAGTGTTTTCGATAAATAAGAGTGTCGATCCTAACAAGGAGGAGAACATGCTGACAAGCAGTTTGGATGAAGGATTCACTGTAAATACTAGCAGACACTTTTTCAGGGGTTTTTAATATAGCAGATAGATAAAGTGCAAGTAAATAAAAGATACTAATAATAATTGCAACATGTGGCCCAATCCTTTCTAGAGCCAAGGATAAGCCGGTTGGTTTACTTATGATGACCAAACGTTCTTCAAGACACACGGGAATTTCGTCAAGTGCTTTTGCTTCATACAACTGATTAATCTTTATTGTTTTGATATGTGCTGTGTGGGTGAACCTATGCTAATGTACCGCTCTAACTTGTACTAATACATACTTGTGATTATACCGCTTGCAAGCATCCGCAACTACAAGAAAGTAATTAAGACAAACATAACCACAACCTTAAGCTCTGGGATCCTACACTCCCTCATGCATCGGTTTTCTAACGAGGGTTTAGGTTATGTCACTTCGGCAACCCCACAGTTAGTAGCCGAATACACAATGCATTCCCCTAGGCCCATAAAGGTGAAGTGTAGGATATATGCAAAATAGGAGTATGTCCGGCATTGGCCGAAGGCTAAATTACTAGGGAGGCCCAGAGGCTATGGAATGGAGTACATTGGGCGGACTAGTAAGCTGACGCGCGGGAAGCCAGATTCTAGAAGAACCCGAAACATGGCCCAAATGTGGTGCGACTTGGAGAAGAAGTTAGAAGGCTTACTTTCCAAGTTTAGATATTTTCTGTAGCCTTCTAGATCTCTTTCCTGTAAGCCCTAGTCCCGCTATCTATATAAAGCCGTACGGGAGAGAGACAACAGAAGATAATAGCTAGAAGCCAACTCACCGAGAATTTCATCCTCGCCGAGTTAGCGAAACCATACTCACAATTGTACTCTGTATACTTCAGGCTTCAGCCCTGATTTTAGTGAGATTGTAGGAGTAGGAACGCCGCCATAGTTGCGACGTACCGAAACTGGGTAAATCGTGTCCTCGCTTCCAGTTCTCCCACGTTCCCCCACGGTTCTACCAGTAGGCTTATGGCACCCCTGTCCATGATCCTAACTACAAAGTCTCGACAGTTGGCGCCCACATTGGGGCCACCGGCGTCGGGAGTTATGTTTCGAGCAGGAATACTCGACAGAATCGGAAATACAATCACGGTTGGAAGCCTGGAATTTGACCGAAACGTGAACGCTTCCTCGAAAACAGATCCTATATGCTGGCACGGAATCATATGGTAAGTGCCTGCGTCTTAACGATCGGATCTCCTAATGTTTTTATCGGTTTGACAGCAGAAGCAATGGGATTCCTTGGTGGAAGTTATTTTATCCCACCCGCCCTATGCCCAATAGAGGAAAGCTTCAATACCGGAATCTTCTCAGATATACCCTATTCATACATAGGGGTGGATCAAGCATCAATAGCTCCATACGGCCAAAGCATGACTACATTTGCCGCCTCACAGGAGATGCTTGCAGCCGGATCGCACGTTATTGGCATGGTGCAGTCAGAGATCGCCGAAAACACGGAAGACCAAAATCCCGTGGAAAAGGCAGAAAATCATGATCCCACAAAAAAGGTGGAAGATCTGACATCCGTCGATCAGGCGACAAACTCGGAAGCTGAGACTGTATTAGCTGCCATAAAAGCAAAGCTGGACTCAGAAACCGGATCTACAGAAAAAGATTCTAAAGACGAAGATGAAGACGCTTTCGAAATTAAGGTCAAGTCCATGCAGGGGAGCTTTCCTGAAGTACTCATGGCAAAACCAACCAAAAAGTCGGATACCAATGAGGAAACGGACCACAAAACGCCTCCGCCAGATGATAAGGAAGAAGGAGAGGAAGAGGAAGGTGAAATTAGTCCGACCTATCCTGACGTCAAGGAATTGACGGAATATGAACCAGGCAGAAAACCTCCATCTTCTAAGAAGAAAAACAAGTCCTCTCGGAAGCTGCTATCCAAATCACAAAAGAAAAATATGGAAAAATTGGTAGACATTGCCAACCAAAACCTGGAAGTTCGAGGAGGCAGTGGCACAAAATCTAGGGAGACAAAAAAGGCTGCAATCCCTGTTCCCCAAATGTCGGAACAGGAGGCGATCGATCTAATACAAACCCCGGTCACGCGCAATGAGCCACCAGAAGTGCTGGAAGCTAGACGACAAGCAATAATGCGGAAGCAGCAACATCTGTTCTGAACTCGGGAAAACCTCCTCAAAACCCAAGCTAATATCAAAATACAGCAGGAAGAAATCGAAGAATATGAACGAAGGAATAGATATGAAATTAAACCCACGAGGTTACCCGAAATTTCAAAGCCGGAAGAACTGCCAGCAAGAAAGCGGTTTGAAAACCCATATTGGCAAAGGCATGTTAATAGCACAAATGCTAACGGCGAACGCATTTACAAAACTGCAGCTGAAAACGCAGAAGCCGCCTTCGCCATCCTTAACGATGATTTGTACTCCAATGACGAAAAGCTGTAGGGAGTGTATGCTTTATTAGGAAAAGCATTACAACACTAACAGCAACGACAAGCACGCTCGGGCAAGCTACATGATGATTCAGTCTTATGCAAAACTGCCACGTGCGCCGCTGGAGCACCTGACCCGGGCGAACCCGGAGATTCAGGCGATTCGAAGGAAAAGAAGGGGGATCCCAAGAAGGACAAGAAAATCCCAGACAACAAGGACGCAACGTACAGAACATGATCCATCTTCCGAAAGGCGGAAATAATGTAAACCCCCGTGATAACAAGGAATGGGTGGAGAAAAACCGGAATGACGAAAAAGCAATGCCGCCTCCGAGATACCCGGCTGATAAAGCCGGAAGATACGACAATCCTCACATGCGTGAGAGATCCCGAACCCCTCCAAGGAACAAAGAAAGGGAATGGAGTAGAACTCCGCCTCATTCCAAAGGACGGGATTCTAGAAGAAATTGGGATCATCCCAGAAGAGCGTATTCACACAACAATGGACCAGAACGAAGCAGATCCTTTTCCGTCCATTCAGCTGGAAGATATTCCGCACACGTCGATAAGACGGAAAGAGACGATTTGTACTTCAGACCAAAGTGTTTCACTGACAGGATCCGGAATATTAGTCTACACTCTGGCTTTGCCAAAGTCGGGCCAACTTATCAAAAGTATACTGGAAGTACAAACCCGCATACATGGCTCTCGGATTACTATACTGTCGTCCAAATCAACAAAGGGACAGATTTAGAAGCTGTGAAGTTTTTTCCCCTAATTTTGTGGGATGGAGCCAGAGATTGGATAAATGGTCTTCCATCAAGAACAGTAAACAAATGGGAGGATATGGTTAGATTGTTCGCTCAGCACTTTTGGGGTACGTATAAACGCCCCAAGAGCATTAACTAGGTGAACCGTTGTGTCCAATACGAAGATGAGTCGTATGTCGACTTTATCTCAAGATGGACTGCAATGAAGAATAGTTGTTCTGGAGTTAGTGATGTACAAGGAATGCATGCTTTCATCAATGGCCTAAAACCCAGTCTCGTACCGTTCATGGTTGGTTCAAAAGAGCACAAGGATCTAGGATCTATACTCACAACCGCCAATAAGCATGCAGCGGCTGAAGATGACATCAGGGAGAGAGGCAGAAACATCGATGCTTTGGTTCAAGCCAAAAAGGCGTCTCATTCTGAAAAGAAGGCTACTCCAGAAGCACAGCCAAAACCCAAAGAGGTGAACATAGCCTTCAGAAAGGACAATGGCAGCAGATGGAAGGGCAAAAGCACGGAAAGCAGGGAACCTATCTCCTACTCTAAAGAAGAGTGGGAAAAATTAAGTCGGAATCCTGTGTCCACCATTTCCTTTCATGTGCTTATTAAGCGGGCACTGCACATTTGCATGGGTAGGTTTCCCAAATTGGCAAAGAAAGAATTCCAAAAGGGAATTCAACAAGCAAAATCCGGAAGCTGACAAAGACGAAAGTGAGTCTGACACTGATGATAAAATCCAAGAGTAGCAACGGAAATGTGAGCCTAAATTCCCGAGAGTTGAAGGACAATGTAACCTAACTTATCTTGCAACTGCTTTAGCAAAAAAGGCAAAACAAACGCTCCGAGAAATCAATGTGGTTGTGCCTCCAACCCCAAAGTACTTGAAGTATTCAAATACGCCAATGACCCGGGATCAGTCCGATCATCCCAGTAAAATCCCAGAACCTGGCACACACATCTTGGTCATAAGTCCTATTGTTCAAAACACTAGGCTCAAAACTGTGTTGATGGACGGAGGATCCAATATTAATATCATGTACCTAAGTGCTCTGAAGCAATTTCATCTCTCTAAGACCCAGCTCAAGCACAACAATGTACGTTTTCACGACATTGTTCCCGGCAGGCAAGCACATTTCCTAGGAGAAATTTCCCTAGAAGCTATCTTCGGAAAGAAGGAAAACTTCCGCCATGAGATGATCTCGTTCGAGGTGGTGTCGTTCGAAAGTGTGTACCACACAATACTCGGACGTCTGGCTTTCGCCAAATTCATGGAAAAATCATTCTACATATACAATAAGCATAAGATGCCATGGCCAAAAGGAGGAGTAATCACCATCTCAGGAGATTTCAAGCTAGAAAACGAGCTGGAAAAAGGAAACGCCCTTTGCGCCAAACAGGTGATACGAAAAGAGCAGCTGTCTAAAGAAATATCGCCGATAGAAATGCTGGCAGAAAAAGAAAGCCGGAAGCCGGCAAACAGTTTCAAAGCCTCTAAGAATACAAAGCAGATCATCCTGGATCTCAAAGACCCGACAAAATTCCTCGTAGTAGGAACAGGAATGACTGACAAATAGGAAAGCGCGCTCATCAAGTTCCTACGTGAGAACTGGGATATTTTCGCCTGATGTCCTGCTGATATGCCAGGTGTTCCCAAGGAACTTGATGAGCACCAACTGAAGGTTATTCCATGACCAAAACACGTCAAACAAGGTCACCGTCGTTTCGATGGACGAAGGCAGAAGGCTATTGGCAAGGAAATTATCCGGCTTTTAGCATCTGATTTCATCCAGGTAGTTATACACACTGATTGGTCTGCGAACCCAGTGTTAGTCCCAAAGAAGGATAGTGTTATTCTTAGGATGTGTATAGATTACATTGGTCTGAACAAATTGTGCCCAAAAGATAGGTTCGTGTTACCGCGAATCAATAAAATAATAGATGCCACTGCCGGCTCTAAGCTTTTATGCTTCTTGGACGCTTATTCCAGGTATCATCAAATACACATGAAAGAAGAAGACCAAATAAAAACCTCTTTCATAACACCCTATGGAACATACTATTACATAATTATCCCTTTTGTCCTGAAGAATGCTGGTGCCACATACCAGCGTTGCATGCAAAGATGCATGCATAGCCAAATTGGTAAAAACTTCCATGTTTATGTGGATGATATTGCCGTCGTATCCAAGGAAAAGCATATGCTCCTTGAGAATTTACAAGAAACCTTCGACAATCTCCGCACTTACAAAATGAAGTTGAATCCATTAAAGTGCGTATTCGGTGTTACCTCAGGAAAGCTTATGGGTTTTATCGTTTCCCACATAGGAATAGAGGTAAACCCGGAAAAGATCAAAGCAATCTTAAACATAAGAAGACCTAAGTGTCTAAAATATGTCCAAAGGACGGGTTCTGTAGCCGTTGTAAGAAGGTTCATAAGCCGACTCAGTGATAAAGCTCTGCCATTATACAAATTTTTGAAGAAATCTAACAAATTTGAGTGGACAGAAGAGGAGGACAAAGAATTAACCCAGTTAAAAGAAACTTCGAATTTTGTTTTTTGAAATGGAAACATAGCCCAGCCTCTGCATCACGTGGATGCACACAGCTGATGCTTTTATATTAAAAAGATAAAAGGTAACATCCAAAATATTACAACTCACGCATCGTCCAAGTTTGACAACAAAATCAACCACAAAAATTGTATCAAAATCTTAAAAGAACTCATTGGATCCTTCTAGTGTGCATCCAACCACCCTGGCTGTAGATAGCCTGAACGACCGCCATCAAGCGAGTACATCCAGAATCCATAAGACCCCGTTGCTCCAACGGCAGAAGGAAGGACCACATGTGGATCCAGTATGTGGCCTGGTGAGTAACCTGCAAAAAATGAGCACCCCTTGATTTGTCAAAAACAACATTGTTCCTACAGTTCCAAAGCGCCCACACAAAAGCACAGGTTCCAATTTGAATTCGTGCTTTAGTTTTTTTATCGATTCCATTAAGCCAATCTCCAAACATATGATCAATGCTAACTGGTTGGGCGATGCTAAAGGTAAAATGAAGCAATCTCCAAATATGTTTAACAAAAGAACAATGTATAAACAAGTGATCCACTGATTCATCACTATCACAAAATATACATTTTTTAGACCCAACCCATTTTCTCTTAATCAAATTATCCTTAGTCAAAATTACTTTGCGTTGCAAGAACCACATAAATACCTTGATTTTTAATGGAACCTTCAACTTCCACAAATCTTTATGTAAATAAGGTATATTACCATGCATATAATCCAGATACATGGATTTAACTGTGAATGACCCAGATACAGAGAGACCCCAAACAAATTCATCCTGATCATCGTTTAGTGTAATCCCCATTACACCACGTACTAAGCTTAACCAAGTTTCCCACCTCTCTCCAACCAAGTTTCTATGGAATTGAATATTTAGAGGACTATGTGATAACACATCTGATACCAACACATTCTTATTCCTCACAATATTATAAAGCCCCGTGTATTGAACTGCTAAAGGAGTATTCCCTAACCAAGTATCTTCCCAAAAACGAGTTGATAGGCCATTACCTATCCTAAAAAAAACCTTTTGAAAAATCTTTTTTTACTGACATAATCCCTTTCCAAAAGGGAGAGTCCGTAGGTTTAGGTTCCACCTGAGACAAAGACTTGTCAAACAAATATTTGTTACAGAGTAACTCCTGCCATACACCTTTCTCATGAAGTAATTTAAAAAGCCATTTAGACAATAGGCTTTTGTTCTTAACTTCAAGTACCTCAATTCCTAAACCTCCCTGGTCCTTAAGCCTGCACACAATGTTCCACTTGGATAAGCGGTACTTCCTCTTATGTGAGTCGCTCTGCCAGAAAAACCTACTACGGAAAAAATCTAATCGTTTCCGGACCCCAACAGGTATCAGAAAGAAAGATAATAAAAACATAGGTAGGCTAGTGAGGACAGAGTTAATTAACACCAGTCTATCCCTATAAGAAAGAATCTTACCAGCCCAAGACCCTAACTTATTCTCAAAGCAGTCTTCCACCGGTTTCCACTCCTTATTGAGAAGCTTACGGTAGTGAATTGGTATACCGAGGTATTTAAACGGTAGAGACCCAATCTCACAGCCGAATAACGACCTATATTCATCCTCCCTCGCAGCTGCTCTCCCAAAACAATAGAGTTCACTCTTATGAAAATTAATTTTTAGCCCCGACAATTGTTCAAAGAGGGCTAGGATTAATTTCATATTGACTGCCTTATCTAAATCATCTTCTAAAAAAAGAATTGTGTCATCCGCATATTGCAAAATAGAAATCCCCCCCATCTACCAAATGAGGTATCAAAGATCCTATTTGCCCATCATATCTAGCTCTATCTATTATGATGGCCAACATGTCAGCCACGATATTAAATAAGATAGGCGATAGCGGGTCCCCTTGTCTAAGTCCCTTAAGTGTCTGAAAATAATGACCAACGTCATCATTCACTCGAACCCCAACACTCCCCCCTTGAACAAAATTGCGAACCCACTCACACCATATCGGGTCAAACCCCTTCAACCTAAGAGCCTGTTGCAGAAAATCCCATTTCACTTTGTCATATGCTTTTTCAAAATCAATTTTGAAAATAACATCATTTAACTTCTTAGTTTTGAGCTCATGAATAGTTTCATGAAGAATAACTACCCCTTCTAGAATATTTCGGCCCGGAATAAACGCAGATTGGGATGGTCTAATGACATTGTGAGCAATAGACGAGACACGATTCGCCCCCACTTTGGTAAATATCTTAAAGCTCACATTAAGTAAACAAATGGGCCTGTATTGTTCAATTCTACTCGCATATTCTTTCTTGGATAACAGGGTAATGACCCCAAAATTCAACTTAAATAGGGGTAATTCACCCTGTTGCAGTTGCGCAAACATAGCCATCAAGTCAATCTTGATGACCTCCCAGAAAGTCTGATAGAACTCCGCAGGGAAACCATCAGGGCCCGGGGCCTTATTATGTTCCATCTCGACAATCTCTTCTAACACCTCCTTCTCAGTAAAGTTCGATGTCAGGGCTGCATTTTCTTGCATTGAAACTTGAGGCATATCCCCATTAAAAGTTTCAACCATACTAAATGTATTCGTATCAGGTGGACCAAATAACTTTTTATAGTACTCGGAGATGAATACTTTCAAATTATTCTCCCCTACAATCGTTCCTTCATCCTGTTCGAGCTAAAAAATCCTCTTTTTCCTATGCTTACCATTAGCGATCAAATGAAAATATTTTGTATTATTCCCCCCTTCCTGAACAAATTTAACTTTAGCCTGTTGCGCCCACTTAGATTCTTCCTCTCGACGTAGCTTAGCGAGATACTCATCAGCATCCCTCTTAGCTTTTCTCTCCTCGGGAGATAACACAACAAATTCTGCTTTAATATCTAGCTCCTTAATCAATAACACCAGTTTCTCTTTTAACATTTTATATTCCCCACTAATATTTTTCGCCCACCCTCTCAGAAATTGTCTGAAATGACGAATTTTAAATTGCCACCTTTCAATAGGTGATGCCCCACCCACAGTGTTATTCCATTCTTTAGTAACCATATCCACAAACCCTTCTCTTTTCAGCCAAGCCAATTAAAATGAAAATCTAGCCACATTACCAACATGTGCACTCTCTCCTGAATCAATGACAAGAGGAGTATGATCAGACCCTGCACGAGACATAGCATGAACAGAGACTAGAGGGAATTTTTGTTCCCAATCGACACTCGCCTGGAAACGATCCAACTTTTCAAGAGTTGGAATCGGTCTCCTTCCTACCCACGTGTATTGTCTACCGGATAGCTCTAACTCTTTAAGATCAAGGCTCTCAATAATAGCATTAAAGATAAAGGGCCAACGAGCGTTAAAGTTGTCATTATTTTTTTCCTCTTGTCTACGAATTATATTGAAGTCACCTCCCACCAACAGAGGGGTATCCACCTTCTCGCACACACGCACTAATTCAGCCAAAAAAGAAGGTTTCATTGCATCTTGAGCAGCCCCATATGCAACTACAAATGACCAAATGAAACCATCCCTACGCAACTTTAGGCTAAACTTGATGCAAAAGTCTCCACAAACGAGATCTTGTACCAAGATTTTTAGAACATTGAAACCAACCAGAATTCCCCCCGATCTTCCTTGAGGAGGTAGACAGTACCAAAGGAAATCAAGCCCACTTGCAAGATGCGCCAAAAAATGAGAGGCAAACTCAGATCGTCCCGTCTTAATAATAGCCACGAAGTCTAATTTCTTTTCAATAATAGTTTCTTTAACAAAAAGATGTTTCGCAGGATCCCCAAACCCATCACTGTTCCAAATCATCCCTATCATTTTAGGTTACTTTTTAATTTTTCTAATCTGGCACTTTTTCGTTTCAATGATAAGCCAACGCTCTTATTTCTCTTCCCTTTGGGTTTAGTATCAGGGAGATGAGGTACCTGGATCATATCATCCGGGATAACAATATCCTCGTTTTCCTCAACAAGATCTTCCGACAAAATAGACGCGGTGTTGATAATGTCCTTACAGTGATCATCTCTCTCTGACTCAAATAAATTCTTTTTCAAAATAGTAATGTTTCTATTTTTTCTCAATACTTTTAATAAGCGAAATAGATCTAGCCTTGTCAACAGAAGACGTTCCTAAAGAGACTCCTAACCGAGATACCCTCTCTAAAAGAATAGCATTTTCAAATCAACAAAAGAATTCGAAATACATTTAGAGGTACCTGCAGATTGGTCATCATCACGGCGCTGTGCCATCATCATAGCACAATCCATTGCCGGTAAATCCGCCAAAGGCTGAGCTCGAATTCGATCACTCGATCTAATACCCGCGGACAAAGGTGACGCAATTCCACCAAAATCAATAACCTCTTTGTCCTGCATATTAACCTCATCAACACACTTCATCGGATGTTTAAAAGGAGTCAACTCCCTTGGTGAAGAGATAGCATCAAATTCATACAAAGAGGTACAGTGATCAGTAAAACAGGGACTCGGATAATATACCTCAAAAGAATCAGAGAGAGATTCATTAACGAAAACTCGGGTTGGAAGCACAACATCACCGTTGCGTTCATTCGTGGGCTGCTGTGACCTCAAGACCCCCGCTGGAACACCCTCCCCACGTGGCTCGGGTTCAGTAACATACTCCACAGCAGCCGGCAGCCCTTCAGGAGCAGAACCAGCAGAAAACATGCTGCCTTGCACGGAAACTGCTGCCGCAGCTGCCACGGCAGAGACATCGACTGCCGGCAGCGGCACAGCGAGCGCGGGTGCAGGCAGAGCTCTGCCGCGCGACGTAACCTCTGCCGCGGCTGCCACGGCAGGGCGAACTGCAGTTGGAGCGTGAGGGGGCACCGAAGCAACAACAGAAAAGGTAGCTTCACTGCCTTGCAATGACAGTGTTGCTTTGCCAATTCCAGTGGAAATTCCAACGCCAAGCTTCGGCCCAAAAGCATTACAATATGCTTTAGTCGATAGATCAACAGACTCCAAACCCAAAAGATCATGACGTGATCCCTACAAGAAAAAACTCCGCACGTCAGACCTCACCCAAGTTTTATCAATTAAACTGGTTGAGGTAAATAGCAAACCCACAGAGGGTATTAGGCCATCAATACAAGAAAATTGTACCTCTCTGTTCGCATCAGAACCATGCGCAGATTCCAACTTCTTGTTGTCCAGATTATTTCCATTATGCAAAAATTTGTCCAAACCCGAGACCTTAGAGCACTCATTAGTGTCTGACAGTTTGTGTCTCGAGGTAAATAAAGAACCAGCAGCAGTACAATTTGCACCCATACGGAAAATTCTCCTCTCCTCTCTCAGAATTCTATCCACACTTCTAAGCTGAGAATCAATGCTCTTCCTTTTATCATTTGACCCCAAAACTGAATAAGAACCAGATAACTTGCGAAAGAAATCCAACAATTGTGGAGAAAACACAACTCCAACTTTTTTAGTACCCGTGGTAGTGGTATTCTTTGCTTCACGAGTATCGTTGTCCTGTTTACTTACTGTATTCGGTTTTGCCACCGAACCATCCGAGGATTTACCCTCTCCATCCTTCTCCTTATGAAACTCATCATTTTCATCATTCTTGTCCTCATCACGGTCATTACTCGAGTCCACATCCATCTCCCCCTCATCCTCTATAACAGTAGGCTCTACAACAAATTTGATTTGGTAAAAACCATCCTTGATCCAAAGTGGCAAGTCCTTTGGAATCTTAGTGTGATCAACACACCCAATAAGAATACGCAACACCTTATGCTTCCTTGTATAAGACATTTCAACTTTAGCCGTTTTCCCAAATAAAGTACCCAGCCCCCAAAGAGCAAGAAACTTTGATGAAAGCTCCGATCTTGGCATCCCCAAAGGACGAAGAACCCATGTTACTGTATCTCACAGCAACAAACAGGCTTATCAGTGCGGTGATAATTGTGGAAAGACAAAAACACGATCAAAGTATTCCAGATCAGCATCCAGTATACTACGTCAGCGAGGTATTTTCCGAGTCAAAACAAAGGTATCCACATTATCGAAAACTGGCATATGGCGTATTTTTTGCATCTAGAAAACTAGGTCATTATTTCCAAGGACATTCCATAACAGTGGTAAGCAAAGCACAACTAGGGGATATTATAAACAATGCGGCGCATAGTAGCCAAGTGGGGAATTGAGCTTGCTGCGTTCGACATTAAGTACCAACCTCGGACATCGATTAAATCCGGTGTTGGCAGATTTTGTAGCTGATTGGACAGAAGCAATGGAAAACACACCAATGCCAGAGTCGGAATATTGGATAATGCATTTCAATGGATCCAAGATGAAAGAAGGTGCTGGTGCTAGTGTGGTGCTTAAATCTCCAAAAGGCAACACAATGAAGTATGTATTACAGATTCATTTTAACTCTAGCAACAATGTGGCAGAATACGAAGCATTGCTTCATGGCTTGCATATTGCAAAAGAAATAGGTGTCAAACGCATACTTTTCTATGGAGACTCGGACTTAGTACAGCATCAGCTGAACCATACATGGGATGCCAAAAGCCCCATAATGGCCAAATATCAGAGAACAGTCGACGAGTTTGTCATTTTCTTCCTAGGATTTGAGGTACATCATGTCAAAAGGGAAGAAAACTGGAACGCAGATGCTCTAGCCCGAATGGGCTCGGAAAGGGTAAAAACATTGCCACCTGGTGTATTCGTCCAACATCTGTACAAACAGTCAATAAAGGGTGTAGATGTTGATTATCCCCTAGTTTCCGAGTCAATAGAAGTTCTGCTTGTTAACCCAGATTGGACAATTCCATACTTAAACTTCTTAGATGATCAGAAGTTCCCGGATGGAGCAGATGAAGTCTTGCAAAGGAAGATAAAACGTCGATGCAAAGGATACATCATAATAAATGATTGCCTATATAAACGTAACACTATCAGAATTTTTCAGCGATGTATTTCACCAGAAGAAGGACGAAAAATTATGCAAGAAATTCATGCCCGAGATTGCGGACATCATGCTCAGTAGAAAAGCATAGTTAAGAAAGCATTCCGTGCAGGGGTTTTCTATCTTACAACCAAGACAGATGAAGAGCACATAGTAAATACATGTGCCGGATGTCAGTACTACGCCAAGCTGACAAATATGTCGTCTCAAGCACTCAAGACTATCCCCATAACATGGCCGTTCACGGTCTGGGGGCCAGATATGATGGGGCCATTCAAAACTACAAGAGGCGTACTCATGCATCTACTCTTTGCATTAGATAAGTATACCAGTTGGGTGGAGGCTAAACCCATCAAAAAAACTTGACGGTGTAACTGCCAGATATTTCGTCATCGACATTGTCATGCGATATGGCATCCCACATAGTATAATCACGGATAACGGGACAAACTTTTCAATTGGAGAGTTCCCAAAATATTGCCGACAAACGGTAATTTGCTTAGATCTTGCATTTATTGCGCACCCACAATCCAATGGTTAGGTTGAACAAATTAATAGTTCAATCTTGCAAGGAATACACCCAAGACTCGAAACTCCTCTTCACAGAGCAGCTGGGGCATGGGTAGAAGAATTACCTTCCGTGCTTTGGAGTAGTCGAACCACGCCAAATAGATCAATAGGGAAGACGCCTTTTTCTTGGTCTATGGCGTAGAAGCAGTGCTTCCTACGGACATGATCCATGATAGCCCAAGAGTGCAGGCACATGATGATTCGGATGCCGAACGTGCGTTTCAGGATGCCGTCTATCTTTTAGAAGAAGAACGAGATCTTGTGTTGCAAAGATCCGTCATTTATCAGCAGTGTTTATGGCGATATCATAGCCGGAAAATCAAATACCGATCTTTTAAAGAAGTTGATTTGGTGGTAAGATTGGTATATGATAGAAAGCACAAGCTAGCCCCAATCTGGGGAGGATCGTTTTTCATTAGTAAGCCTATGAAAAATAGGTCATATTACCTTGTAGATATTCGGGACACAGAGGATGACCCAAAAAGAACTTGGAGAGACAAACATGCCTTGGAGCATCCAGCAGTTACGTCCCTTCTATACTTAGTTCAATTCTATTTAAACAATATTGAGATCATGAAATAAAGTTGTCGGAAATGCATGCATTTTCGTTTTCTGTCTTTTATTGTCCAAAGCATGTTCTGTCTTTTCTATTTCTCAATGATCTTTCAATTTTCTTCAATGTTAACCTGAATTGTGCCTGCGAGCTCGGTCTTATAAAACTGAATGCTTTTCGCCTAAGTAGGCTACCGAACACCAGTTGTGCCTTCGTGCCTAGAGTTCATATTTTCAAACCCCTTTTTATTCCTAAGTATTATTTGATTGTTTGTATTGTTGGGTCACTTGATCTAGTAAGTAAAGCGCCAAAGTATAATCCAAGATTCCGAGTTTCGACTGATTGGTTACTTAACCCGGTCACTTGGCGTGAAGATTGCATACTTTTTGGCATCGCTTAAACACTAAGGAAAGTCAAATCAGACAAGCCAGAGAACTTAGAAGAAAAGGAGTTAAAACTATTATACTTGAAAGCTGAATTTTACTGCAAAGTGATAATACAGTATATACAAAATATAGAATGCATTACATATGAGTTCTACATCATAAGGATAAGTAATGCATTCTACTGCCTATTGGCTCTACAGGATCAGACGGCATCCACGACGTCGTCATGTTCGTCCTTGTCGCTGTCACTCGGATTCTCGGAAGTTGACGGAATTTCTTCCTCCAGGTAGAATGTCGAGGCGGAGACAATCCGGGCCATCTTGGAAGCATTCCCCTTGATAGACGCAAAGATTTCCGCCCTCTGAGTTTTGGTATATCCCTGGGGAATACCTTTGGCGACACGCCAAGAGTTGTTGGTGGTGTATTGCATCTTCATGAGCCCTAAGGCCATGCGCACTCCACCGCGGGCGGCGGACTTGATCCAGTTCTTGTGCTGGTTGGCAACCTCCGCGAATGCTTCCGGAAGTCGGCTTGCTTCCGAGAACTCATGAATCTTGTCCGGAATGCACTTACTAATAAGTAGCATGCCGACGTTCTTCAGCTCGGTGATGAAGGTACCGAAAGTCCGGATGCGGTCGATCCGAGAAATGAGAGGATTTCCTTCTGTTATAAAAATAGAGGATAAAATATAAGAAATCCAGAAGGGAAAAGGAATGCATTAGCTAAAATAAAAGTACAACTTGGTAAATGAGCATAAAAACTTACCAAGAATCTTGTCCATCTCAGTGACTTCTTCAAGTCATTGATGAAGAGCGGATTCGAGATCCCGGATAGTCCTCCTATCTTTCTCGGCTTGCGATGAAGCCCGAGACCTGGATAATCCCAAAGCCATCTGGCTTTCCTTCAAGTATTTTTGAAGCTTCACATTAATCTTGTGAAGCTCCAAGTTTTCCTTACGAAGGTTCTAGGCATTTCCGGCATCTTCGGCAATCTGCTTTGCCTTGGCCAAAGAGCTGAAAATAAAAGAAGACAAAAAGTTCATGCGAAAGATACTTAAGAGAAATTTTGCAAGCTAATAATCAAAATACAAGGAAAGAATAAAATGCTTACCGACACTCTCCTTTAGTTGGTTCTGAATTTCTTGGAAATTTCCGAGTCCTTCTGATTCAGAACACCAAGAAGAGATTTCACCTCTTGGTTCTTGATGGTAAGTTTATAAAAAACTTCCACGTTAATGGTTTCGGCAGTTTGATGAAACCATACAATGGAAAAGAATTGTTAAAAAACAATAAGCAGGCTAAGATGAAAAGTATTAAAACAAAAAATTATGATTTTGTCTTAATACTTGGGGGCTAGAGACATACTTGGATAACCCTTGTCAGCCCGTGAAGCATCTTGGTGAACTCCTTGGAATACTCCAAGAATGAAATCCCCAAATGGTGGATTCCGTCTTGGATAACCTGCCGAGGCGAGAAAGTGTAATCATTTCGGACGACTAATCCGCCTTTTGGCCAGGGAAGAATCAAGGGGGCTCGGGCAAACTACTTTTTTGCCCACGGATGTATGCACCCGTGTTCATCAAAGCAAGCTTCCTGCTTTACCTTAAAGTCCTTGTCGAAACGAGGAATTTCCTCAGTCGGCTGGACAAGGGAGGGACCTCCTTCTTCAAGTGCCGCCCTTTCCCGCGCGTCTATAGCAGGTGCATCGGGCTGGCTGGATTGACTTGGAAGAGGAAACTCGAACTCCTCTTGAGGAGCCGAGTGTTCTTCACCTCCTTCCATCGGTGTAACTGGGGCAGTAGCAGGGGAAGACCGAGGTCCCCTAAGAGCAGCGGATTTGTGTTTCATCCTGCCTTTTCCCTTCAAAGCAACGGGAGCAAGGCTAAAAGGAGAGAAAAACCGATATTAAAAATCCGAGAAAAAAGCTTCGGGCAAGAATGAAAACAGTATGCAAAATAAAGTTTGAGTCTTACCTGGAGGTAGCAACAGCGACTCTGTCAAGATCGATTACTTCTTGACTCGAAGAAATCTTCTTGCGCTTGCGCCCACCGGCCGCTAAAAAGCGGGCTTTTAACTCTGCTATTTCAGCCTCAGAGACAAGCTGGCCTTTTGTGAGATCAGCAAGCTGCCAAAAATAACCCGGATAACTAAAATCGTCCGTGAAAGACAAAGTGCGGAAATACTTCCCCAAAGACGAAAATTAAAAGCATACCGTGAAAGGGGGATTTTCAGCGTTAAACATTGGTAGACTTTCCTCATATTGATCAAGAGTGGCTACCAGATGGTTGACACGCTTCTTGAACTCTCTTTTTTGACAAAGGCGACTTTGTCACCCTCATCGCATTGTCCGGCCCCGAGTATTCACAAAGAATTCGGCCTCCATGGAAATATAGAGGTTGGATCCTCCTTCTGAGCCAGCAAAGGACTATGTCCATGCCGATTAGACGAGGGGAAGAAACCACGAGTTTTGCAATCCGCCGTTTGATCCGCAGCAGGTTCGAAGAAAGAACCTGGACTGCGTCCAACGCCCAATTGTCTTTGGGAGTGGTGGAGGAGTTGACAAAAGCCGGAATGCCCGTATCCTTTCGAGGATAAGGAACATCCGGATGATATAAGAATGAGCCCGTCTAGAATTTAACGGACTCGGAAGTCTTGATCTTCGGGAACCATTCTTCCCTAAATCTACGGAGATTGAAATAAATAGTCCCACAAGTGGGGAGAACACCGTCGGTGGTGTTACGCTTCACATTGAAGAAGTATTGGAAAAAATCTAGTCGAGGTTCTATTCCTAGATAACCCTCGAAAAGAGCCTGAAAGCCGGCTATGTAGAGGATGGAATTTGGTGTCAGATTATGGGGCTGAACCCCATAGTGGCTAAGGACTTGGAGAGAGAATGCGGAAGGGGGGAAACCCATACCTCGGAGAATATGGGAGGCCAGGATGACCCTTTTTCCGTCTTTTGGAGAAGGCTCCAAGTCTTCTTCATCCATCCAGCCATTTATCTTTGGCGATGAATCTGTCTTTCTCCATGGAGTTGAGCAAAGCCAGTGCAACGTTACACTCGCTCCAGTTCCCGGAATCTCCCTCTTCTTCGTGTTCACCTCTGGTGGTGGTGACAACCGCCACGGTTTCTCCACCGCGGGCGGGAGATTCCCGTGAGGAGGAGGAGGAGTAGCCGATGGCGGCGGCATGTTTCCGGCTGCGGGGGTAGAATCCCCGCCTGCTGGTGCGCTCGCGGTGATTCCCGGCATGCCCGTGGAGGAGCTCGGAGGAGTCAGGGGAGTAGAAGTGAAGGTGGTGTCCATCGCGGGGTCGAGGTTGACGGCAGCCTCAGATGCGCGTGCGGGGCTGCCGGTTGCCATATCGTGGTGGCGCAGTCGTGGAATGGAACATCGGCCACCGATGTTTGGTTTTCCGGTGAGGTTTTGTGCTCGGTTTGTTTCTTCTCTCGCTCGGGATCGCTCGGGCGCTATGCTCTGGGAAGTTCGGGTGAGAAGTGAGGAAGAAGAAGAACCAGAGGGCTCGAGGTAGGCTATTTATAGCCATTATGCACCGAGATTTGTCCCAACGACTATTTTTGACGTTGGATGATCGACACGTCTTTCGCCGAGAAACCTGGGAAACGAGGAGACGGGGTGATAATGGCTATCTCCTCGTTTCTCGCGGAAAATCTGTCAGATATATGGTTTCAGTCTTTTGATTGAAACCAAATGTTCGTGGCGTAAGCAAGATTTCACCGCACACGTCACAGTTCGTTCTCTACAAAGATTCGTGCAAAGAATGCCGGAATTTGGAAAATCCGAGTTTGGCATAGGAGTTTATGATAGAAGAAGATTCAAGACAAAACGCCGACCTTTATGAAAAGAATACAAATCAACGAAGGACGGAGGGATGGAGCCTTAATTCTTCTTGGGGGCTACTATCGGATATATGCCAAATAGGGGTATGTCTGGCATTAGCCGAAGGCCGGATTACCAGGGTGGCCTACAGGCAATGCAACAGAGTCCATTGGGCGGCCCAGTAAGATGACGCGCAGGAAACCGGATTCTAGAAGAACCCGGACCATGGCCCAAACATGGTGCGACTTGGAGATGAAGCCGAAAGCCTTACTTTCCAAGTTTAGATATTTTCCGTAGCCTTCTAGGTCTCCTTCCTGTAAGCCCTAGTCCGGCTATCTATATAAAGCCGGATGGGAGCGAGACAACAGAAGACAATAGCTAGAAGCCAACTCGCCGAGAAGTTCATCCTCACCGAGTTAGTTAAACCATACTCACAATTGTACTGTGTATACTTCAGGCTTCAGCCTTGATTTTAGTGAGATTGTAGGAGTAGGAACGCCGCCATAGTTGCGACGTACCGAACCTGGGTAAATCGTGTCCTCGCTTCCAGTTCTCCCACGTTCCCCCACGGTTCTACCAGTAGGATTATGGCACCCCCATCCATGATCCTAACTACGAAGTCTCGACATGAAGTATCATGTAGTCGATGTTCACATGACACCACTAGAAGAATAGCACCACAACTTAAATATCAAACCATTAAATATTACTCAACATAATTCCACTACTAACATCTTGACTTCTCCCATGTCCTCAAGAACTAAACGAACTACTCATAAGACATCATATGGATCATGATCAGAGGTGATATAATGATGGATAACAATCTGGACATAAACCTTAATTCAGCGGTTTCACTCAATAGCATCAACCACAAGGAGTAATTAACACCAGGAAAGTTTCCCCTATGAAATAGACAAGCTTCAACCCTAGATGTTACAACGGAATGGAGTGGAGCGATGGAGACAATGGTGATGGAGGTGGAGATGATGATGATGATGATGATCCCAATGAACTACATCTCGATGACGGTGATGATGGTGATGATTCCCCCCCCCCCTCCGAGAAGGAATTTCCCCGGCAGATTTCTCCCTGCCGGAGAGCTTTTATCTCTCTATTGTCTTCTACCTCGTGGAGGCGATGGAATATTTCCTCGATGGCTCCCCGAGTCTTAGGATTTCGGGGGGATGAAGTACGCGAAGGGGCACCGGCAGTTGTGGGCCAGGGCCACCACACCATATGGCCGCATGACAAGGGGGTAGCCCGCGCCATGGCATGGTGTGGGCCCTTGGTGGCCCACCTCTTCCTCCCCTTTTGGCTGGCTCCGGCATAAGGAAAAAATAAGAACTTCCCGATGATTTCCGTGAATCGCTAATCTTCAGAAATATGGTATCTTGACGGTCCTTTTTCCAGCAGAATTCTGGTTCCGGTAGTTAATTCTCCAATAATCGTCAAACATGCAAAATAGATGAAATAACATAAGTACCATCTCGAAATATGAAATATATCAATGAATAGAAGAAAATTATGATATAAAATAGTGATGCAAAATAGACGTATCAACTCACGATACCGAACTTACCCGAGACTATTGATTCTGGTGTTGCATGTGAAAAAAATCCCTGGTTTAGTAATACCTTTGTCTAGTCTCGTTATCCGGTAAGTTTTCTCTTTCTTGTTACTGTATTATGATATCCCGCATGATGTATCATCAAGGTGCATTGTCTGTAGAACTATTGGATATCAAGAATACCGAGTGGGCCCATGTATGCATCTCTCTTTTTACGGATGAGTAATTCCCATCTCAGAATATCGAGGTGATATACGCCTTCAGAATTACATAGTAGCTACCTTTATGTTCACCCAGTTTATGGTGTGACTCTTGATAGCACCAAAGTAAAACCTCCAAAATATATTATCCCTATAAACTTAAGGTCAAAGGATGCATTGTAATATAACCGTGTTGTGATATGATTCTATGGACAAATATGTCTTAGTGGAGTCTCTTAACATATCAATCTACTTAGCAAATACCCAGCCATATTGTTCCCTTCCAACAATATGATATTCATTGATGTTGACATAAACAATGTCCATGACTAGGAAAACATAGTCATCAAATATCAAATGAATTAGTCGTAAAAGGAAAGACTAGGGTTTGTTTTAGTGTTCATGTTACTACACGTGAGCATGAGTTTTCCTCTGAATCTCATATTCAGGAACCATGTCAGTTGCAGCATAGTAATATGAATCATAATTATGAAACAGATGTATAAATATTATTTCCTTTTGGACATACATCCAACATTATAAGGATAATGGATCCCAAGGGCCCCGCATAGATCATGGTGTTGTAGGTTGTGAAATTCCCCCTATCGTCATAAGAAGAATGAGGATTGGTGAAACAATTCCCATTGAGGGACACCTTTTGACGGAAGGAGAAGGACTATGCTCTACTCAAGTGGAGGCATCATATAAACCAAATGACACACTAGCTATCCAAGAATACACACCAGGCCCTCAAGCTAATGAACAAGGCCAGGAACAAGATCCTCCTATTGTTGAGAGTGCTCAACCTAATGGTGACTTTTCACCAAATAATGTTCAAGGCCAAGTTAAAGATGGAAAAGTCTCCAATGATTAAAGTCATGATCAAGACATATCTCAAGAAATCTTAGAGGATATGGTTGCTCGTAGAATAAAGAGAAGAGATCGTCACCTTGAGCTTTCATAGCACACGGAAGATAAGATTCTTGGTCAAGCTCGAGGAAGGGTCTTCACTCGTAGGAAATTGGAAATCTTTAGTAGTCATCAAGCTTGTGTCTCCTTCATTGATCCAAAAAGGTGTATGAAGCACTTGAGGATCAAGCTTGGATTGAATCCATGCATGAAGAATTAAACAGTTTCAAGCGCAACAAGGTTTGGAAGTTAGTACCAAGACCCAAGGATTACAAAAATGTCATTGGCACCAAGTGAATATTCAAGAACAAGCAAGATGCTCATGTTATCATCATTCTCAACAAGTCAAGATTGGTGGCTCAATGGTTCTCCCAAGTAGAAGGTATTGATTTTGGTGAAAAAAAATCCCACGTTGCTCGCCTTGAATCTATATGTACCTTGCTTGCATATGCATCTCATCATAACTTTAAATTGCGACAAATGGATGTTAAAAGTGTTTTTCTCAATGGTCCCATAAATGAGTTGGTGTATGTCAAGCAACTCCCGGGCTTCGAGGATCCCAATCACCCAGAATATGTCTGTAAACTTGATAAGGCGCTCTATGGACTTAAACAAGCACCACGTGTGTGGTATGAGCACCATAAAGAGTTTTTAGTGGAACATGGATTCAATATTGGCTTAATCGATCCCACTCTATTAACTAAGAGAGTTGGAGGTGACCTTTTAATATACCAAATCTATGTGGATGGCATCATATTAGGGTCTACTAGCAGGTTGTTCACTAATGAGTTTTGCAAGTTAATGATGGATAAGTTTAAGATGTCCGTGCTGGGGGAGTTGGACTATTTCCTTGGCTTCGAGATTAAGCAATATAAGAACCGTCATCAAGAAATCAAAATATACCCAAGAAATTATCAAGATATCCAAAATGCATGATGCCACTCCTATAAAGACCCCAATGTCCACCACAATTGACTTGAATCCAAATCTTGATGGTAAAGAGGTATATCAAAAGGTACGCTGCTCCACGATTGTCTCTTTACTTTACCTTTATGCATCTAGACCGGATATCATTTCTAGCGTTGGTAAGTGCGCAAGGTTTCAAGCATCCCCTTGGAAAAGCCATTGGCAAGCGGTTGAACGAATCTTTCGATATTCGGTGTATACCGCAAAATTTTGTCTTTGGTTCCCAAAGAGTTCAAGCTTTCATCTCATGGGTTACTTGGATGCGGATTATGCGGTAGAGAAGACAAATAGGAAGTCTACAGCCGGGGGTTGCCAATTTCTTAGTCGCTCATTGTGGTGTTGGTCTTCCAAGAAGCAAAATTGTATTGCCCTCTTCATCACCGAAGCCGAGTACATCTCCCCAGCAAGTTTTTGTGCTCAATTTCTATGGATAAGGAAAACTTTAAAGGATTATGGTGTCATTTGTGACAAAGTTCCTCTTCTATGTGACAATGAAAGTGCTATTAAGATCTCCTACAATCTCATTCAACATGCCAAGATGAATCACATTGAGATTCGTCATTACTTCATTCCGGATCATGTTGAGAAGGGTGATATTGACCTCTCCTATGTGTCCACCAAGGATCTACTTACCAATATCCTCACGAAGGCCCTTTATGAACCAAGGTTTCGAGCTATGAGGGATGAGCTAAATTTCATAGATTTGTCTAACTTTGCTTGATAACTTGCATAAATACCTCCACTATACATGTTATTAACTTTAGGTGTAGGCATGAACATAGGGGAGTGTAACTCAATTCATGAGTCAACATTTCTTCCTATTATGCATAAAAAAACCTCATGCATATCTAGTCATCATGTGACTTATTGTTCTTCAATGAAGAGTAATGGTTTTGGGACCAAGACACATATTTACGGCACCAAACCATGCACTCACACATGGTAGCCATGTCCACTGTCCCACTTCATGTGGGGTGGTGCTCTATTTGTTTTTTCTCCCTCATTCTCTTGTTCTTTCCTTTCTGAGAAAAACACCTCATCTTGGCCCTTACACTTTGCATCTTGCAAGCATGCGTGTGTATCTCCATCAGTTTAGTTTTCTCATGCCAAGCCCTCGCACCCTCCCAAACCTTGTCCTTCTACACTCACTTCCTTCCTTGATCATCATCTGGAGATTGGCAGCGGCAACCTGGAACTTCACTTTCGGGGTCACCGCGCCCGGAACTTCCGGGGTCCAAAAACTTTCGCGCAAAGTTCAAGTAGAATTTACGTCGAAAGCTCTACGAGCAAAATGCTCCCTGGCGAGGGTCTGGCAGTTCTCTCGGAAACTTCTGACCCCTTCCCTGGGTACTTAACAAGAGTAGTCCGTCCAACCCCATCGTCTCCAACCTTCTCCCAGAAACTGCCGCCACCGCCCCCTCTCCGTCGGGGACCTTCCCTCCCCGGATTCCTCTGGCTCAATACCGGATCTGCATCTCCTTCCAGAGGAGATCTCATTCCTCCAAGATTCTACCACCATGGACGCTGTTAACTCCCTCTTTTTTTGCATCTAGGGTGTTCTTTGTTTTTATTTTTTCCTAGATGTTTTTTCGAGGTAGTTTCTAGATTCGCTTGGTGGTAGCAATCCTCTAGGATAGATCCCCCCTGGTAGCACAGAATTTGAACATGGTTGAATTTGAACAAATTGGAAACTCGATGGAATTTCCGTTGCTCGAATTTTCAGATCCCAAGGCTCGAAACTTTTGGTCCCTGTAAACTTCTGGCCTGAGCCCCGGAACTTCCGGCCTAGTTTGTGCATTTTTTTCATGTTCCTCTCTATACTTCCTGTCCTGATCATGGACATGAGTGCTTGCCATTATGATTTCTCCTATTATTTGCTATAGCATGTAGTGGTTCGAGTGCACATCCCAAGCGCATCACTTCCCTTCACAAGAATATCACGGAAACCGATGAAGGGTCCGTTGATATTGAGGCCGAGAGATAGGCTGAGCTTGATGAGCATAATAAGCGTGTTTCACAGCATGCTCAGTAGAAGGAGGCCCATAAGAAGAAAAAGGCTACATTTTCTATTAGATCTCTGTCCAAGTCCGAGTATGCACCCTGGAGGGTTTCCACGACCTTCTTTATCAGCCCCAGGATGCTCTCATTGACTCATGCTTTTGGGATGCCGAGCAAGAGCAAGTTTAAAAATACATCTATTGCAACATGGGCACTTTGAGTAAGGTTTTCCCTCAACAGCCTATCGACTTTGAGTATGTTGGAACCAAGGCCGAATACTTTGGTGAAGCTGTGAAATTTGTAAAGTGTCTTGGGATGCACTATCTCATGGAACAAAATTGTGATTACAACATCACCATGGTGCAACAATTCTATGCAACTGTTTAGTTTGACTCCTCCATGAATCGTGGCATGACTTGGATGTCAGGGACACACCATGTTGAGTCAAATTTCATGGAGTTCACAGAGATTCTTGGCTATCCTTTCTCTAGGGCTACTATCTCTTGTAGTGAATGGATGCACATTGAAGGGGTTGAGTATGACAAGAAAAAATTGGTTAATCTCTATGGCTCCGTTGATATTGTTGGTACCATAACTGGGCTATTTGATATATACATCATTCTTCTTTGGATGTTTCGTCTATCCATCTCTCCTAGTGCCGGCAACAAGGATGTTTTCTGCGGTGGCATCACCAACCTCATATTCCATGCCTATGATTGTTGGGAATATGCCCTAGAGGCAATCATGTATGATGTAATTCCCACTGTATTCATAAAGTTATTAAGTTGTCCTTGTTTTGAACATCTGATATATATCATTGAATATGTGATTCGATTGTGGAACTATATATTCATGTTGTTCATACTAGATTGTCCTTGGTCCTTTAGGTTGTGCTGGACACACACCCTAGACTAATGTGAGTGTTGGCTGATGACACGGTTCCACTTGTCATGGGCATGGTGATGCCATTCCAACGTTCACGGACTTGGCTAAAGAGTTTAGCAAGTCGGACTGACCCACATTGAGATGCAACGATCAAGTCGTCATTTGTAGTCTCAATCAATGTAATCCTTAGACCTGAGGTTGTCGCACAATCCGAGTTGTGGATCACCGACTTAGGTTCTGTCAAACGTTGTTCTGTGACAAGGCAACTATAAAGGCAGAGTTCGGGTCGAATGAGAAGCAAGCTGCGTGATGTGGATAATCAAGATGGGATTTTGCCCCTCCGATTGGAGAGATATTCTCTGGGCCCTCTCGAGTGATATGATTCAGGAAGCATGGCCATGCGCGACTCAGTTAAGTGTTAACTGTGTCTATTGACTAAAGAGTTAGTCAGATGAATCACATATCACGGATCGAGAAGAGAGTTGAGCTATTTAAGGGATGACGATAAATCGCCTATAGCTCGACAAGGTATATCGTGAGGCAAAAGGGACTAAGATGAATATCGCATTGAAAGGTATGTCGTCATGACTCAATGGGACTTGGGAGTCGGCACGTTCTGCTAGGAGCCGCTACCGATTGATCGATTGGGAGTAGGACTCCAATCGTGTCCATGTCGCCATGAGCCTGCAGGGTCGCACACTTAAGAGCGGGAGCAAGCATTGGTTGGGTTGGACCTGAACCGGAAATGGACTGAGTTAGTGAGTCGGACTCACGGAGGGAATGGGCCACAAGTGTTGTGAAGCCCATTACCATACGCTATATAAAGAGGGGCGCAGGTTGCCCAGCGGGCACGTTAGTCCACTCTCCCATGCGTTGGGAACCCTAGCCCCACTCAGTCCAGCCGCCGCACCGGACCTAGCAGTCCGCCGTCGGAGCTCCTCCTCGTACGTGTGGATACCGGGAGAGGTGCTGTACGTTCAGCACTTCGACGTTCGAGGGATTGGATCGGCCGGACCGGATCGTGGGACTGCACTGCCCCGACCCGACGCGCTACATCGATAATCCGCACCTGCGCGTCTAGTGGTAATACTCGTGGCCTTCTACCTCGGCTAGATCTTGGTAGTATCGCGTAGGGAAAAGTTTTCGTTTATCTCTACGCGTCCCAACAGTGGTATCAGAGCGGTAGCTTCTGGTATTAGGCCCGAGATCCGTACATATGTGATATGTAGTTAGCGTTAGATGTGATCTAATTGCTGTTTTGGTGGTCGGTCTATGAGATAGATCGGTTTTGTACAAGGTTGATTGGATCAATCGTACTCGGGGTTAATGGATGATCTGGTTTCCGTGATCATACTGCTAAGGTCGTGGAACAACTTACCCCTACCGGTCGGTTTCCGCCATCGGGGTATACCGTGACACATAAATCCAGTTGCGGTGATCGAAGATCAAAGAGTTTGGTCGAGTCGGAATACGGATCAGATTCGGGTAAAATCGTTTTATCCGATGAAGAAATCCATGATCGGAATGCAGATGAGATCTGCGTTTTCCGAAATCAACGGGCGCTGCCCGCACCCGCGTCGTCCTGTCGTAGCGCCTTAGATGTCGTTGCGAGTTTCACAACGCCGGTAGATATCGTATCTATGCATAACTTGTTTTTGCAGGAAGTTGTGAATGGTATGGCTTATGTGCATGTGATGTGTGTAATGCATACATGATCTGCGTATCATGTTTTTTTTTTGTCAGCCGGCTGGAGCCTAGGTGCTGTCATTTTATTGTACACCGGCCTGCGTGTCGGATTCTCTATGTAAATTTCATTTACTTAGCTAGTGTAGCTTGTTGGAGAACCCGGATGGCATGCAAGTCGATGTACAAGTCGGCTACATGGAGTAAGATGGCACGTGACAAGAGTTGGCACGAGTCGACTTACAAGCTTCGTGGAGATGGAGATCACCATGAAGAGAGCCATACCATTTCACATTATAATTGCTTTATTTGTGTTATTGTTATGCCTCTATTTACCTCTATTTAGATAGTTGGTAGATTCTTTAATCCCTCAAAGAAGGTCTAGTCGGTCGCCCCGCCAGTGCTGCCCCATCACAAGTCGGACATTCTTGGTAGTGGGCTCATAAAATTGAGGTGCTACCAATTCTTTCCGGTTAGGTGGGTTTGAGTCGGACTCTTACACGCAGAAGCACTTGGTAATCTAGACGAGTCCATCACAACGGTTGTGGGGCTCGGGGCGAGGTAGGTTGGGAGCCGGGGCATGTGATGTCACCCAACTAACAGGAGTCGTATAGAGATACGATTGGCAAGGTGTTGCCTACCTAGATCACTTGACGGCTAGCGGTGATGCTAAAGCTCACTAGTCGGCTTGCTTATTTAGGGACCTGAATTACTTAGCAACCATCGGAGGGATGTTGGTTCTAGTGGGAGCATAAGTATTAAAACGTTTAATATGCCTGCTCTTTTATGAATACATGTATTAAGTGTTTTTGCGTATTTTCTGTTGTAGATCAATGGCACCTAGCAACCTTCCTCAGTTGTCCACTTTTGCGTTGAGGTCAATCCTAGAGAAAGATAAGCTTAATGGAATTAATTTCACCAACTGGTATCGTAATCTGAGGATAGTCCTCAAGCATGACAAGAAAGAACATGACAAGAAGAGCCTGATGATGATGCGACTGTCGCCGTCACAAATGCCTACCGTAAGACTAGAGATGAGTCTACGGAGATTAGCTGTCTTATGCTTGCACACATGGAACCGGACTTGCAGCAGCAGTTCGAAAATGTTGAGGCCTACGATATGATCGAAAGCCTCAAAAGTATGTTCCAGGCTCAAGCAAGGACTGAGAGGTATCAAGTCTCTCAAGCTTTGCTTGGCTGTAAGCTGAAAGACGGCGATCCACTGAGTCCGCATGTAATCAAGATGATTGGTTACATACAGTCTTTGGATCGCTTGGGCTTCTCAATTAAAGAAGAGATCGCCACTGATATAATTCTGAACTCTCTTCCTAGTGCGTATGGTCCGTTCATCTCGAACTATCATATGCATGGTATGGATAAGAGTATCACTGAATTACATGGAATGCTCAAAACGGCAGAGGCTGATATCAAGAAAGGCGCCAGTCAAGTGTTGATGGTGCAAAATAAGGCTAAGTTCAAGAAGAGTTCTTGGACTAAGAAGAAGAAGGATAAGTCAGGAGGTAGCGCCCATGGCCCTGTCCAGAGTGCTTCCTCAAAGACTAAGCCTTCTCCTACAGCCGGAGCCAATTGCTTCTATTGCAAGCAGGATGGCCACTGGAAGAGGAACTGCACCAAGTATTTGGCTGACAAGGCCAAGAGTGGAGGTATGACTTCCGACTCAGGTACACTTGTGTGCAATGTTATAGACATTTATCTTGCTGATGCACCTAATAGTTCTTGGGTATATGATACCAGATCAGTCATTCACATTTGCAACTCGTTGCAGGGGCTGGTAAGAACTAGGAGCGTGGCAAGAGGAGAGGTTGACATTCGGGTCGGCAACAAGGCGAGAGTCGCTGCGTTGGAAGTCGGCACGATGCAACTTCATTTACCTTCAGGATTTATTTTGGAACTAAATAATTGTTATTATGTTCCAGCGCTTAGTCGAAACATTATTTCCGCCTCATGTTTGATGAGACAAGGTTATGAGTCGAATATTAAGAATAATGGTTGTTATTTATATTTGAAAGATATGTTTCATGGCTTTGCACCCGTTCAGAACGGGTTATTTATTTTAAATCTTGATAGTGAATCGGTCTATAACATAAATGTTAAAAGGTTGAAACCAAATGATCTGAATATGACTTACTTTTGGCACTGTCGGCTTGGTCATATAAGTTGGAAGCGCATGAAGAAGCTCCATGATGATGGACTTCTAACTTCGTTTGACTTAGAGTCATTCGAGACATGCGAATCATGCCTACTAGGCAAGATGACCAAGACACCTTTTGCAAGGAGTTGTGAAAGGGCGTCCGACTTGTTGGAACTAATACATAGTGATGTATGTGGACCAATGAGCACGACAGCCAGAGGTGGTTATGAGTACTTCATTACCTTCACTGATGATTTGAGTAGGTATGGATATATCTATTTAATGAAACACAAGTCGGAAGCCTTTGAAAAGTTCAAGGAATTCCAGAATGAGGTACAAAATCAGCTCGGCAAGAAAATAAAGTTTCTACGGTCGGACCGTGGAGGCGAGTACATGAGCCATGAGTTTGATGACCATCTAAAGAGTTGTGGAATAGTTCCTCAACTCACTCCGCCGGGTACACCGCAGAGAAACGGTGTATCGGAACGGAGAAATCGGACCTTGTTGGACATGGTACGATCAATGATGAGTCGGACAGATCTACCTTTATCATTTTGGGGTTATTGTCTAGAAACTGCAGCTTTCACACTAAACAGAGTACCATCAAAGTCAGTAGAGAAGACACCACATGAGATGTGGACTGGTAAAAAGCCAAGTTTGTCTTTTCTAAAGATTTGGGGTTGTGAAGCATTTGTCAAGCGACTTCAGTCGGACAAGCTCACGCCCAAGTCGGATAAGTGTATTTTCGTGGGGTATCCGAGGGAAACCTTGGGGTACTACTTCTACAACCGGGAAGAGGGCAAAGTGTTTGTCGCTCGGAATGGTGTCTTCCTTGAGAAAGAGTTTCTCAGTCGGGAAGTCAGTGGGAGCACGGTGCAACTCGAAGAAATTCGAGAGGAACCCGCTAGGGGCGAGTCGGCGAACGCCTTGGAGGCTGAGCCGGTCGTGGTACCTACACCGGTAATAGCACCTGAACCACGGAGATCTGCCAGATTACAGAGTGCTCGTGATGTTTTACTGTTAGACAGTAATGAGCCGGCAACTTATTCGGAAGCGATGGTGGGATCTGATTCCGAGTCATGGCTTGGAGCCATGAGATCCGAGTTAAAGTCCATGGATGAAAACCAAGTTTGGAATTTGGTTGATCTGCCTGACGGTGCAAGACCCGTCGAGTGCAAATGGGTCTTTAAAAAGAAAATTGATATGGATGGAAATATTTCCGTCTATAAAGCACGACTTGTCGCGAAGGGGTTCCGACAGGTTCAAGGAGTTGACTACGACGAGACATTCTCGCCTGTAGCGATGCTTAAATCAATTCGGATCATGTTAGCTATAGCAGCCTATTTCGACTATGAGATATGGCAGATGGATGTCAAGACGGCTTTCCTTAATGGAAATTTAACTGAGGACGTGTATATGATACAGCCCGAAGGTTTTGTCGATCCAGCTAATGCTGACAAGGTATGCAAACTTCAGAAATCCATTTATGGGTTGAAGCAAGCATCTCGGAGTTGGAACATTCGCTTTGATGAGGTAGTCAAATCGTTTGGCTTCATCAAGAGCGATCATGATTCTTGTTTATACAAGAAGTTTAGTGGGAGCAAAGTAAACTTTCTAATCTTGTATGTGGATGACATATTGCTGATTGGAAATGATGTCATGATGTTGCAAGAAACCAAAGAGTCATTGGAAAGGAGTTTCTCAATGAAGGATTTGGGTGAGGCAACTTACATATTAGGAATCAGGATCTATAGAGATAGATCCAGGCGGCTCATTGGATTGAGTCAGAGTACTTATCTGGACAAGGTTTTGAAGAAATTCAAAATGGAAGAGTCCAAGAAGGGATCCTTACCGATGTCCCATGGCATAAAACTTAGCAAGACTCAGTGTCCTTCGACAACTGATGAGCGAAGTCGGATGAGTGTGATCCCGTATGCTTCGGCAATCGGATCCATCATGTATGCCATGATTTGTACTAGGCCAGATGTTTCCTATGCTCTAAGTGTTACGAGCAGATACCAGGCTGACCCTGGCGAAGCCCACTGGGCAGCGGTTAAAAACATCCTTAAGTATTTGAGAAATACTAAGGAAATGTTCCTGGTTTATGGAGGTGATAAGGAATTCAGTGTAAAGGGTTACACGGATGCGAGTTATCTCACCGACTCAGATGATTCTCGTTCGCAATCCGGATACGTGTTCGTAATGAACGGAGGAGCTGTGAGCTGGAAGAGTTCCAAGCAAGATACGGTGTCTGCATCTACAACAGAGGCTGAGTATATTGCTGCCTCAGAGGCGGCAAAGGAAGCTGTTTGGATCAGGAACCTCCTGATTGATCTTGGTGTGGTTCAGGGCGCGTCCAATCCTTTGGACGTATATTGTGACAACAATGGTGCTATCGCACAGGCCAAGGAACCTAGACAACACCAGAAGAACAAACATATACTCATGCGGTACCACCTCATTCGCCAGTTTGTCGAACAAGGTGATATCAAGTTATGCAAAGTACACACGGATGCAAACATTGCAGATCCGTTGACAAAGGCGCTACCACAGCCTAAGCATGAGGCGCACACGAGAGGTATGGGCATTAGATGCCTAGGCATATGATGCCAGGATGATTGACTCTAGTGCAAGTGGGAGACTGTTGGGAATATGCCCTAGAGGCAATCATGTATGATGTAATTCCCACTGTATTCATAAAGTTATTAAGTTGTCCTTGTTTTGAACATCTGATATATATCATTGAATATGTGATTCGATTGTGGAACTATATATTCATGTTGTTCATACTAGATTGTCCTTGGTCCTTTAGGTTGTGCTGGACACACACCCTAGACTAATGTGAGTGTTGGCTGATGACACGGTTCCACTTGTCATGGGCATGGTGATGCCATTCCAACGTTCACGGACTTGGCTAAAGAGTTTAGCAAGTCGGACTGACCCACATTGAGATGCAACGATCAAGTCGTCATTTGTAGTCTCAATCAATGTAATCCTTAGACCTGAGGTTGTCGCACAATCCGAGTTGTGGATCACCGACTTAGGTTCTGTCAAACGTTGTTCTGTGACAAGGCAACTATAAAGGCAGAGTTCGGGTCGAATGAGAAGCAAGCTGCGTGATGTGGATAATCAAGATGGGATTTTGCCCCTCCGATTGGAGAGATATTCTCTGGGCCCTCTCGAGTGATATGATTCAGGAAGCATGGCCATGCGCGACTCAGTTAAGTGTTAACTGTGTCTATTGACTAAAGAGTTAGTCAGATGAATCACATATCACGGATCGAGAAGAGAGTTGAGCTATTTAAGGGATGACGATAAATCGCCTATAGCTCGACAAGGTATATCGTGAGGCAAAAGGGACTAAGATGAATATCGCATTGAAAGGTATGTCGTCATGACTCAATGGGACTTGGGAGTCGGCACGTTCTGCTAGGAGCCGCTACCGATTGATCGATTGGGAGTAGGACTCCAATCGTGTCCATGTCGCCATGAGCCTGCAGGGTCGCACACTTAAGAGCGGGAGCAAGCATTGGTTGGGTTGGACCTGAACCGGAAATGGACTGAGTTAGTGAGTCGGACTCACGGAGGGAATGGGCCACAAGTGTTGTGAAGCCCATTACCATACGCTATATAAAGAGGGGCGCAGGTTGCCCAGCGGGCACGTTAGTCCACTCTCCCATGCGTTGGGAACCCTAGCCCCACTCAGTCCAGCCGCCGCACCGGACCTAGCAGTCCGCCGTCGGAGCTCCTCCTCGTACGTGTGGATACCGGGAGAGGTGCTGTACGTTCAGCACTTCGACGTTCGAGGGATTGGATCGGCCGGACCGGATCGTGGGACTGCACTGCCCCGACCCGACGCGCTACATCGATAATCCGCACCTGCGCGTCTAGTGGTAATACTCGTGGCCTTCTACCTCGGCTAGATCTTGGTAGTATCGCGTAGGGAAAAGTTTTCGTTTATCTCTACGCGTCCCAACAATGATGCTTTCTTCCGTGGTAACTTTGAAAATAACCGCTGGAAGATTGATGTGATGGACGATATCTTCCATGAGATCTATGTTGTTGTGCATGACAAGAAGGTTCCCATGTATGCCCCCCCCCCTACATCATGAGGATCATCAAGTCCAAGTGGCCTGTTCATGATGATGACCTTGAGGTTTGGTGTGAAGACCACAAGCCTGCCAAGATGTGCCGGAAAATGGCTCATCTGTCTCAATATGCTAGCTCTAGTGCATGTGATCCTCGTGATGCTAAGATGAAGCAGCCTGTCCCGGACGAGGACTCCTATCCTCCACCTGTTGTGCCCAAAAAGCACTCCTGGTTTCGCCAGGCCATTGACAAGATGTTGTGTATGGGTGTGGAACTCCAGAGGGAGAACTATCCGGCTTACAAATCTCCTCATGTTATTAACTTCAATGAATCCAAGATCATGACTGTTGTCAACGTCCTTTGTGCTTTAGCTCCTCAAACTCTTGTCCCCTATGCCTAGTGCAACACTAACAAATATCAACTGGGATTGCCGATGTGTCTGATGATGAGTACGAGGACGATGCGGAGCACAAGGAGGATAATGATGTTGTTGCTAGGGTGAAAAGTTCGACGTCCGTGGTGGTGATTAGGCTCCGGACCTGTGAGTCTTGGGGCGTGTAGTCTCGCTCTTTTCCCTTTTTGGTGTCCTAATGCTAAAGCGGGAGAAGTTGCTCTATTTGGTTTGTTTACGGGTGCTGCATAGGTTGGAGACAAGCTTCTATCTCCATTTGTGTCTTATGTGCTTGTGCCTATCTTTATCTTGTCATTTGAACCTCGTTTTTTTATCGTGTTGGTAAGACTTTGTTATAAATTAAAGACCTTATGCTTTTCTATTTTACCTTGTCTTACTTATGCAAGTTGTATCCGTCGGGTTTACAAAATGTAGGGGGATCTTTGATCCTAGGTTGTGTGGACTTTTTACTCTTTTAAAATTCTTTAAAAAAAATAAAGTGCACACATCTAGGGGGCATCCTGTATACATTTTGTAAAACTCCTTTTCCATTTTATTTCACTTTATCCCTTGCAACTCACTAGGTTATCATCATTCACCAAAAAGAGGGGGGCTGAAAGTGTGTCTCCTAGTTTTGGTGACAATGACAACTCAACATTTGGCCTAATCATGTGCTTAGGTGTTTTCCGGTATTTGAGGTAATACCTTTGTTGATTAGTGTCCCCAAAGTGAAAACATCAAAGCTGGCTCGTTTGATGACTAAAGAGAAACTATGTTTCTTTACTGCTGCCTCTTCTTAGACTGAAAATTATGTGGTCTGCTGTCCGGAAGTTTCCAGGGTCCTGGAAGTTTCACCCAACATGTTTATTGTTCTTAGGAGAGACGCCACTAGTGAAACTATGGCCCCCAGTCCTATTTTTCTCATTGATTACAACATTTTTTACTTGCTTTCATCATCATTTGCTTGTTGTTCCATTTTTATTTAATATTCTCCAACCATTGGATACAATTAATTCTCTAGTTTTCAGCAAGACGAGAAGATTGACAACCTTCTCGAAAAGTTGGGAGTAAGAGAAAGTTTGTGTTTTGTGTGCAGGTCCACGCTTGGCTCTTGTCAACAACTATATTTTTGACGACATGCCACAAGCAACCTACTGAGAGACTTCGAATTCCTGATGAATTGATCACCGTGGTTCCTAACGGGAGGGGGGGGGGGGGGAATTGGATGCTGGACTACATCATACCTTCCTCTGGGGGTCTCCCAACGGGTATGTGATTTCACGCCACCATGTCTTCACTACTTGCATTTTCTTTGCCCATCCAGTCCCGTGTGAGCAGACCGCTAGATTGGTGGATATCGATTATGGAGATTGTCATCACAGTTTTATTCTCAGGGTGAAAACACACAATCTATCTTTCAAGGATGATCAAGAAGCAATGACGTTCGCTCGTGGGTACCTGTTTTAAGGTATTGGTTCGACGATCTACTTTGGGGTGATAGTCCTTGGCATGACGTTTGATGGAATGAGTGGGCAGCAATCCCTTCTTGAAATGTTGTCTTGGAGCATTGAATGCTTTGTGTCAGTCGACTATTTCATTCTTGCATGGTGATAATATGGTGCTAGTTTTTTAAGATGTTGTCGCGAAGAGTGTCCAACATGGACGGTGTCGACTTATTATGTTCTTTTTTCAAGCAAGTTTGTTCGGCATCAGTGCTTGGTTTCACTTGTATTTTTTTAATAAATAATATAGGACTATGTGATCAACTGATGTTGATGTGGGGATTCATCCCACTTAAAAAAAAATTGGATTTGTAAACGCACTCCTTCCAGAAAGTGCAGATGGAGCCCAAGCTCCATGTAGCTCATTTTTTAAAACTTCACATTAAAACTTTTAAGTATTAAAAATTTGAAATAAAAAATTCTACATGTAGATAATGTCGAGATCTACTAGTGTTCAATGTTTCAATCCAAAAATCGTATTATATTAGACTACACAAAAAAGAAAAATCTGAAAAATCGGAAGATTTAAAACTATGTACTATTCACCACTCAGATCCACCCAATTATCATTTTTGCCCAGTCTAAAATATAAAGAATTTCGAATTTAATTTTGCATACTTGTAGATCATATAAGTATCTACCTCTAGTAAGTGTTTCAAAAAAATTATATAGGAAAAATACAAATTCCGATTATTTAATAAAACAAGTTACATGAAACTCAGGCTCCAAAACGGCTCACTCCAACATAGGCGATGATTATCTTTGGGCAAAATGTGTTCGATAGTACAACCTCTGTATCAGAATATAAAATCGTTTAGCATTTTCTAGACTACACGTATCTAGACGTGTTTTAGTGTTTTAGTGCGTAGATTCATATGCATCTTAAACTAAAAAATATATAGATATATGCAGTTTAGAAAACGTTAAAACAGCCTATATTTGGATAATGGAGGGAATACGTTGTTAGCATGTGATACTTAATTCGGTAATAAAACAAGCTACATCGAACGCGGGCTCCAAAACGCCTCATTCCAAGTCCTTCCTTCTACTGATAGTACGTTGCTAGTTTGTGATACTTAATTGGTGCCGTTAGATTCGTTTTTAAAAGTGCTTTTGGGTCACTACTATATGCAGGATGAGACTGAACAGAGCAGCGGAAGCACCTTCCCAGCCTCTCCTAATTTCCGCTTTTAGCCAACTTAATTCGGTCAAAAGGAGCCTTTATTTAGCATTCGGGAACAAATCTTTCGTAAGTAGTCGCGATCATCTTTCTGCTAATGACGGTGCAACATAGGAAATGCTACAGATGATCGATAGTGATATTATTAATCAGCCAATGTCATTACCTTTTAGTCCTAAGCTTTTTCCTTCTGCATCTTTTTCTACGTATATAATCTTCCATGAAATTTTCCTGTTTTACACGGGCAGTAGTACGTGTTATTGCTCGACTTTGACCACCGTTTCCTCACTTGCTTCCACAATTTATTTTTTGTTTTGCCTCACATTAACTCGTATCTTTTTTCATGGTGGATACGAGGAGATTTGTCCTTGCAATATTTTTCTCGACTGCTACATTCTCGACAATAGTGATTCGTACTCTTTGCTTTCAGCGACATGGATCAAGCAGTTTGGTTGTTTTTTCCTGCAATACTGGTTTTGGTCCTCTTGTCAATGTTGGTTGATTAATTTAATGGTTGCATGCGTGCTCGCAGTCTTGACGTTACGGATTAAATTAAAATTATAAGAGAACCGTCGTTGGGTATTTACAGATTTATGGTTTGCTATCTATGTTCTTCGGCTGCCTACAGAAAAATACAAGATTGTGTACTCGAAGAAGAAAAAGTTTAAAGATCTGGAAAGCATACTTAATTCATGGTTTCTTAATTTATTAGTGTTCTTTTCATTTCTTAGCCAGGTGAGAAACAACAATTTTCAAGTCAAAACTAAAAACCACCCGATAGAAACACCGAGGTTCGTGTAAGTAAAAAAGATAAAATCTAATTATGGGACCGCCATGGATGTCAGACCAAAATGTAACTACTTCTATTGGGAAATAGTCACTCCCCTAATTTTTATAGTTCATGAGCAGACAATGCACTTAACCTACATACACTACATACATGTATGTTTTAGCAAATGAAAATAATCTACTTTGGAATAGAGGGGGTACTATTTACTATAGCAAATATATGATATTGATTGTAAAAAAAATGTAACTGCATGCTCCCGCAAAAAAAAAAATGCATATATACATCGCGCATGCTTTTCCATGTGAACGTGGTTCGCCTGACCAAATAGTGCAGGCACTGCAACTTAACTTTTCATGCATATACATGAGACTATTATCTTTTCACATCTCCTGTGCAGGCACTGCAACTTAACTTTTCATGCATACACGCTGATTGATTTCACAACGTGTCTAATCTAAATCACTGGTAGGCCCATCTTTGTAACTGATGTTTCCCAAAAGCAAAAGTATATTTGTGGTCCTCAACTAACGGTAAAATTCAAATTCTATCCCTTAACCATAATAAGTAAATCTTGATCAAGTATCAATATATACATCGCGCATGCTTTTCCATGTGAACGAGGTTCGCCTGACCAAATAGTGCAGGCACTGCAACTTAACTTTTCATGCATATACATGAGACTATTATCTTTTCACATCTCCTGTGCAGGCACTGCAACTTAACTTTTCATGCATACACGCTGATTGATTTCACAACGTGTCTAATCTAAATCACTGGTAGGCCCATCTTTGTAACTGATGTTTCCCAAAAGCAAAAGTATATTTGTGGTCCTCAACTAACGGTAAAATTCAAATTCTATCCCTTAACCATAATAAGTAAATCTTGATCAAGTATCAATATCTCCTAGGTGTTGTCTCTTGCTCCAATGAGGAAAGTTCTGATGATGATGTCAAGACAAAACAATGAAGAAAGTTCCGATGATGACGTCAGGGCAAAAAATGAACATAACCATAGAAGGATAATAAAATAAAACGTATCACACAATCTTGAATTAAGGGGAAACAAACATATTCTACTAAATTTACAAAATATCAGAGAAATCATGGTTATTATGGAAATCATGGCATTCAAAAAAATTTAAAAGGCTGTTCATTCTAGTTCCTACTTTTTTTCAAGAAATTGTCTCGTAAATTGGTGTTTCTATTTAGTTATTTATTTATATTTCTTTTGATGTTTTATTTATATGTTCTCCTCTTATTTTTATTAATATTCATTTTGAAAATTACTTTAAATATATTATCATAACGTGGAAAACATACTTAATTCATAATTCTTTAATTTATTAGTTTTCTTTTCATTTCTTAGTCGGGTGAGAAACAACAATTTCAAAGTCAAAACTAAGAACCACCCAATCTAAACACCGAGGTTCGTGTAAGTACAAAAAGATGAAACCTAATTATTGGACCGCACATTTATTGGAAAATAGTCACTCCCTTGATTTTTACAGTTCACGCGCAAACAATGCACTTAACTATTGTTAAATCAATGCTGACCAATGTGTCATAATGTGTCCATTCTTGTAGCTGGTCTTTTTCAACACGAAAAACATACTATTCATATGGCCTCGACAGTTGCCAAAATGGAGGTTCCTTCTCATAACTCTAATAGCAGTAACTATTTAACATGAGTATCAATACCTTAGAGGTTTGGTCTCTTGCTCTGGTGAACACGTGCCAACCTAGTTGGCAAAAGAAACAAAAATAACAACAAAAATATAAAACAATCTAAAACTAAGGCTAAGCCTAAATATTTTTGTGAAGTCGCTAAAGGTTTTTTAACTTCAAAATTCAAACATGCCGATTTTTTTTGTTTCTCTCGGTGTAAATTATTGCGTAAATTTTTTATTGGTTTTTACCTCTCTTCGAATGTAGTATAATATCTTCTTTTCCTTGTTTCCCACTGAATCTTCATTTCAAAATACTTTAACTTAAATTTTACTTTGTGAAAAAACATACATGTTTTCAATATATTTAGTTTATCAGTTTTGCCATTTCTAAGAGGGTTCAAAAATAACTATATCCCTATTAAACATTGAGATTCCTGCATGAACGTTAGGATGAAAATATTCCTACCGGACCTCTATGATTAATGTTTGAAAATTGATTGAGAAATAGTGATTGCACTTATATGTGAGTCTTTATCTTCATACTGCATATACAAGGCCACGAGCACCTCTACCGAAAAACCTTGCGCCGGCCTAGGACCGATTGTATCATCGTGCCGATCTCAGGCTTGAAAGTTTAGCTTGACGGTCGGGTTAGTCCGAGCGGAAACACTATATAGCGCCTATAGCACTCCGTTATAGGACACGCCCATGTAATTTCTAGTTTAGCTTGACGGTCGGGTTAGTCCGAGCGGAAACACTATATAGCGCCTATAGCACTCCGTTATAGGACACACCCATGTAATTTCTTAGCTGGGCCACGGCCCATTAAACGAATTTAATTCGCGAAAATAGAGGTGCAGTGCGGGGGAGGGGGTTCGAACCCGCGCCCTCTCCTTGCGCGAGACGGGGCGAAGCCACTGGGCCACGTTGCGGCTTGTGGATAGTCTGCTTTTTTAGGTTTTTATAGTTTCGCTTTTTCCATTTTCTTTTACCAATTCTGTTTTCTTTTTTCCGTTTTATTTATTTCTTTTCTGTTTTCTTTTCCTTTCTATTCAGAAAATTTTCGTTTTGAAATATGTTCAAACAAAAATTTGAATTTGAACAAATTTTCAATTTGAACAAATTTCGTATTTGAACAAATTTTCAAATAAAAGGAAAGAAAATGGTTTTCCCACGTTCTTTTGATACCAGGTAAATGGGCCGGCCCATAACGCGTCGCCTGTGGGCGATCCCTAATACGCAGTGCTATAAGCACTACATAGGGGAACCCAGTCCGAGCTCGGGCTTGCAAAATACATGATTTATGTCGGGGTCTGGCCGGGCCGGTCAGGCTAAATTGGGCTTTTTTAGGCTTGGGCTAGGCTTGGCCCCGATTTCTGTAGCCCAACAGTTGGACCCGGCTCGGGCCTGGATTTTTGGCACCATCTGGCCTGACCCGAGATATGGCCAGATACTAGAGTAATCAACCACCACATCAATGGGAGGACTTGAAATAGCCTCCAAATCGACTGATGCACACATGTCTAACAAATTAAAAGGCTCCCAAAACATCCAAATTAACCATTGCTAGCTAGCTGCACATATATGCATGGTGCCATCCAAGGAAAAGCACAAAAGCAGGCACCTGGATCCAAGACCAGAGTACAAATTCAAACGGAAACGTTTGGATGCACCCCTTCAACCCCAGCTGTAGTTTCTGTAACGCACGCTAGCTACTGCTTCATTCATCCAGCTGTAAAATTAATTGTAATTTGTTGGTTGCGATCGCGGTGTAATGGAAACAAATTAAGCTCGATCGGATGGATATCTGATAGTATCTCGCTACCTACAAGAAAATCAATTTGATGCGTGGAAGAATTATAATGGGGGAGAATAGAAGGAGCCAAATTATTAAAGGCCCGAAAAAGATATACCTAATTAAGATTAATTAATCTCGCGGTGCGCCAACTTGATGCCGACTGTGGTGTCATCGATGGTGTGCCTATATAAGCCTCTGCCCGGCCGGCCAGCCGTCCGGTCAGGGCTAGCTACGGGACGCGGCGCTCTGAGACAAGTCTCGCCGCCACGCACGACACCACCACCCCTCGACCAAGAATCACGCGCGCGCGCACCATCATACCCATCGGCTACCACCGGTCGGCAGAGATGTTGTGGTGGTTGTGGGCGGCGTTGGCTGCCGCGACCATGGTGGTCGTCCTCGACGCCGGCGCGCGGAGGGCACACGCGTGGTACTGGACGGCGTCGCTGGGTGGCGAGAGGCGGGGCAGGCTGCCGCCGGGGGACATGGGGTGGCCACTCGTCGGCGGCATGTGGGCCTTCCTCCGCGCCTTTAAGTCCGGCAAGCCGGACGCCTTCATCGACTCCTTCGTCCGACGGTCAGTTTACTGTTATGTTTACTCTCTACTGTTGAGTCTGCGGCCTAAACACGTGTCCCTCCTTTCCCTTCCGCACGAATCTCCAGGTTTTTGGCTTTAACTTGCTTCTTTTTTTGCAAGACCCTAATCTTTTGCTTTCTGATGAAAACAAACATCAAAATCATGTGGCAAAACAAACATGCTATACGGAAGCACAATGCACCAAACGTGAAAGCCAACATCTAAACACCCTTTCTAATCACACCCTCTTGAAAGTAAAAAACGATTTGTTCTGGGCATATGTACACAAAACAAATAGCTTTGGTTGGTGCGAGACAAGATAAGCCTTACTTGCACAGCCATCTTTGGAGAGATTTGGTGTTGAACGGATGGATCAAATGAAGCTGCTTTTGGCTGCGATGCATACATCAAAAGATGCCGCCACCCCTTTTGCATGATGATACATATCAGTTCAGTACTGAAGTGTTGGCGTCATCGCCATCATCGAGGTACCTTGCATCCTATCCCTGAGTTAGTGGGATGCTCTTTTTCATCCTTGATGGCCTCCTTCCGAAAACCCATACCTCCCTGCCACGAAAAATTACAAATTTCAGTGTCTTATTTCTGAACTCTGATGCACCTCTTTCTGTAATCTATAGTTCTTTGTGGGTCCCTGTTATTCACATACATCCACATTAGAATATCCTGACTCATTCCGCAGACAGATGTTACACACCTGACAAACAAGTCACACCACCTGGCTGTGGGTTCAAGGCATGCATCCAAATTTCCATCTTAGTTTGCTTGTATGGTTCAGAGAAGCTCAGACGGGTATGTTTTTTCAGAATAATGCTTCAGATGGACATTTGGTATCTACTGATACTACCTCCCTCTCATAAAACAAGGCCATAAATTTGCTGAAAGGTCGAATCTTGCTAAGTTTGACCAAACATATATAAGAAAATATCAATATTTACAATATTTGGTAAACACAGTATGAATGTAGATTTTATGGTACATCTATTGATATTTATTTGGTATTGTAAATATTTTTTATTTTATTCGGGAACATGGTCAAACTTAGACATCGTTGAATTTTGACTAAATTTATATGACTTGTTTATGAAAACGGAGGGAGTGGTATCTAATACTGTGTCTCTGTAAACGAAGAAAACGCATAGTCTGTGCACATTGGTCATGTGGTTGCTGAAAATGCATGCTGGCTTGGCACCCACTGCCTAATAGAAATATCGACCACTGTCCACGCTTTACAGGAGCAGCTGATTCCATCTTTGGCACAAATGTCTCTGCCCAAATCTCTGTTGCTGGCTACTTTCCTAACAGTAGCTGATGTAGAGGTCGGTGCGCTGTCTGCTGATAAATTTGATGATAGATTTGGTTTGTCATGTAGTGTTGGTAAGAATTTGGTAAGTATGTATTTGTAGTAGTGGCCAAGGTTACTTCAATCCGGTCAAAACGAAAAGGCAGTATATTCTGATAGACACAGCAATTCGATTCCATAGCGCAGGCCTGAAAAAAAAAATCTAGTTGATTCCGTACCTTTTTAAGTCTACATTTCTTCTTCAGAGACAGACAGACTGATGCTTTCTTTTCTATCTTCTTCTGTTTCCTGTAATGAGGTGAATAAAAAAAAAGGAGGATTTCGTTACAAGAACAAAATAGTCAGAATTTTTATGCACTTGTCTGACGACAAACAAAAAAAAGAGTTAGACAGATGATTTTTCTTCTCAATTTGCATCCATGGCGGCAGGTTCGGTCGGACGGGACTGTACAGGGCCTTCATGTTCAGCAGACCGACGGTCCTGGTGACGACGCCGGAGGCGTGCAAGCTAGTGCTCATGGACGACGAGGCCTTCGTCACCGGGTGGCCCACGGCCACCGTCGCGCTCATCGGACCCAAGTCCTTTGTCAGCATGCCGGTGGACGAGCACCGCCGCCTCCGCAAGCTCACGATGGCGCCCATCAACGGCTTCGAGGCGCTAACCTCCTATCTGGGCTTCATCGACCACACCGTCGTCTCCACCCTCCGCCGGTGGTCGTCCAAGAACAACGAGTTCGAGTTCCTGACGGAGATGCGGCGGATGACGTTCCGGATCATCATGCAGATCTTCATGAGCGGCGCCGCCGATCACACCATGGCGGAGCTGGAGCGGTGCTACACGCAGCTTAACTACGGAATGCGCGCCATGGCCATCAACCTGCCCGGATTCACCTACCACAAGGCGCTCAAGGCTCGGAGAAAGCTGGTGGAGGTGCTGCAGGGCGTTCTGGACGAGCGACGGGCCAAGGGCAAGGGGAGCAGGAAGGTGGTGGACATGATGG
Organism: Alopecurus myosuroides; assembly: GCA_028641055.1. NCBI lineage: Eukaryota > Viridiplantae > Streptophyta > Magnoliopsida > Poales > Poaceae > Alopecurus > Alopecurus myosuroides. The sequence continues at coordinate 488,777,149 of CM054057.1, forward strand.
ACCGGCTGATCGCAGTGGAGGACGAAGCGGGGAGGCGGCTGGAGGACGACGAGATCATCGACATCCTCGTCATGTACCTTAACGCCGGCCACGAGTCCTCCGGCCACATCACCATGTGGGCCACCGGTGTTCATGCAGGAGAACCCTGAGATCCTCGCCAAGGCCAAGGTCCACACCCGACTGCAAGATCGGCATGACACTAAAAGATTCACAAGCTTAGTTATCAATCAATGAACTAGCAGATGTGAGATTTTTGTTTTCTTGTTGTTCTTCAGGCAGAGCAGGAGGAGATCATGAAAAACATACCACCGACGCAGAAGGGGCTCAACCTCAGGGATTTCAGGAAGATGAAGTACCTCTCACAGGTAAACAAGCACATACTCTGTAATCTGTATATCTCTAGTCTGAAACCATTCATGCCTGAACAATGTTTTTGCTACGGGAAACAATTAGCTGTGACCATATGCAGACATTTTTATCAAATTTATTTCTGAACAAAAACCAGGTGATCGACGAGACGCTGCGGTTCGTCAACATCTCCTTCGTGTCATTCCGTCAGGCGACTCGAGACGTCTTCGTCAATGGTGCGTGCCGCGCGCTCTGGAACAATCATCGTGCACCCTTCCTTAATCCATGACATTTTAGTTTCGTTGTTGCCTGAACCTTTGTGAATTGTAATGAACAAAATCGTCAGGCTATCTGATACCAAAGGGCTGGAAAGTTGAGCTGTGGTACAGGAATGTGCACATGGACCCTGAGGTCTACCCTGACCCCAAGAACTTTGACCCTTCAAGATGGGAGGTGGTCAGCCTGGCATCCTCAACAAACGAAATCTGTTCAAAACAATGAATATTTCTCAACTTATATTATGTAATAACTAATGATCTTGAATCAGACTCAAAATGTGTATGCATTGTCTTCAGGGACCGCCGCCGAGAGCCGGGACGTTCCTTCCATTCGGGCTCGGCTCGAGGCTGTGCCCCGGGAACGATCTCGCCAAGCTGGAGATCTCTGTGTTCCTCCACCATTTCCTCCTTGGCTACAAGTAAGCATTCAGCAGATTGTTGTTTCCAAAGGAAACTTTGTGTTACCTCTGAACTTTATGTGTTCAATAAAATTTGAACAAATTTCAGTTCATCCAAGTGTTTAATCTTGTACATAAATGCAGACTTGAAAGGGTAAATCCAAACTGCCGAGTGAGGTACTTGCCGCATCCCCGGCCGGTGGACAACTGCCTGGCCAAGATCACCAGAGTCTCCTCCTCCAATGGATACTGAAAATACAGAAACCTATGGCGGCAGCACCGGGATGCGCCATGTCGAAATTCAGAATTCCTGTGTGTGCAAAACAAATAAATTACAAGGTGTCGCTGATGTCAATAAGTTAAAGCTGTCTCTGTTTCTTGTCTTCGGCTCTGTCCTCTCCTAGGACCGAATTTTTGCTGAATTTTGTGTCAGATGTGCAAAAAAGACATTTTCAACCAAAACATGATATAAATTCAGCCTCGGTTTGTCGATGCGGCGAATTCATGTTGTGCTAGAACTTCTGTTGGCCTGGCTTACAGACCGTCCGTTATTGAAAGCAAATTATTATTCACTGAAAACATATAATACCCGAGAAAAAGTGACGATCCATGGGAGAAAGAAATCCCTATCGGCATTGACGCCTCACCATCAACAAGATGCAGCTCCTGTTGAAATAAATATTCAACTACAACTTGCCAGAGTAAAGTCTGGAAATCGAAACTTCTTTTTCTTTGAGAGAGACAAGAGGAAATTTGAAACGGTTTTGTGATGAGCATTGATGCCTCACGATCAGCTGCAACATCGTTAAGGTAAAGTCGTAGGGGCTGTATTTTTCGGAACAAAAAAAGTAAGCAAATGGTTGTGTGAAAAGAGAAAAGGCGAGTGAGATGCGCAAGTAAAACGTGAGTGACGTTGCCAGGATTTGTACAGGCAAGCATCTGTCACCTGGCCGAGCAGGGCGAGCAATCGGCGTTCTAAAAGTTGAGCGCTTATTTGAGTTACCACGTCTTCTTTTTATCCAATAGTAGCTTTGTGGTGTAGAAAACCTCGACGTTACCAAAGACAATCCATAACTCGGTAAGAGATTTCTCTCCACGTGTAAGTTATCCATCTTATGTGGGCTTCGATGGAAAATGAAAATTATTATAATTATTTTTTTTCAAATCGAAACAACATCACTTTTTTATAGGTAAGTCGTCGTCGATTCAGCATTGGATAAAAACGGCAGGGTGCTTCTTCTAAAGCTTTTGCTTTTTTTTTGAGAGAGAATTTAGCACTTTACTGATTACGGCACATTATTACAGAGTTCAGCCCGGATGATCTCCGGGATAACATTAACAGAAAAAGTACAAATAGAGCTAACAGAAGCACGGGCTAGGCGATGTGCTGCAGAATTTAAACTACGACTGATATGTTTGAAAGAACAGGCGATAAACTCCTTCGCCAGCAGCTTGATGTCGGTCACCACGGTGCCTACACCAGAACGATCCATACCAGGGGATCTGATTCGTTGAATCACCGAGAGACAATCGGACTCCAGGATGCACTTGGTAATACCACGTCGCCGTGCCATCGTCAGGGCATTCCTGATAGCCACGCCCTCTGCGAGTTCAGGAGTACTGAAACCATCGATTCCTTCCGAGCACGAGAAGATGAACCGGCCTGCATGGTTACGCATCACTGCAGCCCATCCCCTCCTCTGCTCACCTGGGAAAAGTGCCGCGTCGACACAAATGCTTACAAAACCCTCCGGGGGTGGTGACCACGGCCTAGTACTCAACCGTTGTTCGATCCCTCCCGGTGGCTTGGTTTTGGAGCAGTGTAAGAGGATCATCTCTATATAGGCTAGGATTTTGTTGGCCACACGGAGCGGGTGAATCTGACTCCCATTGTTCCTGACTTCATTGCGAGCCTCCCAGATGTGCCAACAGGTGACTGCCATAGCCGTTGCATGCACGGCCTTCTCCCTTTGCAACAAATCGAAAACCCACTAGTCTCATCGATATAAGGTCCTTCCTCCGTAGCCGCAACGGGTATTGCTCCTTGACTGAGCTCCACACGTCCCTCGCGAAGGGACAGAGAAGGAAAGAGTGTTCCACCCTCTCCGTGCTGCCACAGAAACAGCATCGATCACATGCGGGAATTCCACGATGCTTTAGTTGATGTCCCGTCGGGAGGCAATCATGGGCAGCCCTCCATAGGACGATCCGCATCTTCCCAGGAGCTTGGATGGTCCACAGTTTCTTCCAGAGCTTTGCACTGACCTCACGATCAGATCCTTCTCCTTGGCCCGCATCCCCACGGCGAATGAAGAACTCCTCAGTCCTCGCCAAGTTGTACGCGGAGCGGACAGAGAATTGTCCCAGCTTGTCGTAGGGCCATGAAGCAAAGTCGTCACCCCCGTGACGGCTGATCGGAATTCGCTGAATAGCCTGAGCCAGCGCCTCATGGAAATAAAATCCAATCACCTCCGGGTCCCATGCTCGGTTTGAGGTATCCATCAACGATTCCACCTTGGCCTCCATATTAATTGGGTGCAGTGGACGAATAGTTCCAACAGAGAAACCTGGGATCCAATTGTCGCCAAGAATGCGTATAGAGCAGCCATTACCAACACCCCACCATAATTCTTTTTGTAACAGCTACCTGCCAAACAGGATAGATCGCCATGTATAGGGGGATGTCTTGGCTTTCGATACTGATAGGAAATCACTCTCCGGGTAGTACCTCCCTTTGAGAACCCTGGCGCAAAGAGACGTAGGATCAGTGATGAGACGCCAACATTGCTTGGCTAACATGGCTTGGTTGAAAAGGACCAGGTCCTTAAACCCCATCCCCCCCCCCCCCCACAGATTTGGGTGATGAGAGCCAACCCCACGAGCGCCAATGCATTTTCTTCTTGCCCTCCTCGAATCCCCACCAATGATTAGCAATGGTAGTTTTGATCTTGTTGCAAGTAGCCACGGGCACCCGAAAACAGCTCATCACGTAGTTCGGTATGGATTGTGCTACTGCCTTCAACCATGCCTCCTTCCCGGCACGTGATAGAGGACGACCAGAACAGCTATTCACACACTTCCAGACTCTCTCAGGTAAAAACTTGAATGATGAAGTCACCGATCTAGCAATTTCGGTCGGCATCCCCAAATAAGAGTCTTGCAAGATTTCATTGTCCACACCAAGCTTCTCTTTCACCAAAGCTTTAACACCATCTGGACATTTGTTCCCAAAGAACAGAGATGACTTCTGGAGATTAACTTTTTGTCCAGATGCCTCACAGTATCAATTGAGGCTTTCAATGAGTCAACACTTAAGGAATCACTCCGTGCAAAAAAGATGCTATCATCTCCAAACAACAAGTGGGATATAGGAGGGCCTTGTCGTCCATTGTGTAAACCTTGTAGCTCACCAAGACTCTCCTTTTTTTGCAGTAAACATGATAGACCTTCTGTACACAAAAGAAACAAGTATGGACTAATTGGATCACCTTGCCTGATGCCTCTGGAAGGGATGACTGGTTCCGTAAGATCTCCATTCACCTTGACTGCATACCTAGCTGTGGTGACACATCTCATAACTGATGTAATCCAACTAGGAGCAAAGCCTAACCTTGTTAAGCATCCATGAAGATAGGCCCATTCAATACGATCATAAGCCTTCATCATATCTATCTTCAGAGCAAAGAATGGACTCTTTCTGTTCTGGCGTCTGACAGTGTTCAAACATTCATAGGCAATGAGAGCACTATCCGTGATAAGCCTACCAGGAACAAAGGCACTCTGAAACTCTGAGATAATATCAGGAAAGTATCTTTTTCAATCTGTTAGCCACAACTTTCGATGCAAGTTTGTAAAGAACGTTACATAAACTGATAGGACGAAATTTGGGCAAATGTTTTGCATTGGATACCTTCGGGATTAGGACCACCACCGAATCACAAAAACCTTCTGGGATATCCTCGCCACCAAGGAAACTACGGACCACATTGCACACCTCCTGATGAATGAGGTCCCAATGGATCTGATAGAACATCGCCGGGAAACCGTCAGGGCCGGGTGCCTTAGTTGGGCCCATTTGAAATAGGGCCACCTTGATCTCCTCATCAGTATACTGTTTGCAGAGATCAGAATTCATGTGATCATCAACCTTGCTTGGAATCGTCTCTAACACGGAATCCATCGACACACAGGGTTCCGAGGTGAACAGTTCTTCATAGAATTTATGAACCATGCTCTTGATTCCAGCTTGGTCAGTACAGGTTGAGCCATCTCCTCTCACCAGCGCCCCAATACGGTTAGTCTTACGACGAGCTGACGCTTTGGAGTGGAAAAAGGCAGTGTTGCGGTCACCCTCTTTAAGCCAATCAATCCGCGAGCGTTGACGGGCCATTATTTCTTCCCTCTCAAACAACTCGCAAAGCTGAGACTCCACAGCTTTCTCCTCCGCAATGACAGCAGCATCAACAGGAGAATTACGGAGGTGTTTCAATTTCTTCTCCATCTTTTGAATTTGGCGCCGAACTGATCCGAACGCTTCCCTGCTCCAATTCCTCAGGGAGGTAGCCATTCGGCCCGTGTTGGCCCAAGTATCATGCAGCGAGCTGGGCCTAGCCTTCTCACTGACCCAAACCGACTGCACCATCCCATTATAGGCAGCATCCTGACGCCACATCGCCTCGTACCTGAAGGTATTTTGGATAGGCTGTATGTTTGACTGCACCGTGGCTGGTTCCAGTCGAAGAAGAATCGCATAATGATCTGATGAAGAGGTAGTAATATTCTCCACCTGGCAATTATCAAACTTCCTATAGAAAGTTTCGTTGGCAACTGCGCGATCAAGGCGAACTCTGATGTTGCATTGGGCATCTTGGCGATTTGTCCAAGTGAACTTGGGGCCTGAGTACCCCAAATCTGTCAGCTGACACTCATCCAAGAACTCACGAAAAAGCTCCATTTGAGCATCCGAGCGGCCAGTGGACCCGTAGTGTTCGTCGTGACTCACCACTTCATTAAAGTCACCACAACACACCCACGGTCCCTGCCATCCGCGGTGTAACCTGCGAAGCATATTGAAGAAGATCGATCGGAGCTCACGTTTAGGTTCACCGTATACGAACGTAGCACGCCATGGTTCACCCTCCTCCACTGCTATTTTCACATCGATGCAATGAGAATTGGCTGCACATAGAGAGACTGAGAATGGCTGCTTCCAGAACAGTGCCAGGCCACCACTATGGCCTTCACAACTCACAGCAAAAGAACCCGAGTAGCCGAGTGACCACATAAAGTTTCTTGCTTTCTTATCCCCCATCTTAGTTTCTGACAAGAAGAGGATTTCGGGACGGAAAGTCTTCACTAACCAGCGAAGTTCTCCCACTGTCGCGTCCGTCTCGAGGCCACGACAGTTCCAAGCCAGGATACTCATTGCGTTTGGCGGGACTGCGTCGCAGTCTCCGCCTGATCCGCGATCCAGAGGTGGTACGTTGCTTCTTTACTGAGTCCGAGCTGTGGGCATCACTCTCCTCGAGCACTGTTACTTCCTTCTGCACTACAACAAGGGCCCTAGTGGGATCAAAAGAAGCATCTGGTTCTGTTGATGTGTTAGGAGCAATAGCATCCCGCCCCGGTTTCCGTTTCTGGCCAGCTGTGGTCTGCTTAGCTGCCTTCACTGGGAAGAGCTCCTTCCCCACGCCATACGCACGACCCTTGCCCCGTCCACGAGCCGATCGCCCTCTGCCACGTCCCCCACGACCATTCTCCTTATTTGGGGAGGAGACCTCAGCTTCCTCATGGGAATAAATAGGGGTGTTTCACCTTCCTAGCCCTCTGCCCCTACCTTGAGCAGTCGATCCTCCAGATGATCCTTTCGAGTCAGACATGGTGTTCTCCTGTACAACGGATGCTGAGCCCGATTTCTTAGGGTCCTCAGGTACCAGCAGCCGTTTGGCATCATATGGTAGATCACCTGCTTCATTACGCTCCGCAGGGTTGAGGCACGTGAGTTTCGAGTGGCCAAGGAGGCCACACGAAAAGCAGTAGAGAGGTAGCCTCTCGTATTGAACTTCAAAAACCTCCGTAGACTGTAGTTTCTTGAAGAAAACAGTCACGTAGCAGACTAGAGGATCTTGAACAGAGATCTCCACCCTCAGCCGCATATATCCGCCCCAACAGCGTCCAAGAGGGTCTGCCTCTACCCTCTTGATAATGCCAATGTTCCTGGCAATCTCCTCTCCCCTCGATGCAGTCATGAGGCAATTTGGAAGAGCGAGAATTCTGGCCCATATAGCCAGCCTATAGAAAGCCATCTGCATTGGTCTTACTTCAGCGTCGAACCGCTTCATCAGAACAGCATGTTTGCCAACCCTCCATGGCGATCCGTCCATCACTCGATCACGGTCCGTTGTCGATCCAAATTCAGCAATAAAGAGATTTGGACCTACAGAGTTTAGCACCAAACCTTTGGGATTTCCCCACGCCGGCCTCATGGCCGCTCGGATAGTTTGGATATGGAGAGTAGATGGGGCTAGCACCTTGCCAACAAACGATTTTGTTGGGTCAACCAGCTCCATGTCGTCTTCATCATCTAATACCACCGCAGCAGACTCGGTTGCCGTGAGCTGCAACCGCGTCATCATGTTCTCCACCTGGCAACCGCTCGAGGATGAACCCGGTGCCACAGTGGTCTTGTTCCCTTCCGCCGTCTTCCCCTTCTCCAGATGCGATGACTCCGTGAGGATATCGCCAGCATCCGGTGTTTGGAGATCCGGCCCGATCACCGATTTGCCCGCTTCCGCGCTCCGATCCGCCATAGCCGCCCCCGTGCAACCGTCCCACGATCCGATAACGACGGCGTTCAGGAACACCGCCTGCTGCCAAGATGCGTGAGGGCACGCAGTCAGGCGAGGCGAGGGGGAGAGATTGCGCGGGCGCAAGCAGAGGGGGAGAGGAGCGATCGCGATCGCCGTCTCACAGGAGTCCAGAGCTGGGTCGCCGCGAGTCGCAGGAGCGATGAGGAAACCCTAACACGAACAGTTATCGTTTTTCCGATGAACTTGGTGCCCTAAAGCTTTTGCTTTGTAGCAATACCAAATCCAATACGACGAGTAGTGGGTCCCGAGCTAAGCGTTGGCTAAACCAGGAAACCTTAGTTCCAAGACCTCTTATTGGGTTTGCACTTGCTACACGACCCAAAAGCCTTCTCATTTCGTTCATGCCTAGCCCAAGCCCATCCAAACTTAGTAATAGCATCTTCAACGGAGTAGAAAAAATTGAACTACAAACTGTCCGCGGATGTATGTCCTCCCAACCGTAATCCTCAAATCAGCCACCTAAAAATCATAATAGCCATGCAACATAGATCATATGGATAGATAGAAACATAGTTCGGCAGATACAAGTTTATAATGATCGGAAAATTTTCATTACAAACAGAAAAATTTCAGACAGACAAACATAGACAATTGCGGACAAAGTTCGGACAAACAATAATCCTCATGAATGGAGGATGCCAACCGCCAAACCCGGAACTTCACAGCGGGGGAATCGGGTCGTTTTCCATCTGGACAAATGTGATGGCCTCCACTTCGTGTTCCCTCTGGCTAGCGCGTCGTGCCATCTGAGCCCGGGTCTGCTTCACAACATAATGAAGGATGTTCCTACAATTGACTACACGCCGGAGTCCGATAAGAGGGCCGACAATGGGAAAACCGTCATTACATCCTCCTGAAATTTGATGGTACATTTGGATGGCATCCTCCATCTAGAAAATAGATGAACCATTCAACATATGCATTAGTGAAGTGGAGTAAACAGGGGGACACCAATACCGCGTACTTTCATGCGGTGGTGAATGGCATACGACGTAAATGCATCATCCCGTCTCTCCAATCTGCCGATGGCCCCATATCTGGGCCGTCCCTGATTCAGGCCCCATATCTACGAGTTTTATCGCGAACTGTTGGGCACGTCGGCGCCACGCTACACTAGGCTAGCCCCAAACACGTGGGCGGAGGGGCTCTGTGTGTCGGACCAGGAGAATCTGTCTCTGATGCGCACCTTCTCCGAGGGGGAGTTGGAGGCCATCGTTTCAGAGATGAAAACCAATACAGCTCTTGGGCCTGATGGTTTTCCAGTGGCATTCTATAAGTAGTTATGGCCCCTGTGCAACTTGGGCGTGCTTCATCTGTTGAATGACTTCTGCCTGGGTCGTATCGATGTTTCGAGGCTTAACTTCGGGGTGTTGACACTCATCCCCAAGGTTCCGGAGGCGGACCTTATTACTCAGTTTAGGCCAATTGCTTTGATCAATGTGGTGTTCATGATCATTTCCAAAGCCTTTGCATCGTGACTAGACCCAATTGTGAACATATTCATAAGCCCAACTCAAACGGCCTTTTTGAAGGGGCGGCACATCCAGGATGGGGCGCTTACCTTGGCGGAGATTGTCCACGAGCTCAAAGTGAAAAAAATTGGGGGAATGCTGCTAAAACTTGACTTCGAGAAAGCATACGACCGGGTGAATTGGTCCTTCCTGCTTGAAGTCCTGCGGAGAAAAGGGTTCGACGTTGGCTACATTCATAGGATCGATCAACTCATCTCCGGGGGGCCGACTGCGATCCCGATTAATGGGGAGGTGGGGACCGACTCTCATCTATCTTATTCAATTTTGTCGTCGACGCGCTCTCGGCTATTCTCTCGGCGGCCTGCACCGCGGGCCACATTCAGGGGGTATCTCGCACCTTCTATATGCAGATGACACCCTGATCTTGATTCAACACAACGATAGAGCCATCGCTAATCTCAAGTTCCTTCTTCTCTGCTTCGAGAACATGTCGGGGTTAAAAATAAATTTCCATAAGAGCGAGGCTTTTATTCTTAATCAGCCCCAGGAGGAACAGCGAAGGGTCACGAACATGTTCAACTGCAAGCTTGGCGTCTTCCCTTTTATTTACCTCGGGTTGCCTATCTTTGACCGCAAGCTCACTGTTCAGCAGTCGGTTGCTCTCCTGGGGCGGAGATTGATCTTTTCCAACGCATGCCTAGATGTGTTGCCCACCTTTGCGATGGGATTGTTCCTCCTCCAGGATAGCGTGCATGCCAAGTTTGACTCGATCTGTGCTAGGTTCTAGTGGGAGGGGTCGGGCCCGAAAAGAAAGTTCCACATGGTGAATTGGCCAGCGGTGTGTCGCCCTAAGGAATGTGGGGGGCTCTGGTTGACGAACACCAATGCGATGAACAAGGCGCTGATGTTGAAATGGATCTAGCGCCTGTATCAAGGGGGAGGGGCGCTCTGGCAGACCTTGCTTCGTGCTAAGTACCCGGAGGCGGATGACCTTTTTGCCGAGAACCCAGGGGGTTCTCCTTTCTGGCGCAGTCTACATAAGTTAAAACATCTTTTCAAATTAGGGGCCAAGCACACGGTGCGTAACGGCGAGCGCGCACTATTTTGGTCATATTGGTGGTGGGGCGAGGGGCCCCTCAAAGACAGCTTCCCTCGCCTGTTTGGGATTTGTGACAACCCCCTTCTCTCCGTGGCAGAGGCTTGCTCCGCGATGGACGCTGGAATTCGGTTTAGGAGGGCCTTAGGCCCGGAGAACGCTCTTAGTTGGTAGGAGCTCTCAGCTGAGTTGGGATCGGTCTCGCTCTTAGAGGGTCAGGATGAGGTGCGGTGGGCCTTGGACGCTTCGGGACGCTACTCGGTGGCCTCCATGTACCGGGCTCTCACCGCAGGGGCTTCGGTCGCCCATAGTAAAGACATTTGGGAGGCTCGGGTGCCTGTCAAGCTTAAAATCTTCATCTGGCAACTTGCGTTGGATCGCCTGCCGGCGAGCAAACATATTGTGGCCAAGCATGGCCCCTCGGACGGCAAATGTGCAGTCTGTGGGGGAAGTCGAGGATGTCGCTCACTTGTTATTTCAGTGTGCTCTTCCTAAGTTGGGTTGGAGTTTGATCCGCAGTGTACTGGGGTGCGCTTGGGCTCCGACCAACTTTCCGTAGTTTTTCGCCTTACTCGAGGCACTGCTTGGCCAACAGAGGAGGAACAGTTGGGTGTTGTTTGCCTCCATGTGATGGACAGTTTGTCTTACTCGCGATAAGATTGCTATTGAGGGCGTGGTTCCAAAACATCTTGCTGATTTCGTTTTCAAAATGACTACAGGGATGGGCAAGCCTCGCAAAATTGCAAAACAAGGAGGGACTGCTGCAGCTGGCCGACGCGCTTAAGGCCATCTACACATCGATTGCGTCTCACCGTCATTCTTAGCTTTTCTTCTACTTTATGTTCCCGGTCTGTTAGGGGGAGGCCGGACCCATGTGTGGCATGTTGTGCTTTCGTTTGGCTAAGCTGTATGCCACAACAGGTTGTGTGTGGGTGTACTTGTGAACCTTATTGTTTTATTAAGTTAAAACAGGGCAAATTCATTTGCATGTTATCTAAAAAAAGTAACAGACCGAAGCACACAAAATATCATTACCCATTTTGGCATAGCATCCGGAAAACTTGTTAACGCCAGTTTGGATGCATGACCATCTATGTCGGAGAGTTAGGCTGGTGCCGCTTACTCCCGGGTTTTCACTAAACATATGATGAGCCCTCCCTCAAAATTCATTGTAGGTTGACTCTAAACCGGAATTGCTTTGGGCCAACCAAGCATCGCACAACAACAAATCCTCATGTGCGGAGTACCAAATCCCTCTTTTGCGCTACGGATCTGGCATTGAACAACTGAGAAACCATATTGCAGTTTTATACATCCTACAATGGTAAAAGAGAAGTGGAGCAACAAACCTCCGAAGGAGCGAACACTGGGCCGTCTCCGGTGGCATGGTTGTAGGTAAACACATTACATTGACCCTTACTAGCCGGTGGCACGACTAACTTCTCCTCTACAGCCTAGCTGGATACGTCCTCCCCCACCATAAGTTCATACCAATACACCTCACCCTCGTACAACCGAGATCCGCTGCCAGAGCCAGCCATGGTTGATCAAGGACTTGAGAGGATTGATACGTCCAAAATGTATCTATAATTTTTTATTGTCCCAGTCTTGTTTTGTGTCATTGCTACATGTGTCTGTTAGATTATGCCCAAATGGCAATAATATTTGTACATCTATTTGTAATTATGATTGATGTTACTATGCTATAACTGACGTGACTCCTGAATATAAGACTCAGAGGAAAACTCACGCTCACATGTAGTGGTTGTTGAAGATATGCCCTAGAGACAATAATATCCAGTTATTATTCTATCTCCAAGTTCGGAATTAAGTTTATGTCATCATGCGAAAATCGTTATAGCACTTGAAAAGTGAGTTTCAAAGGAAAAAATTTGTGTGTGTGTGAAGATATAAACAAATAAGAGTTGCTAATATTGTCTCTAAGATTAGATTATAATTACTTAGATGATCATGTTTCCAGCTCATGGACTATAAGAGTTTATTGCTAGGCTAACAATAGTACTGAACCGGCTCAAATATATGATTCTGCTAAAAGAGAATAAACAACTGTAATATATTTACAAAAATTCATATGAAGTTGGCATTGACTATAACTCCTATACTATGAGAATATCTAGTGACTACACAATCGATAGTTATATTTTGGATATCCTCAACCATCCACCATAACAGGGGATCATAACGTTGACATCTGGGTATAATCTAGATCGTGTAATGGATTTGAGATCATTCAAAATTAGTAGTTAACTCCTCTAGACGATGAAGAGATACATGCTATGGGCCGTCTCAGTATCACCGATGTCAACCGATCGTATATACATACACAATGTGATTTATCACAAGGACATCAAGGATATGGATGATAAAAGAGAACGATATCGGTAATGAGTTTTATATGTGTTATGATCAAAGAGTTTGATCGTATTAGAGCGCATAGTCTCACCTCGTGATATTGTTGGTATTGTGAACTTAAGTAATTTGTAAGGTTCCCCCCGTTCTTCGTGAACACAAAGGATCCATCATGGGCGTCCACGGTCCCGTTGTTGGTTATTATTCGGTAGGTTCCAGAACATGTCTGTGTGTTATCGAGCCTTTACGGATCACACGCTTAAGCCATTCCAACCTCTAATTGATAGAATAAAGTTTTTGATATTGGTTTTATAAATGTTAGATGTCGATACGATATCATAGAAACAAGTCGAGTATCAATAGGAGAGGTTACTATAAGAGAGAAATAATGCTAGTGGTAGGCAGAATTTTATGTGAGAGAAAACAGAGGACATGATATGTCCCAGAATGTAAAAAAATATGGTTCTAACATCAGTAGATAAGGTCTATGATTTTATCTATTAAGTTCATAGGGTTCTGGAAGAGTTTTGAGCAAAACCCGAGAAGGGGGTAGTGTCGGAAGGGGACAAAAATGACCTCATGGCCGTACCCTATTTTTGGAGCTGCCAGGTGGGCCCTAGGGCACCACACTAGGCGCACCCATCCCCAATTAGTTCCTTATTTATTTGGTTGAAAAGATAAAATAAAAATACCAAAGGAAAAAGGAGAAAAAAGGGAAAAAGGAAAGAAGGGGGATTGGACTCCAATATGGAGACCAATACGATTTGGGCAAGGAGAGGGGTGCTGCCACCTCCTTGGTGCGACCAGCCTTCTCCTGGATTGGGATTTGGAATCCCTCTTCCCCAAGGTAAGTTTCCCCCTTGATCCATCTATAAAAGGACCCCAAGACCTTGAGGAAATCATAACAATTGGCCCTCAAGCTCTCTCTCTCTAGTAGAATTAGCGAGTCTAATTAGACATTTTAATTAGAGCCCCTCTAATTGGATTAGAGCTTCATCTAATTGGGTTTTTAGGTGTCTTCTACCGATTAGACCTAGCTCTAATTTCTGTTCTCTCTCATGTGTTGAGAAACTTCCAGAATCATATAGCTCTGATCATAGTTGATTAGTACTACCAATTAGCAACGCCGAAAGGCTATCTCTCTTTGCCGATGTCGAGTCCTGTATGGTGGAGTGCTGGAGGGTTGACACGAGCGTGTGTGTGCAAACCATAAGAGGTATTACACGTGTGATCCTTGACGGGAGAAGCTTAGCAACATACTTGCAACTAGACCTAGTTGTCGATCTATGATTGTTCAGAACTCTTCTACGACTACATTGATTCTTCTGCCGGGTCAGTCGTGATTCCTGATTAATGCATGTATTGGAATGCATCATTATCTGCATGGTGATCTTGGCAGTTACGTAGGGAATTTGTTTAAAATTCTGCAATGTACACTAGTAGTGGTATGATGGCATGTTATGCATAGATGCGATTTGATATGTAGCATAATTTTGTGCGTGTATTTTGTAAGTTTGTGAAATTATATTTGAAAGTTGTCTAATATTGAGTTTATCTTTGTTGCTTCCCAATAAGCTGTGTTTTTTTTGTTACCGACGGCATGGCATGGCTTTCTACAAACTTCTGGCAATTCTAGGCGAGTTGCCCCTGACATATCTCGCTTGATCCGAAGAAGTGCTTTAGTAACTTTGGGTCGCACCATAGTTGGTATCATAGAAAAGCACGGTGGAAAGGGCATGTGGATTGGATCAACACAGGGGTCATGGTTATGAATAAGTTTAGATTGATGCTCTAGACGTTTTCGTAATGTCTGTGTTTAAATCACCCTGCAATTCGAATCTAGCAATGAGAATAAACATACCTCGAAATACGTAGGTTATGACGATAGTTGATTGTATAACCTACAGCCATGCTAAAACTTGCAAACAAAGCGTTAAAGGCATCTAATTTGGTTTTGCAGGGTGTGCGTGTGGTTTGGTATTGCTATCTTGTTGATGTGTTTTTACATGATGGTCAATGCCAAAGGATTGTTATTGTTCGACATTGACAATCAGACGTTCATCATGGATCTTGGAGAAAGTACATGACAAGAGAAAGTGGTCATTTCTCTATTGTGGAAAGGCTTGAAGCCATTTTCACCGCGGCGGATCGAATTTTCTGCTATGGTGAGAATAACGGAGATGGAGGATCCCCATTGGATATGCATCAAGAATCCCCGAAGAATAAAGGCTATATCGAATCACACAAATTATAAATTTCATGTTATGTTTATCCTTTGTTGTTTGCACCTTGATTGTGTGGTACTTTTTTATTAGGGTGATTCCTCACTTAAAATATCAAGGTTGTTCATGTTCTCCCATATTGTAGCAACCATCATAACAGACTTGGGTTCACGTTCATCACTCGTATCCAAGGATCAACGTGTTCTTTTTGTCTGTAGGAGGGTATGGATTGACGACTTGTATCCGAGGATCATTCCGTACATGCGGTGTCAGATGGCTGTCTTGACGTTCAAGCATAACTAATTATGAGCTCAGAACACATTGATAAAGATATGAGTGAGAATCACATGCAGTGATTGGCATAGTGCCCTACCCTTTAGGTTATGATTGGTTGAGATGTATCCATCCTTCTTGTCATAATTTATTTTGGATCTCATTTCACTAAAAGTTGATTTTGAGGAATATCAGTTTCAGTGGAAGCATATCTTAGTTTCAATTTTATTGAGTTAGGTAGTGCAAATTAATTTTGAACTAAAGAGTCTAAATAAACTTGTTTTACTATAGAGATGGATCACTTTGAAAGATATCATTCAAATCTGATGGTAAGTCGTGAGCCTTTTTAGTTGCAAATGGAAACAATTTTGGGGAATGGTTTCATGCTCTAATGGTAGTTCTCAAGAACACAAATATGGATCACTTTGTGATTCACATGCATGGAGATGAGGTTCATGAAGGACCTCACATCCAATGTTATGTATGCATTGTAAACGAGATCTTGCACACATGTATTGATGTTGAGCTCGTGTATCGGTTTCGTAACCGTCATACCTATCATTTGGTAGACGAACTGAAAGCTATGTTCACACACCAAGTGTGCAATGAGCGTTACAGTCTGACTAGAGCACTGATGAATAGTCCACTTGTGTTGGTTAAACCCATAAAGTTGTCTAAAATCAGAATGACCAGTTTGGAAAGAAGACTTAGAGATGTTGGTTTTCCAATAACTCAAAAGCACTTCTGTGACATTGTATTGGGATCACTTATGCCAGTGTACCATGGTTTTGTAAAACTTTACTACTCCATTGCGGAAGAGTGGCTTTTTCGGATGTTGTTATCCTTACTCAAGGACGCTGAACCTGATATAGAGCTGGAGATCCTGCATGGAATAAGATAGGTATATGAGATATACCAAAACTATTGACATAGTTCCAACAAAAATCATTTAGTATGAGATACTAATTCATGCTTGCACTTGCACTAGGGGAAGGTACTTTAGAAGGAGAAAATGCTGGAAAGAATAAGATGTTTTGGAATGACATTGCAAATTCACTTGGAGTGTAACTGGTCATTTCATGAAGTCCAAATCAATAGAGAGGATCAACACTAGGACTTCGAATTAATAGTTATTTTGAGTTTGATCATTTTTAATGAATATTTTATAACTGTGAATCTTGTTGAGTTCGAATTGTAAAATATATGTGGGAATTCAAAGTTTATGATCTTCTTTATTGTGATATGTCATTAAGTTTTATTATTAAGTCTTGAAAATTTTGGTTCAAATTATTACTTAAGTTTGAGTAATATTTCTATGGTTTGTTAAATAAATTGGAGATAAGTCTTTTATTGATTTATCATGGTTTGAAGATTGTCTCCAAATGATTTAATAAAGCTAAATCCATAAAGTTCTAGGCACTTGTGAATTTCAAAATTAACATAAAGTATGGATGTTTTACCAATTGACTAAATTCTACAAAGACTCAATATGATAAGTTAATCATATTGATGAAGTGAAATAGATGAAATAACTGAAGTTTCAATGTTTCATAAAAGTTAGTGGGAGTGCTTTGAATCAAAAAATAAAATCAAAGAAATTTGATTGAAGAGGAAATGACTTAATAAAATTATAACATGTTTGACAAAGAAATTTTTCTTAGTCAAGATTACTCATGATTGATTTTGGGAGACTCAAAATTATCATGATAACGACATATTTTTTAGACAAATATTTAAACAATGTTATAATAAGATTATCTAAGTGCCTTGGTGTGATAAGTGAAAGTGTGAAACAAAAATAATTCTCAACACACTAAGAAAATTATTTTGTTTGTTTATATGGTTGGAGCATTGTCATTAATTAAATTAGAGTTATTTTAATGAAAGTTACAAGTAACCAATATTTCTCAAGCATGATGCATAATTGATTAAAAGGCTTTTGCATAAAACCAATATGTTTATTGGTAGTAAATTTTCACTTTAACTTCAAGTGTCTAACATGTTGGATTAAGAAGAAAAGTGTCTTCTCATGATAGAGGTGAAAATTATATTAAGTTAAGATTGCGAATCTTTGAAGAAAGAACTGAATGAAGGGGGCAACATGCAAATGTTTCCAGTTCATCACCTTACTCAGAAATTTATGTATGAGATACATAAAATTCGAACTTAATATTGTATAAAGGTTATATGCCGAATTTGATTTAATATTCACTTTATGATGTAGTCATCAAAATTCCAAGAAGGTGACCATGAAATGCAAAATAAATCAAAACAAAACAAACAAGATAATAATGCCCATATGTGACATTGGATTGTCACAGAGATCCAAAAGAAGGAGATGTTCATGCTAAATCCAAGTGTCGTGGGGTTACCACAGCATATCCTATGCTTGTTGGGCTAGGGTTTTGTAAGGTAGAAGAACGTTGGTGGACTACTTGTCTTGACAGAGCATGGGGGCACGATTTACCCAGGTTTAGGGCTCTTCAGGAAGGTAAAACCCCTACTTCATGCATGTCTTATTATATTCTAGCGAGTTGATCTCGACTATAGAGGATTGCGGCGCAGAGTATGATCTCGCGCAAGGTGTCTCAGGTGTATGTTCTAGGGTTAGCTATGAACCCTCCCAGCCTTTATATAGGAGGTCGGGTCTCAGGAGTTCGTACGTGAAAAGGATTCAACTAGAGTGAGTTTCTAATCTAGCCTTGGTTCACAAGGCAAGTCTTCTCCAAGTTGGTCTTCTACCCACGTCTATGGATGGGCCTTGGACCCGATGTTCTGTGGGCCTTCTCGAAGCTCCACCATAGTTGGGTCGTACCCAGTATGACAATGGTGGGTGCGTATTTGGAATACCCACGGCAGTAGCCCCTGAGTGCCTGGTGGAGTCGAAGACTCGACCAGGGACTCTGGCCTGGTGTAGCTTGACTCGAGCTGCGGAGGCCTTACTAAGTCGAACTCCAGTTTCAATATGTTTTACCCAAAACATCCATTGGGATTTTCATCATGCCACACGCACGGAAGTAACTAGGTAGTGTAGTAGTCGTGCGACTCCCAGGCCGTCGAATTCGATTTACGGGTCTTACCTTCACGCTACGAACGTGGCATCCAGATATGTTATGCGGCTGACGCGATCTAGGAAGATGAATATCTTGTTTTTTTCTCACCCGAGTTCCGGATACTAGACACTTAGGAATGTTTCGACTCATGGGCTTTCCCTCGTGGTTTAACCCGAGGAATATTTTATGAAGAGAATCCGAAAATCGAGGAGTATTTATTTACTCGAAGAAATCTTTCTCATACTTGTGTCAGCCATGACGTCACTGCGCGCTGCTGATGTACCTCGTCAGTCGATAGGACGCAACAGGAAGGGTTCCCCCACCTGTCAGTGGGTAACAGAAGCATTGACTTGTTTAGTGCATTTTACCGTTCGGTTTGCACAAGAATTTAGGACTCCGTCGTAATGGCTCCTCGATTTTTGCGTGTACTGGGGAGGTGGCAACATACTGGTTCACCTCCAATTGCCACATATACGTCTCAGATCTCACCATCTCACATCGATGGCCTAGATTCATAGAGTCCACCTATAAATGTAGAGGTAAAATGACCGAGAGGGGATTCTCCGCCGACTCTTCTTCCTCACGCTCCATCTTCTTCCTGCTCAAGCTCCAGATCCACTGCTTCCTCCATGGTGAAAGGGAAAGGAACTGATGTGTCCGCCTTCGAGATGGCGGACTCGTAGAAGAGGAGCCAGGCCACCTGGGCCAAATCTGATGTAACCGTGAAGTCCTACTAGAACATGGAGTGGGAGGGCCTCATCTTCTCGGAGAGCCTCAAAATCAGGCGGTACCCGGGGAAGAAAACAAGGCCAACGCTGGAGTCCAACGAGTGTGTGACCTTTGTTGACCATGTCAATCGCGGTCTGTCTTTCCCTCTCCACCATTTTATCTTGGCTTTGCTATCTGCCTATGGCATCCAGCTGCACGACTTGCCTCCCAACAATGCCCAACACATCGCGTGCTTTTTTGTGCTATGTGAGTGCTTTCTTGCATCACACCTCACTGGGCGATGTGGAAGCGCATCTTCCTTGTGAAGCCACAGTCGAGCTGGAAGGAGCCCCACGAATTCGGCGGCTACAACATACAGGTCAACCCAAAGGTCAACTATGTGGCAATGAGTTTCACTGATTCCGTCCAAGGGTGGAGGAGTCGGTGGTTCTACATCAAGGACTCGGCGAGCGCCCTCGGGACTCCTCTACTCGAGCTGGTAACTCCAGATATTTCCCGGAGGTCCCGTAAGAATAGGTTTTCTATGGACAAGGTGGCGCAGACTGATGGCCCAATGGAAAATATTGCCACTCTTCGTCCTGGAGGGCTGACATGCGTCCATCTTGCTGGAGTTTTTATCAAACGCCGCATCCAACCCCTCCAAGCTCAAGTTCACTTCATGTGGGCATACTCAACTGGCTCAGACTCCACCCTGGTTGGAAACAAAGAACTGTCGAGTAATGAACTCGAAAGTAACGCCCGAGCCATTACGAAGATCAAAGATGTTGATCCTTGCGAGGCCACTCCACCCATCTCTCTTTTCGTGGCTAGTAACCTACCAACCAAGGTAACTTTTCTTTTCTTATGAGTCACTCTTATTTTGCTTTGTCTTGTCTTGAAATCATTTAGCTTAAATTTATTTTTCCTTGTAAAATTTTCAGAATCAGGAACTCTCCCCATGTAACCCACCCCTTCTAGGGAGCATGGAATTGGTGAGGGGCTTGGAGATAGACATCAAGTCAGGGAGTGAGTTTGACCCTTCTGTGGACTCTGATACCTCCAGAGGTGATGATGATCTGGACCCAATCGTTGTGTGGATTACTGAGACCACCCGCAAGTGTACCCGCAAGGAGGATACGCATACGTGGGCTACCTTCAAAGAGTACACTCACTCGAAAAATTCTGAGGCCCAACAGCTTAAGGACCCAATCAAGGCAATCCTAGTGGCCTTCAAGCGTCCAAGTGAATAATATGGTGTCGCCATTCCCTTCGAGAAGGCGCCTACCAAAAAATCCAAAGCCACATCGCCTCTTTCGCCTCCTAGTACAGTCCATTGTGATCGACAATGAGTAAGCCTCTCGATACCTTTGCAGTTGTTCCTGTACAATCTTTAGACTAACCCCTCAAGTTTTTGTTTGAGTGAGTCTACATAAATGTCAAAGACTCCATTAAGTGATGATGGTGGCTAGAATACTGGCGCAGGAAACGAGCCCATCCCAAGTGTCCAGGTAAACTCTCCCCCAAGGGAGAAAAACTCAGACTCGCGGAAGGTAATTGCGGACCCACTAGTTCATCCCTAGGGCACGGGCCAATCTTCTACGGTTGCACCAGAAATTGCTATAGAGGTACCTACATCAACTTTGGGGGGTTCGTCTACACACCCCTTCGATGTCCAAATCACATAAGTATACCTCAATTCCCATTTATGTTTTCTCTTTTGTCGGGTGCGTGATCAGCGCTCCCGTGGGAGTATCCCCTGAGTTTGATGCTCGACTACTTGTAGTAGGGCATAAACTCAAGTTGCTTCTGCTTTTCTCGGGCCAATGTTTTTCCTTGTTTTCTCGAATGGGTGATAACGCTACAGTTGGGGTAGCCATTGAGGCTATGTTAGAATGCTTGCAGTCGAGCATAGGCTAAAAACTTGTGTCTTCTAACTCCCTTTCTCGACTCTTTGTTTTTCAGCCTGTCATCATAACCCTCACCAATCTGGGCCAGAAATTTCCGGATTCGGGGCAGATGTCATCTAGCTGAAGTCACGACTAGCTTCTACTGAAGGTATTTTGTTCTTGACTTTGTTAGGTACTCACCTTATTTGAATGTTTCTATCTTTTAAACAGTCGGGATCTTTTCGCAGAAACCATTTCCCAAGCCAACTCTAACAGGGATGCTGCACTCACTTGAGTTTGAGAGCTGGAGGACCAAATTGCACAGCTGAAGGCAGAATCTCATGTTGCTCTTGATTAGGCAAATGAGTCCGCATAGTGCAACAAGGCTGCCCTCCAGCGGGCGGAAGAAAAAGAGGAGGCTCTAGGCACTCGACTCCAATCTGTAGTCGAGTCTTTGTTAGGTAAGCCACTAATCTCTTTCTATTTTGAGTTCCACTATCTTATCTGTTGCTTATGTATTACCCCTGAACTTGTCAGTCGACTGCATGTTGATGCAATCACTGACTGTGTTACTCATTGTAAGAAGGATCTGAGGTCTAAAGAAGCGCTCGATATTGGGTTACATAGAATAAATTAAAATTCTCCGTCCTACATAACACAAATGATATACTATGAAGGTACGGGCCAGGATATATCTGATTTGTTACCGACACGAAGCACATAACAAGTGTCGATGACGATGTCGGTGATGCCAGCTAAGCCTACCATTGGGACTGTTGCCGTCTACACGTATCATGCCTTCTAAATCTAGAAGAGTGAGGGTCTCATGTGTTACCCCCCTGAGAGTTCGTACACATATGTTCGTCAAAGTCCTGCATCGCTTCACCTTTCAGAGCTAATCGCTACAAGAGGTGGAGAGATTCGAACACATGGGAAAGAGAGAGATATTAGAGCTAGGTCTAATCGAGAGACGATCATCCTCTCCCAATTAGAAGAATCCCTAAACCAATTAGAGGGTCTCTAATCAGAAGGTCTAATCCAAATAGAGATGTTCTAATTAGAGACTCTGATTCAATTAGAGAGATTCTAATTAGATGCTTGATACGTACATTTTGCATCACTATTTTATATAATAATTTTCCCTTATTCATTGATATTTTTCCTATTAGAGCACTATACTTATGTTATTTCGTTGTTTTCTCTGTGTTTCACAGTTTTAAGGAATTATTTATCACTGTCAGAAAACAGGTGGAAAAAGCACCTGTGAGAGGGGATATTTTCTAGACGACAGAAAAATCGGGAAAAAAACATAAAACAAGGTTTTGTCATAAATCACCGGGGGAGCCCGAAGGCCTTCCATAGGGGATCCAAGGGGCACCCAGGCTTCCGCCAAGTGCGGCCCCTTCTTGGCTGCGCCTGGTGGGCCCCTGGGGGCCTCAGGCCCCCCTCTGGCTCTTCTTTGGGGTACTTACCCCCCATGACCTAAAAATACCGAGGAGGCACTTCGTAGAATTTTTCTGCCCGCCTCTTCGCGATAGAAATGAAATAGAGAAGAAAAACCTTCCTGCAAGGGAGATTCCGCAGGGGAAATTCCCTCCCGGAGGGGGGAATCGTCACCACCGTCACCGTGATCGCACCAGGCATCATCAAGATCGCCGTCATCGTTATCACCATCAGCACTATCATCCTCACCATCCACCTCCGTCCCGCTGTAACAATTAGGGTTCCATACCGTTGTTTTCCACTAGATCTCTCACCCGGTGTGAAGTACTTGCTTGTAGTTGATGCTTATGAGATTTATCGGTGTTTGCACTTCATGACCAGATTGTTATTCATCCATTTATCACCTATGATCATGTACGTTATGATGTGTTGTGAGTAGATCGTTTAGTTCTTGAGGACATGGGAGAAGTCTAGTAATTAGTAGTCATGTTTCATTGAGTAATATTTACCGGTTTGATATTTAAGTTATGTTGTTATTTCTCTAGTGGTGTTCCGTGAACGTCGACTACATAACACTTCACCTTTTAAGGGCCTAGAGGAATGCATTATGTGTTGGATTGCTTGTGGTGGGTTGCCGGAGTTACAAAAACCTAAACCCCAGTTTGCAATACTTCACATAAGGGAGTAGTAGATACCACGAGTTTATTGCTACGGTTAGATTTATTTCTTAATTACTTTCTTGTATTTGCGGATTCTTGCAAGTAGTGTAATCGTAAGTGTGCATTAGTCTTGGATAGCACGATGCACTAGCATAGGTCTACCCACATAACACTTACCAAAACAATAAATATTAATCAACTGATGTGATGAAAATAACTAGGAGAAACCTCTTGTGTGTCCTCAAGAACGGTTTAGTCTTTATAAGAAGTACCGTCGGCTTTTCCTTTGTTCTAAAAAGAATTGGGTCACTTCCAACAACTATTTACCTTTATTTTTATTTACTTGTTATCCTTTTATTACTATTTAAAAAATCCTTAAGCAATTGTTCTCTAGTGTTACACTGAAACCTTGCTCGAAACTATTTATCAATACCTTATACTCCTTGTTGGGTTTGACACTCTTATTTATCCAAAAATCTACGATCGATCTCCTACACTTGTGGGTCATCAAGGCTCTAATCCAATTAGAGGGTCTCTAATTAGAGTCTCTAATTCTATGAGAGAGAGAGAGGGGCTTGGAGACAATTATATGTTTTATCCCATGGGGGTGGGTGTCTAATTGTATGAGGAGGAGGGGAGAGACATGCCTTGGGGGGAGGTTTCCCTCCCCCAATCCTCATCCCAAAGGGAGGTCGCACTAGGTCTCCTCCCCCAACACGGATTGGAGTCCTAGTCCATCCAGGACTCCTTTCCTTTTGGGGGGAGTCCTTTCTCTTCCCTCCTTTTCTTTTCCTTTTCTCTTCCAACTCCAAGAAGGAAGGTGCAGGGGTAGGTCAATGCGCATTGGGGCCTTGAATCCCACCTTGCAGCCTCCACATGGTGGATATGGGGGGTAAATCTTCCCCCTTTAGCACTCCCCCTTCCCAGTTTTTGCCTGAAACTCTTCCGGAACCATATGAACTCTTTAGATAAAACCATCCATCTTATCTAATGATGTTTCTAACATCCCGACACACCTCATGTCCTCATATTTTTCTCATACTCCTGACATTATTTCTCTCATAGTAATTTCTCCGAAACAGCTCGGATTGACTCAAGACTTGTTTGTATGATATCGTAACGACATCGTTCATTACCTATTGATGTCAGAAACATATCCCCGGCATCTTAGGACATCCCATGTCCTCCGTAATCTCTCTTGAATATTAATTCTATCACGCCGAAATTACCCGAATGATACCCACTCTCCTCTGGACCAACTGTAACATCCCAAGTCTGAAAAATAAGCCTTTAGAATGTTTGCTCTCTGTTATTTTATGTTTTGCATCATGGCATCATGTTGATTGCATTTGTTTTCCTCTGTTGTCATTTGTTTTCCAACTGTTTTCAGTTGTTTTCCTTTGTTTTCTATTTGAATTCCAAATCAAAATTCAAACCCTTTGTTTCATCCTTGTGATGTTACAATTTCCAAAATGTTATTTCAAATAAAAACAACCAAATTGTTTTCTTTTCTTCCATAATGTTCATCTATTAAATTGTTGGTTTTATTCAATCAATTAAATCCCAAATCACTTTCAATTTCAAATCAAATGCATCAAACAGAACAACTTTGAACTTGTGAACATCATCTAATCAAATCAACTACTTTAATCAAAATTAACATAGGGTTCACCCTATTAATATCTTTGTTTTCAATATCAATCAATTACTTCCCAAACTGCTTTCAAATCCAAACCAATCCTCAAAATCATTAACCTTTTGAATCCATACAATTCACCACCCCTTTTGCACTCTTTAAACCCTTCAAAAATCCTAGTGGTAACCCTATTCCAAAGCATGGTTTTCTTAGTGGGTTATTAATATTAAAATTCCTCTAATTTGGTTTCAAATACAACTATCATTATATAACTCAATTTTTGAAATCCAAGCTGGCAATATGTTTTCTAATTACCTAATAATGCTAAAACTAATTTCTGTAATTTTTAGTAACTCAAAAGCCATGTTTTTCTTCCTAAAGCTAAGGCTACAAAAAAAAAACAAACAAAAATAGAAAGGGAGAGAGGAGGCAGCAACTACCCCCAGCCCACTAATCAACCAGCCCAACCCCTTTTCCCTTCTCTCCCCCAGGCCCACTCTCTTTTTTCCTTCTGGCCCAACCCCCTACCCCTTGTCGTCTTCTTCCTCACAGTACGAACACCGAAACAGCCACACGATCGCCTCCTTCCCCTCTGGATGTGCAGCCGTACCCTGCCTCCCCCTCCATAAAGCTCCACCTTCCCCTCTGCTCGAACCCTAGAAACCCTAGAGCCCCTCTTTCTTCCCTGCCGCCGCCCTCCTCTCCTCCCTGCTCCCTCTGCTCTGTATTCTGAAACTCTGAACCTGTACCTCGACACCACCTCGTCGCCCCTCTGAAAACCGCCACCAATTCCTCGCCCTGGCCTCCTCGAGGTGCATCTAAGGAGGAAAATGGAACCGGCACCCTCCCCTCTCCAAGTTCGGTGAAGGGATCACCGCCGGATATGCACCGTGTCGCCGGCGCCGTGGCCTCCATCGCCGGCATTGGCCACTGCCTGCACTCCCTGTCCGCCCAAGACTGCACCCGACCGCCCCTGCCTTCCGCTCGAAGGTATGGCCGCCCTCCTCCTCCATCTCGCCTCCTCCCTCCTCTCCCTAGGGCCGCACCCCCCGAGCCCCTCCTCCGCGGCGCCCCCTCCGGCGAGGGCAGCAACCATCGCTGGCATGGTTTCTGTCGAGGTCTGTACGTGTGCGTGTTCAGTTAGTTTCAGATCTATCCCGCAATCACAACTTAACCCCACCGAGAACCCCTTCGTTTCAACACACAAGAGCATCAGCCCACTGGTTTGGTTCCCCCCAGCGCGAGCAAGAGGTGGGGGGATCGAATCCCCCCTCCCACAATTAAAACAAACATTTTTTTCCCAATGTATTGGTACAGAAACTTCCTGCTAATCACAAACAGGCCCTGGAAATTAATTCTAGCCCTGCACAAATTTTTTCCAAGTCCCTAGATCCATAAAAATGGCAGATTTGCACCCAATTTGGAAATTGCATAAATAATTCATTTTAGCTCCAAATCCAACATTTTTTATATGTTTTCAATACCAAATTAAATGTTCTATCCAAATATAAAATTTGTTTACTGTTTTGAATATTTTAAATTGGTGAAAAATTTGAAAACTTGTCAAATTCACTTAAAATTGCAAAATTCATAACTTGTCATAAAAATTCCAAATTCAACAAACCAAATATATTTTCCAATCAATTTTTCATGTACTTTCCAAATATAAATTTTGTTTGCTGTTTTGAATAATTTAAATTGCTGAAAACAATTGTTTCTTGTTTATTGCATTTAAAATTGCCAAAATAATAACTTGCTCATTTTAAATCCAATTTCCACAAATGAAATATGTTTTCCATGCAAAATTAAACACTCTTTCCAAATATAAAATTTGTTTCATGTTTTGAATAATTAAAATTGCCTAAACCATTTAATTCTTGTTTAATGCAATTAAAAATTGTTTATTATTGTTTAATTCATAATTAATTAATCCAAAGTCCAATTTCAAAATGTGAAACATGTAAACCAACTAAAATTTGATAACCTTTTCAAATATCAACTTTGTTATTTGTTTTGAACACTTTAACTTGTTGAAAACAACAATTACTTGTGTGACATCAATAAGGAACCAAAATTCCTAACATAACAAATAAAAATCCCACACTTGTTTTACTCCTTTTCCAATTGCATCTAACTTGTTTACTCCTTGTTATCATCATACATGCATCATGTTTAACCACTTACACTTGTTAATCAAATGTAGATCATTGCTTCCACCTTAACCACTTGCATCCATATGCAATTCACATTGCATATGGGTCCAATTAAATTGTGTTATATTGTCAAGTAGTTTATTCTGATGCATCTATTAACATGACATGCATCATCCCATGTTTGTGCACCTATGCCATGATATTGATTGTTTATCTTTCTGCATTGTCTGTTTGCTTCTTCCCGGATATACGACGACGTTGAGACCGACGATACTTACGACATCCCTTCTAAGGAGTTAGCTCAGTACCAGGCTACTGGGTTTTGCAGGCAAGTTATCACTCACATGAACCACTGTGTTCCTTTCAACATTGGTTACCGATACTTTCCGTTGTTCTTTTCTGCTAAGCCTTAGTAGTAGTTGTTTCTGTTACGAACCCATCACATGAATCCCTTAACCTTGATATTGCCTCACCTCCATACCTAAAACCCCTTGCTTGTTGCCTTAGTCTTATTTAGCATGCTTAAGTTGCTTTTGCTCGAGTCTGTTATCCGTTACTTTCTGTTACTACTCTATTACGTTGTGGGGGCTCGATGTTTAATCAATCAATCATGCTAATGTTTCTATTAATAATAAACTTGATGATAAGGCACCGGCAGGAGGCCCATGAGAGGTTTTGAAGCCTGCTAGTGTCGACCCTAATAGGAAAAGGGTCTTGTCTACTGATCCATGATGAGCGCACTACCCGCATTTGGGAAGCGAGTATGGGCGCCCCCCTCAACTTGACCTGATTCGCATCTCGTCCAAATCGCCTCATTTAGTTCGTGTTTTCCATTTGCCGCATGCATGTTTTTGCGAGCCCAGGCCAGGGTGGAACTTTTGTAGTCGGCATATAGGGGGACACGTTCTTAGAGTGCTATGAGGGTCCATTTTCTTCTGGGCTCGATTAGCCGTGCGCCCAAGGTTCTTTGGGCTTGATGCGAAGAATGGTTGGTTGTGTTGAGTGCCCCGCTTGGTGGGGTGATCTCCCATCTGGCGGGATATTCATGAGTGTACGGCCAAATTGGTGCAACCCTGCAGGGATAATCTTCTCGAGAAGCCGTGTTTTCCGCGGTTATGGATTACTTGGTGAAAGTACTGGCTAACAAGTACTCAGGACAACTTAAACATAATGATCAAACATGTTACACCCCATGATTAATAACTTGACTAGTAATAGGCTTATTGACACAATAATTTGAACCATCATTATTACAACTGTGTGAGTTATCCTCGGATTGCTTCTTTGGATAAGGGGCGAGATCCAGGATGGGTTTGTTTGAAGTTATCTTTCAGTTGGTTACAATCCTCGATCTTATCTCCTTTCTGATAGCCGGAAGTGGTAGAATCCCTGTAGTTGGTTAGCGCAGCCAGTTGCAGCATCTTTTATATCCCCATTCTTCCGTTGAACCCAAGGCATCTGTGCTTGGTGTTGACGGGTTACACTTTGGTGAACTGTGAGTCTTGCTTGCCAGTACGTTTATGTACTGACCCCTTTGGGGCTGTGGTTTACGCAGACCTACGTTCCCGAGGATCTACATGGTGGCAACTACGTGGAGTATGACGAGACTGCTGACGAGTAGATAGCGGACCCGGGCAGGATCCGAGACTTCGTGGATGGGCTCCGTCTGTTTGTTCCCGGCCTCTTAGGCCTATTTGGTTCTTGTCTGTACTCAGACATGTTGAATGCTTCCGCTGTATTGTAATGATGTATTGTTGGGGCATGTGCCCTCTGAATGATTGTATTTGCTATCTCTGCTCTAATGAGAGCCATTTGCAACTTATTTCAATCTTTTGTGTCGTAGAGATCTGTTGTGATATCACTTGTTAAACGCCGTTGACGTACCATGTGTGTATGGTTTGAAGTACGTCGACGGAAGTGCCTTTGATCTCTAGTGGATAGTTTACATCGACGATGGAATAGCAGGGCTTGTGTTGTCGCGCATAAGCGCAGGCCTACCAGGAAGCTGGGACGTGGGAGCAGTTATGCCCCATAATCCAAGCATCTGCTATCCAGTTCGTACGGTGAGTATCCCCTAGAAATCAGGGTGCGACAAATGGTATCAGAGCCTGTCTGCCTGTAGGATCCCTTTTTACTGGTCGCAGTTGAGTCTAGAAACTATTTTGTAACTATATAGGAAAAATGAAACGTGAGAGTAGGAATTCTGTTCTTTTTCTTCTTTCCCCACCCTCCCTCCCTTTTCTGGTAAGGAAGTGCAACGTTGATTTCTCCCTTCTCATCTAAACTTTCAATTTAGGATTTCACGAATCCTGGTTTCTCTAGGATGGTTATATCTACTAGACCATAGGAATGGAGGTGGTTGTGACATGATTTATCATGTTGCCTACTCATGATTGAGAACGGAGGCGTGTAAGCCCCGGAAGCAGATCCTCTATTCCTTAAGCAGTAGATATTGATCCTCTAGAAGCCCGGATGGGTTTTTCCGTAGTACCTCAGGAGTTTTGTTCCCGTTTAACCGGAGTTGCTTCATTATCCTGTTCTTCTCAACATCCTTTTCGTCCGTTGAAATCTTGTTGTTGTTTTCCACTTCAAATCTTCTACCGGCGTCTAATCAAAGCTTACCCGTTCATCTGCTAAACTCTATTCCAGCTAAAGTGTTGTTTCATACCGGAGCATCACATTCCTTCGTGTCAACAATCTTTTCCACAACATACAACCCAATTCTGGTTCCACTAAGCAATCAAATCTCTGTTCACCCCTCGGGATCTCAAATGTTGAATTCCAAGATAAGTAAGAACAATCCAATTCTAATGGGAGGCCACATATTCCTCGTTACTCTCATGTTGATGATTCTGACATTGATGATTATTCTTGGTGTTGCATTGATGTCAATAACTCTGTTCCACCATTCTAGCCAGATAATCTATTCTACAAATGAATCAAGTTCCATTCAGCTATACACCCTCCATACAAAAATCCCTTCCTCTATTTGAAAATGTTCCGGTGGTTTGCAAATTCCCTGACGTCTATCCAATGTGCACGATGTGTTTCACGTGTCACAGCTCAAGTGGATCTTCCCAAGAAGTATCCGGACCCTTTCTTTTTCTCAGTAGGAATCTCGGGGCGCGATTCCTTCAAGGGGGGGCGTTTTGTAACATCCCAAGTCTGAAAAATAAGCCTTTAGAATGTTTGCTCTCTGTTATTTTATGTTTTGCATCATGGCATCATGTTGATTGCATTTGTTTTCCTCTGTTGTCATTTGTTTTCCAACTGTTTTCAGTTGTTTTCCTTTGTTTTCTATTTGAATTCCAAATCAAAATTCAAACCCTTTGTTTCATCCTTGTGATGTTACAATTTCCAAAATGTTATTTCAAATAAAAACAACCAAATTGTTTTCTTTTCTTCCATAATGTTCATCTATTAAATTGTTGGTTTTATTCAATCAATTAAATCCCAAATCACTTTCAATTTCAAATCAAATGCATCAAACAGAACAACTTTGAACTTGTGAACATCATCTAATCAAATCAACTACTTTAATCAAAATTAACATAGGGTTCACCCTATTAATATCTTTGTTTTCAATATCAATCAATTACTTCCCAAACTGCTTTCAAATCCAAACCAATCCTCAAAATCATTAACCTTTTGAATCCATACAATTCACCACCCCTTTTGCACTCTTTAAACCCTTCAAAAATCCTAGTGGTAACCCTATTCCAAAGCATGGTTTTCTTAGTGGGTTATTAATATTAAAATTCCTCTAATTTGGTTTCAAATACAACTATCATTATATAACTCAATTTTTGAAATCCAAGCTGGCAATATGTTTTCTAATTACCTAATAATGCTAAAACTAATTTCTGTAATTTTTAGTAACTCAAAAGCCATGTTTTTCTTCCTAAAGCTAAGGCTACAAAAAAAAACAAACAAAAATAGAAAGGGAGAGAGGAGGCAGCAACTACCCCCAGCCCACTAATCAACCAGCCCAACCCCTTTTCCCTTCTCTCCCCCAGGCCCACTCTCTTTTTTCCTTCTGGCCCAACCCCCTACCCCTTGTTCCTCACAGTACGAACACCGAAACAGCCACACGATCGCCTCCTTCCCCTCTGGATGTGCAGCCGTACCCTGCCTCCCCCTCCATAAAGCTCCACCTTCCCCTCTGCTCGAACCCTAGAAACCCTAGAGCCCCTCTTTCTTCCCTGCCGCCGCCCTCCTCTCCTCCCTGCTCCCTCTGCTCTGTATTCTGAAACTCTGAACCTGTACCTCGACACCACCTCGTCGCCCCTCTGAAAACCGCCACCAATTCCTCGCCCTGGCCTCCTCGAGGTGCATCTAAGGAGGAAAATGGAACCGGCACCCTCCCCTCTCCAAGTTCGGTGAAGGGATCACCGCCGGATATGCACCGTGTCGCCGGCGCCGTGGCCTCCATCGCCGGCATTGGCCACTGCCTGCACTCCCTGTCCGCCCAAGACTGCACCCGACCGCCCCTGCCTTCCGCTCGAAGGTATGGCCGCCCTCCTCCTCCATCTCGCCTCCTCCCTCCTCTCCCTAGGGCCGCACCCCCCGAGCCCCTCCTCCGCGGCGCCCCCTCCGGCGAGGGCAGCAACCATCGCTGGCATGGTTTCTGTCGAGGTCTGTACGTGTGCGTGTTCAGTTAGTTTCAGATCTATCCTGCAATCACAACTTAACCCCACCGAGAACCCCTTCGTTTCAACACACAAGAGCATCAGCCCACTGGTTTGGTTCCCCCCAGCGCGAGCAAGAGGTGGGGGGATCGAATCCCCCCTCCCACAATTAAAACAAACATTTTTTTCCCAATGTATTGGTACAGAAACTTCCTGCTAATCACAAACAGGCCCTGGAAATTAATTCTAGCCCTGCACAAATTTTTTCCAAGTCCCTAGATCCATAAAAATGGCAGATTTGCACCCAATTTTGGAAATTGCATAAATAATTCATTTTAGCTCCAAATCCAACATTTTTTATATGTTTTCAATACCAAATTAAATGTTCTATCCAAATATAAAATTTGTTTACTGTTTTGAATATTTTAAATTGGTGCAAAATTTGAAAACTTGTCAAATTCACTTAAAATTGCAAAATTCATAACTTGTTCATAAAAATTCCAAATTCAACAAACCAAATATGTTTTCCAATCAATTTTTCATGTACTTTCCAAATATAAATTTTGTTTGCTGTTTTGAATAATTTAAATTGCTGAAAACAATTGTTTCTTGTTTATTGCATTTAAAATTGCCAAAATAATAACTTGCTCATTTTAAATCCAATTTCCACAAATGAAATATGTTTTCCATGCAAAATTAAACACTCTTTCCAAATATAAAATTTGTTTCATGTTTTGAATAATTAAAATTGCCTAAACCATTTAATTCTTGTTTAATGCAATTAAAAATTGTTTATTATTGTTTAATTCATAATTAATTAATCCAAAGTCCAATTTCAAAATGTGAAACATGTAAACCAACTAAAATTTGATAACCTTTTCAAATATCAACTTTGTTATTTGTTTTGAACACTTTAACTTGTTGAAAACAACAATTACTTGTGTGACATCAATAAGGAACCAAAATTCCTAACATAACAAATAAAAATCCCACACTTGTTTTACTCCTTTTCCAATTGCATCT
The DNA here is from genome assembly GCA_028641055.1 of Alopecurus myosuroides. Taxonomy (NCBI): domain Eukaryota; kingdom Viridiplantae; phylum Streptophyta; class Magnoliopsida; order Poales; family Poaceae; genus Alopecurus; species Alopecurus myosuroides. Next base: position 488,809,664 of record CM054057.1, read on the forward strand.
AACTTGTTTACTCCTTGTTATCATCATACATGCATCATGTTTAACCACTTACACTTGTTAATCAAATGTAGATCATTGCTTCCACCTTAACCACTTGCATCCATATGCAATTCACATTGCATATGGGTCCAATTAAATTGTGTTATATTGTCAAGTAGTTTATTCTGATGCATCTATTAACATGACATGCATCATCCCATGTTTGTGCACCTATGCCATGATATTGATTGTTTATCTTTCTGCATTGTCTGTTTGCTTCTTCCCGGATATACGACGACGTTGAGACCGACGATACTTACGACATCCCTTCTAAGGAGTTAGCTCAGTACCAGGCTACTGGGTTTTGCAGGCAAGTTATCACTCACATGAACCACTGTGTTCCTTTCAACATTGGTTACCGATACTTTCCGTTGTTCTTTTCTGCTAAGCCTTAGTAGTAGTTGTTTCTGTTACGAACCCATCACATGAATCCCTTAACCTTGATATTGCCTCACCTCCATACCTAAAACCCCTTGCTTGTTGCCTTAGTCTTATTTAGCATGCTTAAGTTGCTTTTGCTCGAGTCTGTTATCCGTTACTTTCTGTTACTACTCTATTACGTTGTGGGGGCTCGATGTTTAATCAATCAATCATGCTAATGTTTCTATTAATAATAAACTTGATGATAAGGCACCGGCAGGAGGCCCATGAGAGGTTTTGAAGCCTGCTAGTGTCGACCCTAATAGGAAAAGGGTCTTGTCTACTGATCCATGATGAGCGCACTACCCGCATTTGGGAAGCGAGTATGGGCGCCCCCCTCAACTTGACCTGATTCGCATCTCGTCCAAATCGCCTCATTTAGTTCGTGTTTTCCATTTGCCGCATGCATGTTTTTGCGAGACCAGGCCAGGGTGGAACTTTTGTAGTCGGCATATAGGGGGACACGTTCTTAGAGTGCTATGAGGGTCCATTTTCTTCTGGGCTCGATTAGCCGTGCGCCCAAGGTTCTTTGGGCTTGATGCGAAGAATGGTTGGTTGTGTTGAGTGCCCCGCTTGGTGGGGTGATCTCCCATCTGGCGGGATATTCATGAGTGTACGGCCAAATTGGTGCAACCCTGCAGGGATAATCTTCTCGAGAAGCCGTGTTTTCCGCGGTTATGGATTACTTGGTGAAAGTACTGGCTAACAAGTACTCAGGACAACTTAAACATAATGATCAAACATGTTACACCCCATGATTAATAACTTGACTAGTAATAGGCTTATTGACACAATAATTTGAACCATCATTATTACAACTGTGTGAGTTATCCTCGGATTGCTTCTTTGGATAAGGGGCGAGATCCAGGATGGGTTTGTTTGAAGTTATCTTTCAGTTGGTTACAATCCTCGATCTTATCTCCTTTCTGATAGCCGGAAGTGGTAGAATCCCTGTAGTTGGTTAGCGCAGCCAGTTGCAGCATCTTTTATATCCCCATTCTTCCGTTGAACCCAAGGCATCTGTGCTTGGTGTTGACGGGTTACACTTTGGTGAACTGTGAGTCTTGCTTGCCAGTACGTTTATGTACTGCCCCCTTTGGGGCTGTGGTTTACGCAGACCTACGTTCCCGAGGATCTACATGGTGGCAACTACGTGGAGTATGACGAGACTGCTGACGAGTAGATAGCGGACCCGGGCAGGATCCGAGACTTCGTGGATGGGCTCCGTCTGTTTGTTCCCGGCCTCTTAGGCCTATTTGGTTCTTGTCTGTACTCAGACATGTTGAATGCTTCCGCTGTATTGTAATGATGTATTGTTGGGGCATGTGCCCTCTGAATGATTGTATTTGCTATCTCTGCTCTAATGAGAGCCATTTGCAACTTATTTCAATCTTTTGTGTCGTAGAGATCTGTTGTGATATCACTTGTTAAACGCCGTTGACGTACCATGTGTGTATGGTTTGAAGTACGTCGACGGAAGTGCCTTTGATCTCTAGTGGATAGTTTACATCGACGATGGAATAGCAGGGCTTGTGTTGTCGCGCATAAGCGCAGGCCTACCAGGAAGCTGGGACGTGGGAGCAGTTATGCCCCATAATCCAAGCATCTGCTATCCAGTTCGTACGGTGAGTATCCCCTAGAAATCAGGGTGCGACACCAACCAATGTGAACAACTGACTTTGACGCCTTAAGTGTGTAACCCCTACAGGTTAGAAAACTAGTAGAGATGATTATAAAACATATTTCCCAATTAATAAATAACATCGGGATCGTGGACTTTCATATTCACGCCTAAAAGTTATACGAACAAACTCTGCTGAACTTGTTGGTTGTTATGTAAGTTCTCATTACTTCGCGATACCAATCAATACCTCGAGACAAGATGAATTATAAGATCGTGATTAAACTCTTTTAATCATTATATCACATCATTCTCGATGTTTGGTATGATTCCTTTTACTCGTTACCTTGTTACAGTATCACCATGACTAGTGTCATGTTGTGTGCTGACTTATTTACTGATACTATTTCACCGAGTGGATCCTAGATGTATCTCTCTATTGTATAGAGGAGTAATTCACAGTCTTGAACTATCATGATGAAAGGAATACTTTCGGAACCACCTAGTGATAGCCTTTTCAATCACCCAGTTTACGGTGTGATAATTCACTATACAAAAATGATCTCCTCGGTGAACATCATCGTATATTCTCATGGTCTAAGGAAGCAAACAAAATAAAAATCTTATGACGATACTATTTAGCAAAAAAAATCTCGTAGTATCTCAACTACTTGGGTCTGCCGAGCCACATTTTTTACACAATAATGTGCTCCCATCAATACTGACATGATAAATGTCCATGACCAGGAAAAAGTGGTCTTCGAATATTAAAGAGTTTTACTATGAGACATGACAAAGGGTTATAACAGTGTGCTTATGTTTATACACGTGTGTATGCGTTTTCCTGTGAATCTCATATTCCATGACCATAGCAATTATAGCATAAAAATATAATACATTAATCATGAAACTGATGTATTTTATTGTCTCTTGGGCGTACATACAACACTGGAGAATTCCAGGAATGTTTTGGCCTCATTTCACGAGGTCATGTTTCCCGAGGAGGAGCGCCCCAAGAAGATCCACGCCTTGGTCGAGATGTTCTTGGGCACAACTGCTCTATCGAATTTCATCCGGGAGAAAACACCTTCAGGGGCTGAGGCCGTACTCACGCTGTCGATGGCGGCCGGGATTCAAGGCGACTTCGCTCGAGCCTTATCTGGCATCCCAAAGGACTCGAGCGGCAAATAGGTAGATCTTTCGACGTTTGCTGCGCGTGCCTCCAAATTATCTAAGCAACTACTCGACACGATTGAGACTCAAGCAAAGGCTGGTGATGAGGCCGAAAAACCTCCGCAATAGGACTATGACCCCTAGTTTAGCTTTAGTCCCAGCTCATTTTGTTTGTATTTGTAATAAACTCACTCTCCTTGAGCCATTTGATATTTGGACGAATTTTTTTGTATTCTGCTGTTTTATTTGTCTTTGTCCTAATTAATTTTCACTTGGGAGTAGCCCCCAAGCACAAAGAACGACACCAAGAGTGTGCTGAGTACTCAAGTTGAACTACTCGAGCCTTACGCACTCCTTTGCTTTTGCTTTCATGTTCAGGCACAACCTACCAATTCTTCCACACCTATTCTTGATCCTTCTGTACGCCGCTACTCGATTCGAACTGATGCTGACGTCGAAAAATTCCTTCGCACCCACTTGGAGGACAAGACTTAGCAACTGAAGCGTTTGCAGGCTCGGGTGGATGTGGCCAAATCGAAGAAAAGGTTGGCTGATGAACGCGAAGAGTTCCTTGTGGCGAAGCTGTCAAACGCTAACAAGGATCTTGCTTGTAAGTTGCCTGGGGCGAGCCCCCGAGTGCTTAATCAGGACCGGTCCATACATTTATGGGGCCCAGGGGCAAGACGACAACTCGGGGCCCTTGCACGCACATATAAACACAAAATATATTATATTTTAGAAGTGAAATATGAAACTGTAAATGATAATACATTATCTCTAAACTCTAAAATTGAAAACTAAAACTGTTTTTTATCAAGTCAATCCATGGATGAACAGAGGAGTACTTACGAAAATTTTGAGCCATGAAAGCAAAAAAAATAAAGGCATTTAAATCCGAACAGAGGAATGGGAAGGATGAACTCGCACCATCTCTCCAACGGCTCGTTGATGGGGAATAAGCGAAACGTTGAGGATGGAAGAAGAGCTGATTAGGGTGATTCGATTACGCCGTTGATCTATATTAGTGACTGCATGTGACCTCGGAATCGAGAAGGAGCCACCTTGTTACCAGAAAAGGCTATTGAGAATTTTTGGGAGAATAGTCAACAAATGAAGTGTCGACCATTTTTGTTCCTGCCTCGTGAGAATAAAGTGTCGACCAAATAAAGCTTTGGTGGGTTCGACTTGATCCGTTAGACTTGAGCGTCCTAATATTTTAGTACATTCTTTTAATTTTTATACATAATTAGAACCAAGACAAAATTTACACTAATAATACTATAGAAGTAGTACATAGGCTGGGGCCCTGCCTTTCGGGGGCCAGGGCGGGCGCCCTGCTTGCCCACCCATATGGGCCGGGCCCTGTGCTTAATTTCATAGTTTGACAAATGATGTAACCATTTTACTTTTGCCTCACAGGCGGCGTCGAGTCGAAAATCGAATACGTTCACTTGTTGATGTTGCAGGCTTCAGTGGTCCATCTTTTTGGTATGACAGGGGGAAAGCTTTGATGCTTACCACTCCACAAGATCGCTTTTTTTTTGCGAGAAACTTCCAATCTATTCATCAACAACCATGGTAGTACAAAGAACACGAGAAATAATAGAAATTACATCCAGATCCGTAGACCACCTAGCGACGACTAAAAGCACTGGAGCGAGCCGAAGGCGCGCCGCTGTCATCGCCCCTCCGTCGCCGGAGCCGGGCAAACCTTGTTGGAGTAGACAGTCGGGAAGTCGTCGTGCTACGGCCACAAAGGACCAGCGCACCAGACCAGCAACCATCGCCGATGAAGAGAAGCGTAGATCGGAAGAATCCAATTTGTAGACACACGAACATAGACGAACGAATACTAAATCCAGGTGGATCCACCAAACACAAACGCCGACCGAATCCCATGAGATCCGCCGGAGACACACCTCCACACGCCCTCGGATGATGTTAGACGCATCACCGAAATGGGGGCTAGGCGGGGAGGATCTTATTCCAACTTCAAGGAGCCGCCGCCTCGTCTTTCTCGATGGAACACAAACCCTAACAAAACACAAAAAAACAACTGAAAACGGAGCCCTCCCGCCGGCAAGTAACCAGATCCACCAAGTCTGCATGGCCCTAAGGCCACGGGAGACCGAGCAGATCGGCCACGGCCGCCGGTAGGAGGCGGTTGCCCTAATCGTCTTTTTCCTGGGACGACGCCTAGTTCCACAAGATCGCTTTGGCCAAGTCTCTGGAGTAATTGAGTCATGCCACTCTGCCTTTGGCAATGTGTACAAGGACATGTTTCCACTAAATAAGCAGCCGACGGGACTCTTTGGCCTGGTGAAGAAATTCTAGAGCTTTGCCGAATAAAAATATTGGTGGGGCTTCAACTCGTAGGGGGTGCAAAGGTTTCCTTAGCAGTAGCTAAACTTCACTAGCCGAATATTGATTTGGAAGTGATAGGGCAGGGTCCGCCTCCTCGGCGTGATGGTGGAGCAATTGACATGAGGCCCCATTACGCTGCTACTTCGGGTCCTACTGTTAGCCGGGTGCATCTTACGGAGGAAGAGACTGACTCGCAACTTGCATCCTACTGTAATTTGTACCATATCCTTGTACGTTTGTAGCCTGTATTCCCCTTTGTAATGATGTTTACTATATTATGTCACATGTTTCTTTGAGTACTTTCTTCCTTTTGTTTGAGCAGCAACATAGCTCCAAAGTTCTCGAGTGTAGCTGTGTTGAGTAGTAGTTTTCAAGAATTCTGCACTGATGCCTTTTTGCAGCACAACTGCTGGGTATTCATGTGTAACTGCGGCTAGGAGTCACCTTATTCAAACTTCAGATTGGGACAAGTTTGTTGCATATTCCCCGAGTGCTCGAGTGTGACTGCGGCTAAGAGTCACACTAGTAATTTTCAGATTAGGACAAGTTTGTTGCACAGCCCCCCTAGTGTTCGAGTGCGACTGCGGCTAGGAGTCACCCTAGTAATTTTTTTCGCGACAAATTTGTTGCACAACCTCTGAGTGTTCGAGTGCGACTGCGGCTAGGAGTCACACTGGTAATTTATAGTTACAACTAAGTTTCTCCACAACCCCCAAGTGTCCGCGTGGGACTACGGCTAGTCACTCTAGTAATTTCTAGTTACGACTAATTTGCTGCAGAGCCGCCGAGTGTTCAAGTGCGACTGCTCCTAGGAGTCACCCTAGTAATTTTCAGCTATGAATAATTCGATGCATATCCCCTGAGTATTCAGGTGTGTCTGCGACTACGAGTCGCCCGAGTAATTTCTAGTTACGAATAATTAGCTACACAACCCCTGAGTGTTCGAGTATGACTACAGCTAGGAGTCATCCTAGTAATTTTTAGTTATGAATAATTTGCTGCACAACCACCAAGTGTTCGAGTGCGACTGCGGCTAGGAAGTTACCCTAAGAAATTTCAGATCGTGGCCAAATCGCGGCTTAACTCCCGAGTGTTCCGGTACGTCTGCATTGACCCAGTCTCACCCAACTAGTATGCATGGGTTGTCGTAGTGCACGCTGATAACCCACAAGTGTAGGGGACCGCAACAGTCTTCGAGGGAAGCGTAAGCCAATTTATTGATTCGACACAAGGGGAGCTAATAAAATATCTGTAGGTCTTAGCAGCTGAGTTATCAATTCAGCCACACCTGAGAAGTACTTAACAAAATATATTAGTAACAAATGGTGGAAGAAATAGTTTGTGGCGTGGTGATGGGATAATTATCTTGCGTCCCCAACACACCTAATACAATGGTGATTGTGTAGATGCACTGGTTCGGCAAAGATATGATAAAATACGGGTAATATGGAGGATAAAGCAAGGTATTGTAAATCTGTAATAAAAATGGCATCAAGGTAACATGTAGTAAAACTGAGAGCAAACGGTATAGCAGTGGTTAGAAACAAGGCCTAGGGATCATACATTCACTAGTGATAACTCTCAACAATATTAACATAATCAAACACATAATAGTTCCTCTCACATTATGCATGGTAGACGTCACTCGAAAATCGTTCCTAAGGGATCAAATAGGATAATAATCGCGTAGGGCTACACAAACACATCTTAAAATTCACGTTCAACATCTACGGGCACCTCAACCCTGTCACTTTGAGCATACAAAGATAGTACTAACAAACACCACAACCTATCTCTTGAATAGTTTCTTTCTAATACATCCACAACACCCACACTGTCACCTTGGCACTATAGATATTATACTAAACACAAGCATCAAGAAACCTCATGATTCCATAGTTCAATCAACAAAATAAGAACAAATTCATGATAAGTATCACTCTAACCCATGATTTATAGATTCACACACGACACCCGCACTGTCACCATGGAACCGTGGGGCAAACATGACTCCGGAAGATTATAGTAGATAAAATCACTTGAGCACATCATGATCCATTACATAACGAAGGGAAAACGTCATAGAATTCAACTATAATAACATAGCCCACAATCACATGAAGATCACACCATGGGAGAGAGAGATAACTACATAGTTACTAGCACGAGCCCTCAGCCCCGCTGAGGGACTACTCCCTCTCATCGTGGGAGGCATCAATGTCGATGAAGATGGCTCCAGGGGCACTTCCCCGTCCCAGCAGAGTGCCATAATATAGACTTTTGTCCCCCGAATTAGGATTTTGGATGGTGCTGGAGCTCGGACGCGTTCTGGAAAAATCCTCCGGTATGCTTCCGTTTTAGGTAAAGGGGGAATTTATGCAAGGGCGACACAAGGCGGTGCCCGAGGCCACTGAATGACCCCCAGGCGCGGGTGGGGAGTAGGTCGTGCCGTCAGGTCATCGGGTTGTCTTGGGGCCCATCTCCAGGTGCCCTTATAGCTCCCGGAGTCTTTCGGTGAACAAAAAATCCTCAAAACAATTCAGCTCATTTTGAGCACTTTCATTTTTTGGATCTTTTCTGCAGTTCACGGACAAAATAAACAGAAACTGGCACTGGGCACTGGATTAATATGTTAGTCCAATAAATTATAGAAAACATAGGGAAAACATGTAGAAAACAAGTATGGAGCATCAAAAATTATAGACACGTTTGGGACATATCACACGCCAGTCTTGAAGTCCTTGAGCTTGTAGGCACCTTTCCCTAGGACTTCCGTGGCAATATATGGTCCCTCCCAGGGCGGTGACAGCTTGTCGTGGCTTGTATGCTTCAATCGCAATACCAAGTCCCCAACAACGAAGGTCCTGCTGCGTACTCGACGACTATGATAGTTTTGCGGTCCTTCCTGGTATACTGTTGATCTTGCGAGTGCGATGTCCCATGCTTCATCGAGTGCATCCACATCGTCCTCCATCACGACATTGGATTTGTCCCCTGAGTAGACAGCGACTCGCGGTGCATTGTGCCATACTTCTACAGGTAAGACAACTTCTGCACCATAGACCATGAAGAATGGTGTGTATTCGATTGATCTATTGGGTGTTGTTCACAAACTCCATAATACTGAGGGTAACTCTTCTACCCACTCCCGTCTGCTCGCTTGAGAGGTGTCAGTAGGCGTTTATTGACTCCTTCTGTGACTAGGCCGTTTGATTGATCCACCTGATTGTTAGTTTGCAGGTGCACCATAGATGCATAGTTGATTTTAATCCCCTACTCTTTGTAGTAGTCTCGGAACTCTTCAGCTGTGAAATTCATCTCATTGTCTGTAATCATGTTATGTGGAACTCCAAACCTGTGCATGATGGACTTGATGAATCTAATTGTTGAAGCTGCATCTTGGGTCATGACAGACATTGTCTCAATCCACTTGGTAAACTTGTCGACTGTTACCAGAAGCCTTGTGTGTCTACCATGTGAAGCGCGGTTGAAGTGATATTTTATCACGGTAACATGAATATTTCAAGGGAATGGATACGAATATGTATAATATTCATAAATCTAGTCTCCATTAAAAAAAATTATCAAGAACGAATAAATGATAATGATGAGTTGAAAAACTTATCATATCAATTGTTTGGTGCTCTTATTGGATAAATTAGCAAAAATAGTTCCTAAGTGTAATTAACTTTAGATTACCAGAATAATCTGAAATTTTACCTAATGAGTGTTAAGTCAGTCGTGTCAATGAAACAAGATGTTATTCTTTTTCATTATATAAAACGAAGGGACTTAAAAATTCGCTAAGTGCTGAATATGATGTTTTAATTTGGCTGGGCTTAATTAAAAGAAAGTTACCTCATGAAATGATTTGAAAGAGTTTTAAAAGAATTGCCAGAAAGTGTCGTATTAAATTTAGAATATGTGAGATAGATTAAGGAGTTTAATGAAGATGGATATTATGAGTGTGCTAAGTGTAATTTTGAAAGAAATTTTAAATTGAAATGAGATAAACGATTTAGTCTCAACCGTAAGAATGATGTGATATTATGCAATAGACTTGACCTTCGTATTCTTGGTGAGCAAAATAGAAAGGGTTGAGATCAAGTCACAAAATTTGTAATTTGAACGTCGTTGTCATGAATAGCCACATAAGAACCAGTGTGTTTCCGATATGCTAAGTTGTTTGGCCAACCAGTATAAAGGAGAAAAACTTAAGTAAAAGTTTTCTCAAAGTAGTTAATTGTTTGTAATTAAGCCAAGAATATTATGGTGTGATGTTTCTCACATGAATATTTTATGGTGGTATTACAAAGTGAAAAATGACTCAGTGGGATTTTGTATAGCTTTAAATAATATTGTGAGATATTTACTCAATATTTATAGAGGAATTACTAAATCAAGTATTTGTTGATTTTAATTTAGACTATGATTCTTATTGATAATACCGTATGTTGCATTATTATCAATATTAGAGTATTATGAGTGGACTCTACAATATATACTATGGATAGTTGCAACACAATATGAGACATTGTGGATTAATTGCAAGTTATTGGATAAAAGTCATTCGACTTAGTGAGGTTTCAAAATACGGTACGATAATTCATTCGAAGGCGCTTGAATTATTAATACTACTATGGAGCCAGGTTCACACAATTCCAATTCCTAATACATCTAATGCAAGTTTATCACAAGTTGATTGGATCAAAAGACGAAAGTCAATGGTCTAAGGAACCACGTGTGAAGTGTGAGTGACACCAGATTTCCATAGGTATTATGACATCATACTAACAAGAGTATTATTCACTCTAGTGCAAGTGGGAGATTATAGGAGACATGCCCTAGAGACAATAATATTCGGTTACTATTCTATCTCCAAGTTCATAATTAAGTTTATGGCATCATGCTACAACCTCTAGAGAACTTGTAAAGTGGTTTTAAAAGGAAAATCTTTGTGCGAGTGTGAAGTCATAAACAAAAAATAGTTCCTAATCTTGTCTCTAGGATTATCTTATGGTTTGTGAGATGATCATGTTTTCCTGATCATAGACTTAGTTAAATTTTAGCAAATATAAGAGTTTATTGTTATGTTAACAATAGTACTGAACCGACCCAAGTATATGATCTTGCTAAATGAGACTAAACAATCGTAATGTATATAGAAAAATACATATGAAGTTGCCATTGATTATAATTCCTATACTATAAGAATATCTAGTGACCGCACAATCGACGATTGTACTTTGGATGTCCTCAACCGTCCACCATAACTGGGATCATAACGTTGACATCTAGCTATAATCTAGAGCGTGTAAAGGAATTGAGATCGTTGAAGACTAGTACTTAACTCCTCCAGACAATGGAGAGATAAATTCTATGGGCTCTCTCAGTATCACCGATGTCAACCAATCATCAGGCCATACACATGATGATTTATCACAAGGGAAACAGGGATATGGATGAGAAAAGAGAACGATGTCGGTAATGAGTTACATATGTGTTATGATCAAAGAGTTTGATCAGATCAGAGCACATAGTCTCACATCATGATGCCATTGGTATCATGAAGTTAAGGGAATAAGTAAAATGAGTAAATTATAAGGTTCCTCATTCTTTGTGAACACATAGGAGCCATCATGGGCGTCCACTGCCCCGCTGTTGGTTATTGTTCGGTAAATTCCCGAACATGTCTCTGTGTTATCGAGCCTTTACGGGTCACACGCTTAACCCATGCCAGCCTCTAGTTGAGATAACAAAGTTGTTTCTATTAGTTTTACGAATGTTAGATGTCGATACGATATAAAAAAATAAAGTCTGGTATCAATGGGAGAGGTTTCAAGGAAGTTACTATCAGAGAGAAATAATGTCCGTGGTAGGCAGAATTTTATGTGACAGAAAATAGAGGAGATGAGATGTCCCGAGATGTTACAAATATGTTTATAACATCAGTAGATAAGTTCGATGATTTTATCTATTAAGGTCACAAGGTTCGGGAAGAGTTTCGGTCGAAACCCGAGAAGGGGAGGGGAGTGTCGGAAGGGGGCAGATGGTCGCACCCTATTTTTGGGGCATGCTAGGTGGGTCCCAAGGAACCTCACTAGAGGCACCCATCCCCATTTGGTTCCTTATTTATTTGGTTTAAAAGATAAAATAAAAATACCAAAGGAATAAGTAGAAAAAGGGAAAAGGAAAGAAGGGGGATTGGACTCTATGGAGTCCAATCCAATTTGGGCAAGGAGAGGGGTGCGGGAACCACCTTGCCGTGGTAGCCCATCCTGGATTGGGAGTTGGACTACCTGACAGGGGGATGCTAACCCGGTAGGCCAAGCTCCAAGGAATAACCCGGCTCAAGGAATGATGTGCAGGATCCGGCTAAGGATAGGGAAACTTGTGAAGGCCCAAGATTGTAGGCCCAATGACCCGGATTGTGGGTTACTGTAAAGGCAAGTTAGGGTTAGTGCGCCGTGTCCGGGTAGGATTCAGGGTACGCCTTGTAGGACAAGCCAGGGGGTACGGGTGCTTTATAAACCGACCCCCGGAGGTAGTTTAGACAGAGATCTAAGAACCCTAGCAATATCGCGTGATATCGAGTATCTAGTATAAACCCTAAATCGAGTTATTGTATCGAGAATAGAGATCCGGCGACCTCGATTACCGGCTGTCAGATCAAGTTGTACCATGTCTTCTCTTGAGCTAAACCCTCTCCCGAACGCCTGTGTCGACTTGCCCCAAGATCAGTTACCCCTGGTAACATCTGCCGTGATTATCCCACGACAGTTGGCGCCCACCGTGGGGCCTGCGTCCAAAGGTGTCTACATCACGGGAGAAGCTCGGAAGGGCATGGAGAATCTTGTCATCGGCGAGGTCTACATCGACCACGAAGGAGAAAAAGTGGTGGACGATTCCGGCTGGGGGCCGGAGTCGGATCACCTCGAAACCGGATCCGTCGTGACAATCGGCCGGATCAGCGTCTTCATCGGTATGGTATGTGCTTCCAATTCGGTCCCTGACAACGTTGGATCTGATTCTATGCCAGGAAAAGCCACGTCTATCCGATCAGATGATGAAGAATCAACGGGAACGACATATCCGGTAGAAGAACCCATCGCGGAGTGGGAACAGCCGGAGGAGCCGGCATGGACCCCACGCGACCGGGTCCAAGGAGAGGATGACACCGGGTCTATCCTGGATCTACTGGAAAACCGGTATGAGGAGAACGGTGAGGAGGAACAGCCTGAATTTACACCGGATATCGCGCGCCGAGTTGCAGTCTATGCAGCCCCCGCGGCCAACCAAGGAAACACAGCCGCGGCATCAGTCGGGGCGGCTCAGGCAGTGGCCCAGCAACAGGGTGCGGTTAACGGAGACCCGGTCTTGACCCGGGTCGATGGAGAGTCAGCATCGGTCACCAGTCGCGCAGCAGACGAGGAGCAACATGCCAACATGTTCGGGTTTCAAGCCAACCGGACACCAGGGGCGGGTCCCTCGAATCCGCGTCACCCGGCCCTGTTCGATAATAATTTGATTTTGGATCCTACAGTCCTCGCCACGGTTATCACCCCAGAAAACGCGGCAGAGCGTGTTAGAGATCTGGACGTGGCTCGTCGTGCATTGGAACAGCAAAGAAGGCAAGTGGAAGCAGATAGACAGGGGATGGCCACCCGACGGCGCGAGCTAGACGCGTTGGAAACCCGGCTTCGAGAGGAAACGTCCAGGATATATCAAAGGCACCACACCAGGTTGCCAGCAACGGGCGGGGTTATTAATCCGGCTAATTTATTCGTCACGCCTCAGGACCAACCGATACCAGTGGTGAACCAGGGAACCGCACCCCAACAGACGACAGCAGCGACACATCCGGCGAATGAACGGACCGGGTTACCCCCACCGCAAACTAGAGTCACAACCGGCAACGATCTACTGCCGCCGCCACCATCATGATTCCGCACGCCAGCCGGCCACTACAACAATCCTATGGACAACGTATATGCGGCGACACTCGCATTGAATCAAATACCTGTGGGAGAGTCGCCCCATGCAGAGAAGACTCGGCAAGCCATCGAGCTGTTGCACACTGCGGTGGCACAGCAAGCCAATTACCCGGATCACAGAAGCGGTATGCACGGGACGCCATACGTCAGCCAGCAGCAAGGGAATTTACAAACGAGTTCAGCGCGGCGGAGGGAAGAGCAGCAGCAAATGCCGCCTCCTCCCCGCGCTCAGGCAGCATCAGCAGCACAGGCCGTCGTGGACAGTTCTAGGGCTCGGAGGGCCGCGGCCGGGTCTGCAGCGCATGGACCTCCCGCAGCACCGCGCCCAGACGCGCCCCCCGCGGCATCACACGTTTCTAGAGCAAGGCCGGCTTCAATCATTCTTGCGGGACCCAAGTGTCTCTCAGACAATATTAGAGCTGAACCTTACCCGGAAAAGTTCAAAGAGCCAGGGAAAGTAGTGAATTATGAGCCAACCATGGATCCCGAAACATGGCTAAGCAGTTACGAGATGGCAATGTCAATCCGCAACGCGTCCGAGAACCTCCAAGCCAAGTTCATGTATCTGATGATGTCGGAAGGAGCAGCAAAATTGTGGTTCACCAATCTACCAGAGGGATCGATCAAGTCTTGGGAGGAATTGAAGACCGCGTTTATCAAGCACTTTCACGGGACCTGCAGGAAATTATTCACTATTGATGATCTAGAGCGATGCGTCCAGAAGAAGGGAGAATCGGCGCGCAGTTGGGTGCGCCGGGTTATGGAGATACTTCACTCATCCACGGATATCCAGCCCAAAGATGCACTACAGGCCATGGCAAAAACATGCAAGTATATACCTTTAGTGCAAAAGTTAACTCGCATGAAGTCCAGTCGAAATGCGTCGGAAGTCACAATGGGAGAATTGATGGATGCGTGCAACAAACACGCTGCGACAGATACTACAGAAGAAGAAGCTGATGACAAGAAGACAAAAGCAAACACAAGCGGTAATGGAAGAACCGGCAACGGAACAGCGTCAGGAAACAATGGAAATAGCCAGAACAAGCGCCCCTTCGAAGGAGGCTCCGAGTTTGTCGCCAACACCGAAGCCGGGTCTTCAAGGCCAAGAGCAGAAGGAAATTTCAACGGAGGTAACCACCATGGAGGAAACTATCAAGGTCCACCAAGGCCGGGTAACAATTGGGACATATTCAGGATGGCATGTCCGAAGCACAGCAGGAATGGCAGGCCAGCTAACCACTCCCTAGAACAGTGCGCCGATTTACAAAGATGGAAAAATGAGGAAGTGCACAGAGCTATGCGAGGTGCAGGGCGGGGAGGAGGACCGGGTCCAGGGGCAAACCCGGGCAACGGCCCACCCCCAGCTGGTAACCCGGCGGCTGGAAATCAAGGTAATAACCAAGGGGGGGCAGGAGGCTTCCAGGCTAACCCCAAACAATTGGGTCAATATCATGTGCATACCACAGGAGGATCTAACAAGGACAAAAAGATACTGAAGCAAGCAGTCAACTCAGTTTCATTAGCCATTCCGAGATACTTGAGATGGTCAGAACAGGAGGTAACATGGAGCAGACGGGATCACCCGGAAAGAGTGGAACACCCAGGAGTCTTGGCACTAGTAGTCGCACCGCAAGTTAATGGGTACGAACTAAAGAAGGTTTTAATGGATGGTGGAAGCAGCATCAATATACTGTATTGGGAAACCTTCCTACGCATGGGTCTCAAGGAATCTCAACTGCAAAAAAGCTCGACAGTTTTTCATGGGATAGTGCCGGGTCATTCAGCATGCCCCGAGGGAAATCGCATTGGAGGTAGCTTTCGGAGAATCAAAGGATAACTATCGAATTGAGTGGCTCACCTTTGAGGTAGTGAAATTACGCAGCCCCTATCACGCGCTGTTTGGAAGGCCGGCTTATGCCAAATTCATGGCTAGGCCGTGTTACGTATATCTACAGCTAAAAATCCCGGGTCCCAAGAAGACCATTACCATACATGGAAATCGAGATATAGCAGCTGAATGTGACGAAGGAGACGCAGCAATGGCCGAGCAGGCCTGTAGAAAAGAAGAACTCAAGCACTACCGATCTCAAGCAGACCCGGAGGATATAGCGACATCAAAAAGGCCGAGTACTGAAGGCGAAAGAACAAAATCCAAGGCAACGCAAGATGCTAAAATGGTGGCCTTAATCGAGGATAATTCCCCCAAGCGGCCCGCTGTAAAGGAAGAAGCCACACGGCCGCTTACAACCAGCCAGGTCATTGGAACACCCCACCCGGGTTGGCTAGCAAACCCGGTACTCATCAGGAAAAGATCCAACATATGGAGAATGTGCATTGGTCAAGCCAGACCGGGACCAGCGCTTATGAGGAACTAAACAATGTAACGGGCAGCAGGTTTCAGACGCGCTCTTTTCTTACCCAGGGTACCTAAGGGGACTGGAAGGTTTTTAATGAGGCGGCCTGCTGATCCAAAATTTCTAGTATCAATAAAGAGATGGTTATCAAGTCCTATATCATTACACCCTGATTACAAGTAAGTAGTATCCCTGCGACATCGATAATTCAGTATCATCAAAAGCATCGATTGCATGTAGGTCTTGGGGGTTGGTTGCCCAGGTAACCAACCACTAACCCGAATGACCCGGCATAGATAGCTATAAGTTATAAGGGCCGATTACTCGCAAACGAGCACGGCTGCAATCTTATGACTGGGCAAAGAAGCCAACTTTTCTTGACTTATCTTACTTAAGCTTGATGTGACTCGCACTAAAGTGGCATGATTCGTTCGCTTACGATTACAATCAGCCATGGAGCCCAATGGGACTTGCCTGACACTGTTCTCGTATGGATGTAACAACATGGTATCCACGCGAAAGCCGGCTTACAGTACAAGATAGTTAAAAGGGTCATCTAAACCACAAGTTTATGCAGAGTACAAGGCTAAAAGCCGGAAACTCAACAATTATCAAGCATAACTTCAGTACTTACACGGAATGGCTTTAGGTTTGCGACTCGGTAAAAAATAATTTGTTCTCTCAGAAAGGCCACACCCCCATTACTCGAACTTTGGGTCATGGGGGCTGGGGGACTTCGAAACAGAAACAAACTACTTGGCTATCGCAGTTCGAAAAACCTCACCATCCGAGTCTCGGGGACTTAAAGAAAAAGCCCACGTATTAAAACTCCTGGTCTCGGAAAACCGAGTCTTACAAAGGAAGGTAAAAAGAAAGCTGGGTATCAAGAACAAGTTCAAAAGAACAGACAAAATAGCACGATTATCAAAGGGCAGGGAAAGCCGCAAAAATATGTCACCGAATAGAAGTACATTACAAGTTATGGCATCGGTATCTGAAGTGCACAAGCGCACCATTGGCAGAATAAATAGTTCAAATGAAAAGGTCCCACGTGATTAAGGTATTATGACATCATCACCCTACTCGGCCTCCTGAGTGCGGTCTTCCGGGTCTTGCTCCTGGGCCTGCTGCTTAGCTTTCCTGGCAGAACCACCCGGACTCACCGCGCCAGGGCGGATGGGTGGAAGGACGGACGGTGTAGAGGCGGATGGCCCTGATTTTAACTCGGCCTCCCTCTTCGCGGTTGCCTCCTTCTTTTTGGCCGAGTGATCAGCCCACTTCTCCAAGAGGTCCAAGGGCGGGGGTGCTTCCTCTGTGATAACTTTGCCATCGGCGTCATACGCAGCCATTAGCGTATTCAGGTCCAAGCTATCGGCTAAAGAGGTAGCCGAGGGGCGCACTGCTGACTGAATGGCCTTGAAGTCCTTAGGCGTAAATTTGGCACCATCCGCCTTAAACTCGGGAAACCCGGATATTATCTTCGCCGGGTCAAGCTTCGGAAAGTAGGCTTTGGCCAAGGTCAATGCCCGGGTTATTCCAATTCGGCAGGACGAACGTTTCCAAAGTTCAATCCAGCCAGGCACAGTGGAGCAGGCTTGGACAAGATTCTCTTCACCCGGATAGGCTTCTGTGGGCCAATGTATGGCGTCCAATATAAATTTTGTGCCGGCAAAGAAAGTCCGGAGCACAGTCTTCAGGGTCCTAGCCTTGGCAATAGTATCTTCCTCTGGAGGTGCAAGGTTGGCACCTGCAGTTGAAACAGAAGCAAGAAGGCATCAGTAACCCAGAGTGGTGCATAACAAGAAGCATGAAGTTAGTCGGCAGACAAAAACTTACTCAGTAAGATCTGGTAAGTGTCGGTGATTTGATCCGATAAATTCTTCAAGTCGGTCCGAGCGGTGTGGCACTTCTTCTTATATTTGGAAACATCCTTCTTCAAAGTTTCCATGTCATCCTCAAGGATTTCCCGTCGCTTTATCTCGGCAAGAAGACGTTGTTCGGTCTTCAGTAAAGTTTCATCAGACCGAGTTATCTGTGCCTGTAAGTAGAAAGGAGGGCAAGCATTAGTGGGATGTTATGATAAGATAAATTTGGCGTGAAGTACCAAGCATAACTTTTGCAAGTCATACTCAGAACTTGGGGACTAGATATGCAATATGAGATGAAAAGTGCTTTTACCTGGTGCTATGCAGCCATGCGCTCTAAAATATCGCCCTCTGAAGCCTTCATGGTGAGGAGCGTGTTCATCAATTGATCAAAAGTATCTTTACCCGTATCAGAAGACCCGGGGCCTTGGGAATTCCGAGAAGAGGTTTTCTTCTTAGAAGGAGGCGGAACCCGGGTCATTTGTGCATTGGAATCCGACACTCCTTCGGCACCCAAGGTTGTGGCTTTCTTCTTCTTGCTCGCATGGGAAGCAATTGGATACTCGGTTTCTTGGGCGTCCGGTTTAATTGGCGAGGTTTGCTTTTCATCGCCAGACACGACAGTAGTCTTATCGGCCGGGCTCCCCTGACCCGGGCCCTCGTCTTCCATGCCCTCTTGGTCGCTAACGACGACCGTGGCCCTGTAAATGTTATCAAGAAACAGTTAAAATATGCGGTCAGGAAAGGGTGGTGAAGTGTGGAAGAGCGTCCGGAAGGGGATCTTACCCGGTGTTCACCGCGAAGTCACAAGGAAACCCGTCATCAGACTCGGGAGAGGCTGAAAATTGTCAGGTTAGATGTCATATAAGAATAGTTCAAGGGGAATGTGCCGGCCGAGAAAAGATAGAATAATTACCAGCCCGCCGAATGGGGGTCGAAGAAATACCCGGGTTGATGACGTTGTCACCCGGGTTATTTCGAGTTGACCTACGCTTGATCATGGGCGACTCCTTCAAGAATGGCCAGTGGAATAATGTCAAAATAACTCAGGTATATCATTAAGGTGACGCGAATTGAATGCGAGGAGGGGATATGAAACCTTGGAAGGGGCCTCTTGAGCTTTTCTTTTGGATCCGGCTTTGGTCGCCGGCTCCGGTTCGTCCTCGTCGCTGGCAGATTCTACCTTGCCATCCGAGTTTTCTTCCTCATCATCCTCTTGTTCTGAAATATCATCAAAGTTATGGTTGAAAATGAAGGGGTTATGACGAGTTCAAAGGAACCAAATAGAATTCGAAGAGTACCTTCATCCGAGTGAACGGCCTCTTGCTCCTCTGGACTTTCGGAGCTAGGGGAGGCGTTGATTTTCCAAAAGTCGTCATTAGCCTGAAAGGTATTAATACACAGGTTACCAACTGTATCAAGTGGAAAGAATGAAAGTAAGGGCGTTAGAGTCGGACTTTTACCTCAGGGGAGGGGTTTTCAAGCGTGAAGGGCTCTAACCCGGATATGTTCCGGATTACCTCGAGCTTTTCCGTCAAAAAACCTTTGATGGTTTTATGGGTGTCGCCAGGTGCGAAGATGTTATCGGAGTATCGGAGCGGATCGGAAGGTTCTCCTGAATACTCGCACATCAACTTGGTGCGGATGGAGTTGGGCTGAATCCTAAAATCGACCCAGGTCTTTACTAGATTGAGCCCGATGAGGCCCTGGGCTATAAGAGTAGCAATTTTGGCTAGCAAGGGTTGAATTGCCGCCCTATCCGAGTTAGGGGCGAAGGCGCTAAACTTATCGGAAATATCAAGAAGACCCTCCGAGTAACCCGGCAGTTTCTTTTGGCCGGGTGGGGAAGTGTCCTGGCAGTAGAAGTACGAGAGCTGCCAATGCTTGACATGGGAATTGAGGGTGAGGGGTGGCATTAGAGAGTTTTTGCGGCGTTGAATCGAAACCCCGCCGCAAGTGAGAAGCGCCCCATCACCGCTTTCGCGGCATGGTTTGCATTGAAAAAGCTCAATGAAAAGAGCTAGACTTGGCGGAGTGCACAAGTAGGATTCGGAGAGGACAATAAAATGGGAAATATTTAGCACAGAGTTGGGTCCGATGTCAAAGACACGAAGGCCGTAGTGGCTAAGTATGTCACGGAAAAAGGGGTGACCCGGTGGTCGAAAACCCCGGGTCACGTGATCCACGAAACAGATTACCTCATCTTTGGTAGGGGTGGGCCGGGTCTCCTTACCCGGTACCCTCCATTGGATATTTTCCTGAGGAGGAAGAATTCCCAGTTCCACCAGCTCCTCCAACTTGGCCTTTGTGACCATAGACCGCGCCCAGTTGGCGGAAATGGTATTGGTGGCTTTGGCCTTGGTTGGGGTCTTCCCCTGTTTCTTGGGAGCCATATGGCTGACCTGCGGAGCACAAGGTAAGAAGGAAGTTAAGACATGAAAGTTGCGAGCCGGCTAAGTATAGGCCGGACAGCATTGAGGTATGAAAAGTTACGGGAGATCCGGGTGTTAGCATGCAGAGCAAAGTTTGAAAGTTTCCGGGTATCAGGCATTGTGGTGAAATTTATGGGATCTAAATGTTGAAGGAGCCTTGTGGATACAATGGATGGCGGCTTAAGTTCCAGACGTGAATAAAAGTAACTGAAAAGGAATGGTCTAGCCGGGTGATTGATGCGAAGGCGGAAAATTTGGGTGGTTCGAGCCTAGATTGGAAGTTTCATTTTTGGATTTGTGGCAAGAATAATGATTGTGGGTAGTAGGGGAGCGGATTGGAGCATGCTCTTTGTCTTGAGTGCGAGCTAGAAGAGTTTATGGGTATTCTAATTCGGCCTAGTCAAGAAATCCGAGGCGGACCGATCTGGATCTAATCTGAGGAAAAAATCAAAGGTTGAGAGGGCAAATTGATAGGTGCAAAAGATTTACCGGAGGAGATCTGAGGGAAGCCTTGCGGAGGCAGATGGCGCAGGCTTGGTGTCCCTTCGCGGTTCTTGGTGGGCCGGATGAGGATTCGCCGGCGGATCTTGGCGGCGGCGCGGGGCGAATGGTGGCGGAGCGTAATCTCCGGGCGATGGGTTCCGGTGACGAGCGCGGGATTTCCGTGGTGGCGCTCAGGGAGAAGGAGAGCTCAGAGGGAGAAAGGAATGGAATGGAGGAAATGAGCCGTTAGGGTTCGGGTCACTCCTAAGGGGCTTTTTTATAGTGCAAATGGATAAGCTCGGTTTGGTGAGTGGAAGCCGAGAATGGAGGGGGTAAACGGCTATTTATTTAAAGTTTCTGCGAGATGTGCGCCAAGTATTGAGCAAAGCATCCGGATAAAAGGAAGAAGGGGATTCGTCCCGTGATGACGGGATTGGTTATCGAGCATAGGATCTTGGAGTTATTATTATGGTTTGGATCCAGAAGTTTGAACCAAGGTGTTTGGAGGGAAAGCTGAGGTTATTGCATGGCCGCCAAGGAGCAAGGCCTAGCTGAATATTAAAACATCTTAACCCGGTCTTCATATACCCGTATGATCGATATCTTTGCAGGGAATAGCAAGCGCTTCAAGGAGATCCGTGAAGCCCAGGCTATTCTGGGGACTACTGACAGGGGGATGCTAACCCGGTAGGCCAAGCTCCAAGGAATAACCCGGCTCAAGGAATGATGTGCAGGATCCGGCTAAGGATAGGGAAACTTGTGAAGGCCCAAGATTGTAGGCCCAATGACCCGGATTGTGGGTTACTGTAAAGGCAAGTTAGGGTTAGTGCGCCGTGTCCGGGTAGGATTCAGGGTACGCCTTGTAGGACAAGCCAGGGGGTACGGGTGCTTTATAAACCGACCCCCGGAGGTAGTTTAGACAGAGATCTAAGAACCCTAGCAATATCGCGTGATATCGAGTATCCAGTATAAACCCTAAATCGAGTTATTGTATCGAGAATAGAGATCCGGCGACCTCGATTACCGGCTGTCAGATCAAGTTGTACCATGTCTTCTCTTGAGCTAAACCCTCTCCCGAACGCCTGTGTCGACTTGCCCCAAGATCAGTTACCCCTGGTAACATCTGCCGTGATTATCCCACGACACTACCTGTTCCCCAAGGTAAGCCCCCCTTCCTCCACCTATAAAAGGACCCCCAAGACCTTGAGGCAAATCATAATAATTGGCTCTCAAGCCTCTCTCTCTCTAGTAGAATTAGAGGGTGGCTTCGTCTAATTGGGTTTTAGGTGTACTCTCTGTTGGAACGCGTAAAGATAAACAAAAACTTTTCTACGCGGTACTTCCAAGATCTAGCCGAGGTAGAAGGCCACGAGGATTACCACTAGACGCGCAGGTGCGGATTATCGATGAAGCACATCGATGTAGTGAAGTCCCACGATCCGATCCAGTCGATCCAATCCTACGATCGTCGAAGGGCTGAACGTACACCACCTCTGCCGGTATCCACACGTACGAGGAGGAGCTCCGACGACGGACTGCTAGGTCCGGTGCGGCGGCTGGACTGAGTGGGGCTAGGGTTCCCAACGCATGGGAGTGGAATAACGTGCCTGCTGGGCAACCTGCGCCCCTCTTTATATAGCGAGTGGTAGTGGGCTTCACAATGCTTGTGGACCATTCCCTCTGTAAGTCCAACTCACTAATTCAGTCCATTTCCGGTTCGGGTCCAACCCGACCAATATACTTGCTCCTGCTCTTAAGTGTGCGACCCTGCAGACACATGGGACTTGGACACGATTGGAGTCCGACTCCCAATCGATCAATTGGTAGCGGCTCCTAGCAGAACGTGCCGACTCCCAAGTGCCATAGAGTCATGACGACATACCTTCCAATGTGACTTTCATCTGAGTTCCTTTTGCCTCACGATATACCTTATCGAACTATAGGCGAATTATCGTCATCCCTTAAATAGCTCAACTCTCTTCTCGGTCCGTGATATATGATTCATCTGACTAAATCTTAGTCAACGGACTCGGTTAACACTTAACCGAGTCGCGCATAGCCATGCTTCCGGAATCATATCACTCGAGAGGGCCCAGAGAACACTCTCCATTCGGAGGGGCAAAATCCCATCTTGATTATCCACATCACGCAGCTTGCTTCTCATTCGACCCGAACTCTGCCTTTATAACTGCCTTGTCACGGAACAGCGTTTGACAGAACATAAGTCGGTGATCCACAACTCAGATTGTGCGACAACCTCAGGTCTAAATATTACATTGATTGAGACATGCAAATGACGACTTACTCGTGGCATCTCAATATGGATCAGTCCGACTTGCTAAACTCTTTAGCAGAGTCTGTGAACGTTGGAATGGCATCGCCATGCCCATGACAAGTGGAACCGAGTCATCAGCCAACACTCACATTAGTCTAGGGTGTGTGCCCATCACAACCTTAATGACCAAGGACAATTTAGCATGAACAACATGAATACATAGTTCCACAATCGAATCACATATTCAATGACATATATCAGATATTCAAAACAAGGACGACTTTATGAATACATTGGGAATTACATCATACACGATTGCCTCTAGGGAATATTCCCAACACTCTCCCGATTAGACCTAGCTCTAATTGATATTATCTCTCATGTGTTTAGAAAGTTCCAGACTCATATTGTTCTAATCATAGTTTATTAGTGCTACCAATTACCAACGCCGAAAGGGTGTCTCTCTTCGTCGGTGCCGAGTCATGTACGGCGGAGCGCTGGTGGATTGACATGAGCGTACGCGTGAACACCGTAAGAGGTATTACACGTGTGATCCTTGACAAGGGAAGCTTAGTGACATCCTTGCAACTAGGACTAGTTGTGAGGATCTACGATTGTTCAGAACTCTTCTATGACTACATGGATCCTGATGCCCCGGTGAGTCATCATTCCTGATCGATGCATGTATGGGCATGCATTGTTATCTGCATAGTGACCTTGGTGGTTATGTAGGGCAACAAATTTAAATTTTGCAACCTACACCACTAGTGACATGAACAAGTATTTCAAACCCTAGTCTTTCCTTTTCAGACTAATTTGTTGCATTCTTGATGACCGTGTTTTCCTGGTCAGGACATAGTTTATGTCAGCATCAATGGATAGCATATTGTTGGAAGGGAACAATATGGTGGGTATACCCTAGTAGTTTACATGCTAAGAGATTCCATTGTGATGTATTTTGTCCTTAGTGACATATCACACCAAGGCATATCCTTTGACCATGTGGTTATCGAGGTGATATATTTTGGAGATTTTACTTTGGTACTATCAAGTCTCATGGGTGAATGAAATGGTAGCCGGTGGGTAATTATAATGGAGTATATTACCTCGATATTCTGGGATGACTCCTATGTAAAAAGAGAGATACAACCTGCACCCACTCGGTATGCGTGATATCCATATGTTTTGTAGACAATGCATGATAATGATACATCGTGTGGGGTATTTTAATACGGTAATAAGTAAAATTAATCTTACCGGTTAATGGGATATACAAAGGTATAGTCAACCAAAGATTGTTTCACGTCAATATCGGAATCCATAATCTTTGGTAATTTCGGTGTCGTGAATAATGGGAATAATGTATGATAACCAACAGGTTCAATAGTGTTTTTCCACATAGTGAATGCAAGTCAATATGGGTGTCCATGGCTCTGCTATTTATTATTGATATGGAAATGGCTTCCCATATCATGTACACACACTATCGAGCTTATAGAGGGAACACACTTAAGTTAGGTTTAGCTTTTTGTGTATACTGGTTGGTCCGGATCAACAAGGAGTATCATCGGAATGTTGTTTCTGGGTGATAGTTATATTATATATATCAAAAATAATTTATAAAGAGGGCATTGGATGTCTCAGAGTAATATAAACATTTTCTATTACTACCGGAATCTATTACGGAGTATTTCTAAGAGAGAAAATTAAGTTGCATGCTTTCTGACCATGTGTAGGGGTACATGAGATATCCCAGGATGTTGAAAATATGTTTCTGACATTGTTAGATAAGTTTGACGATTTTATCTATAGATTTCATGGGGTTCGGGAAGAGTTTCGGGCAAAAAACGAGAAGGGGGAAAAGTGCAGGAGGGTGGCAAATTTCCCCCCATGGCCCCACCTATCACTCGTTGGCTAGCAGGTGGACCCAAGGCTGGCCCATCACTAGGAGTCCAATCCGAATTGGGAAGGAAGTCCAATGCGGCCACCTCCTTGGAGGTTGTAGATTGGGGGAAGGTTCGGGAGGGAGGTCCAATGAAGCCACCTCCTTGGAGGCTGTGGATTGGGGGAATGAAACCTCCCCCTTCCAAGGAAATCCCCCCTCCTCCAGCACCTATTTAAGGGACCCCAATCCCATGGGATTTCACACATCAATTGGCCCCGTGCTTTCTCTCTCTCTCTATTGAATTAGAGTCTCTAACTGGAACTTATAATTAGTGACCCTCTAATTGAATTAGAGCTTATTCTAATTTGGGTTTTGAGGTGTCTTCACCCAATTAGATATAGCTTCTAATAACTCTCTCTTTCATGTGTTGAGAACTCCACCTTCATATACACATGTAGTGCCTAGTCCTAGACGGTGAAGCTCTGCAGAACTAGATCTGACATATGTGTGCGAGCTCTAAGAGGCCTAACACTTGAGACACTCACTCTGTTGGATCAAGGTGCTGAATATGGGGAGTCAGCAACATCCTCACCCACGGGCTTGTGAGCGAGGATATTCAACAAGCTTTATCGACATCGCCATCAACATCTCTTCTGCAACTACGATGTTGGTAAAAGATCTCGAGCTAGATCATGCAATTATTATTTGCTTGTATCTTCAAAGATACATCTTAGCGGTTGTGTAGCATGCATGGAGAAATTTTAAAATTCCCATACACACAACCTAGTAGTGGTATCAGAGAGTTCTATGCATAGGCACAAGATTTGATATAGAGCACATGGTGTGCGGGCATTACATAAGTTTGTGCAAGTACGTTGGAAAGTTCTCCAACATTCAGATTATTTATGATTGATTCCCAACAAGCTTTGTTGTTTTGTTTCTGATGGCCTATCGAGATTTTTACAAACTTGTGACAATCCTAGGACGTTCGAGTTGCCCTTGGCATATCTCGTCTAGTCCAGAGAAGTTCTTCTGTATTTTTGGGTCTCTTTATAGTTGGTCTCGTTAACAACATTGTGGAAGAGGCATGTGGATTGGATCCACACGGGGGTCATGGTTATGAATAAGTTTATATTGAGGCTCTAGTCATTTTCGCAATGTACGTGTTTCAATCACCCTGCAATGTCAATCTAGCAACATGAATATGTTGGATGTATGCCAAAAAGGCAATAATATGTGTAAATATGTTTCATAATATGATTCATATTACTATGCTATAACTTACATGGCTTCTGGATATGAGATTCAGAGGAAAAATTACGGTCATGTGTAGTAACATGAACACTGTATCAAATCCTAGTCTTACCTTTTACGACTAATTCATTAGATGCTCGATAACTGTGTTTTCCTGGTCATGGACATTGTTTATGTCAGCATCAATGAATAGCATATTGTTGGAAGGGAACAATATGGATGGGTATACCATAGTAGTAGATATGCTAAAAGATTCCATTAAGACATCTTTGTCCTTAGTGTCATATCACAACACGGTTATATTACAATATATCCTTTTACCATGAGGTTGTCGGGATGATATATTCTGGAACTTTACATTGGTACTTGATACGTCTCCAACGTATCTATAACTTCTGATGCTCCATGATAATATTATGCCAATTGCTACATGTTTTTTTCCTTCTTTATAGCATTTTTAACACGTTTTCCAGGACTAAACTATTAACAAGATGCCAAGTGCCAGTTCCCTGTTTTCTGCTGTTTTTTATTTCAGAAAAGTTGTTCTGGAAATATTCTCGGAATTGGACCCCACAAAGCGTGAAGTGCCTATTTCCCCCAGAAGCATACAAAAGACCGAAGAGGAGACGGAAAGGGGCACCAGGGGGCCCACACCAGGGGGTGGTGTGGGGCCCCCAGGGCTCCACCGCCTCTGCCCTTTCGCCTATTTATTCCACCCGGATGGAAAACCCTAGACACCTGATAAAAAATGCCCGAAAAGTTCTGCAGCCGCCGTCGTCGTCAACCCTAGATCATGGGGGTTTTGAAGCTGTCTCCGGCACCCTGCCGGAGAGGAAATCACCACCAGAGGCCTCTACATCACCATGCCCACCTCCGGAGTGATGCGTGAGTAGTTCATCCTTGGACTACGGGTCCATAGCAGTAGCTAGATGGTCGTCTTCTCCTCATATGCCTCCATGTTTAGATCTTCTGAGCTGCCTACCATGATCGAGATTGATCTTATGTAACTCTATGTGCTCTCTTTGCTGGGATCCGATGAATATTGAACTTATGCCAAGTTGATTATAGTATTTGTTCGCATATGTTATTTGTGATCTTGCATGCTTTCCATTGCTAGTGGTTGCTCCGACCAAGTAGTTGCTAGTGACTCCAAGAGGGAGTATTTATGCTCGATAGTGGGTTCATGCCTCCTTTTCGCCTGTGCTCGAGTGACAGAAACGTGATGGGGGAGGTTGTGTTGTTACCACTAGGGAGAAAACAACGGTGAGAGTGCCCGCGTGTACAATCATTGCTTATATTACACACATTGTTTTATGCACTTATCTGTTGCTTGGAACTTAATACCTAAGGGGGTTAGGATGATAACCTGAGGGTGGATTATTAGTCATAGATGCAGTTGGATTACGGTCTATGTATATTGTTGTAATGCCCACACTAAATATCATACTAGTCATCATGTCATGAATGTGCACTACGGTGCAACCTTTATTTGTCAATTGCCCAACTGTAATTTGTTCACCCAGCATGCTATCTTTTATGGAGAGACACCACTAGTGAACCTATGAACCCCGGTCCATTTTCTTACACTGTTAAACAAAACACCACAATTTCTTGCTTTCTTTACTTACTGCAAGCATACACCATTCTTCCACACTATACGTCTAATCTTTGTTTTCAGCAAGACCGGTGAGATTGACAACCTCACTGTACCGTTGGGACAAATTATTTTGGTTGTGTTGTGTGCAGGTTCCACGTTGTTGCTGACACTGGTGAGCCATCACCACCGTCAGTGGCATCAACCTTCCGAAGGTCCTCTTTCTCCTACTGGATTGATAACCTTGGTTCTTAACTAAGGGGAAAACTCCTACCGATGTGCTCATCACACCCTCCTCTTGGGATATCCCAACGAGTGCAAGATCTGGACCATCAAGGACTTTTTCTAGCGCCGTTGCCAGGGAGAAGGAAGTCTTCTGGCAAGAGGAGTCTCTCACTCTCAACCTCTTTATTTTGTTTATTGTCTTGTTTTTACTTTTGTCTTGTTTTGCTTCTTTATATAAAAAACACACAAAATTAGTTTACTTTATAGCATAGAAAGCAACTCAAGTGTTTTCAAGTGAAACACAAAAAAATAGTTCTTATTCTAGTTGTTATTTTTGCTTTATCATGCTTGCTATCAATGTTTGATGTCTTTGAAACTAGATCTTTTAGGCAAGGTGGGTTCACGGATGAACAACAAAAACATTATAAGGAACACCTCTTATCACAAAAAAGTATACACTTATGGGATAAAATTAATAAATTGCATGACTATGCTAAAAACTTGTGCTCTACATATAATGTTACTTACTGCTTTGATAAATCTTGTTGCTATAGGAGGTATAAACACCTCCCTTTTCAATGTCAGTATAATGATGATGTTACGATATCTTCTTATGTTAAGGGAAATTATGAATTATATGATGTGGAACAAATTAAAGAATTTATTGCTTGGAAGGGTGCATTCGAAATTGCCTATTTGCTTGAAAGTATTGATGATGCACCTTATAAATATGAGATTTATGCTATACTTGAATACTTATTTGATAATTACAAGGATTGTAATAAATACATAATGGAATATCTTAATAAATTCTCTCATCCTAAGGAAGAGACTAATGCTTTGCAGGAGCCTATGGAAGAAGAAATTGATGAATCTGGAATCTCATTAGATAAAAAAGAGGAGGAGAGTGATGATCAAGAGGAGGAAGAATGGAGCTACCCATGTCAACCTCCCAATGATAGTAACTCTTTAACTCATACATTATTTGATGAAATTTATACTTGCTATACTTGTGACCTTGATACTACTATGAATGAAACTTGTGAGAATGCCATTGCTACTGTTATTTCTGATAATCCATTCTACTTGGATAAATCTTATGATAATGCTCTTGATGATGGTCATATGTTACTTGATGTTATAAATCATAATTCTACTGACAATAAGATTGCTATAATGTGTCCTATACCTTTTAAGAGTGAACAATTATCTTGTTTTGCTATTGCTAAAAGTGGGAATAAAGAGGAGTTGATTTTGAATTGTGATCCCACTATTTTTGAGCTTGATATGAATTGTGTGCTTTTAGACCCTGACAAACATGCTTTATGTGATAATTATGTTGTTGAGTTTGTTCATGACTATTCTACTGAAAATTATTATGAGAGAGGAAAACATGGCTGTAGGAATTTTCATGTTACTAATACACCTCTCTTTTTGTTGAAAGTTTTGAAGTTGCTCTTGTTCTACCTTCCCATGATTTCTAGTTTGAGCTTCTTTAATTTATTTCTTTACGAGATTCCTATGCATATGAAGTGGGTTAGATTTAAATTTGTTGTATACTTGATTCTTGATGCTATTTTTTTCTTAATTCATATTTCTTATGTGAGCATCTTTGCTTCCTATGCCTAGCTGAAAGGCGTTAAAGAAAAGCGCTACCGGGAGACGACCCGTTTTATTTCTCTGTTTTCAACCTGTTTTCCTTTGTTTTCTTTTGTGTGCTTTGCACCTAGGTTTTGTATATTTACTTAGAAACCTGCTGTATCTTTTCTTTTGAGTTTTTGTTGAGCCAAGTAAAGCCTCTAGTGGAAAGCTGAGGCTATATTTCGGATTTCTGCGCAGGAAACAGATTTCTGCTGTCCACTGTTTATTCCGTATAAAATAACATAAAATTCAAATTGACCTGAGGTTTTTTGTGTGTAATCCTGGGCTATATACGCAAATTTTCTTACTTGACCACTTTTTGATTTGAGAAACTTAAGAGTTTCGAAAAAAATCATCTCTACCTGCTGTCATGTTTTGACAGATTTCTGCCAATAATTGCATTTGCATCTTAATCGCTTTCTTTTGGTGTTCTTTTGATAAAAAGAGTTTTAAAGTAAGTTGTGACAGTAGATAATGTGTTTTTGAGTGTTAGAAATGTGTTGAAACTGAACCATGTTGTAACACCTGTGGTGTTACCTTTTTGATTTGGTTGCATCATATGCATCTCATTGCATTGCACCATGTTTGCATCAACTGAAAATTTCAAAGCAATTTAAACTTTCACCCATGCTCAACAATTTCCAACTTCAAACCATTAATTCAAGCAATTATTCCAAATCTTTTCCAATCCAAACCAAGTTTTCAAATCAGTACCCTTTGAAAACCTTAAAGTTCACCACTATCTTTTTGCCCTCTTAAAAATCACTTTAAAACTTAGGGATAACCCTATTAAAAATTGTTGTTTGAATTAAGGTTTTATTAAAACTCAAATCCCTCTATTTTGGATTCAAACACAAACTATAATTTTAAATTTCAATTTTTGAAATCCAAGCTTGCAGGGTGGTTTCTAATCACCTAGAAGGCTTAACCAAATTTTTTCAAATTTTTCTATAAGCAAAACCCTACCTTTTTCTTCCAAAAGCAAACTGCAAAAAAAATAATAAAACAGAAAGAATAAAAGCAGAAACGAGCAGCAGCACCTAATCTACCGCCTGGCCCAGCCCGTCTAACCCTACAGCGCGCAAGGCCCAGCCCAACCCTAAGTCACTTACCGCTTCGCGCTGCTTCAAGATCCGTGCGATCGCCTGATCTCCTTCGTGCTCGTGTACGGCACAGCATCCAGGGGTGCCACGGCGACCGCTGTCGCGTGTCGACGGCCACCATCGCTGCTAGCCCCCTATAAGAGCCCCACGGAAACCTAGGGTGCAAGCCCTAATCCCTAGTAACCTGTCCCATCGCCAGCGCCGCCGGATTTCTCGATCCCCGCCATCCTCCCACCTCTCTGAAACCCTCGCCGGAGAAACCACCGAAAGCACCACCTGAATCTCCGTCCGCCGCCGTTAAGCCACCGCGCCACCTACCTATCTATCTACGGGAACCAGACCGCCGCTGATCCCTCTCTCTTTCGGACACACTAGGTCCCCCGGAGCCCCACGAATTCCACGCCGCCGAGCCATCCTCTGTCGCCGGCCACCGTGACCGTCTTCTCTGAAGCCGAGCTCGCCTCCGTCGCGGGAGGTCACCGTCGACCACGCCGAGCGCGGGGATCGACGCGCCACGTCGTCCTCGACCTCCTGGAAGTCACCGCGTGCCCGGAGGTCTTCTACAGCCGCGCCGCCATCTCCACTTCTGTCGCCGGCGTCGACCACGCACTCCGTCGAGCCTCTGCTCGACTACTTTCCGCTGGTGAGCAGCCGCTCTCTCCTCCCTCCCTCTCCTTTCTGTTGTGCATCCAAGTCTGCACACGCACGCCTCCATCCGCAGCACACCGCGCGAGCACGTCGCCGGCGAGCATCGCCACCTTCTCTGTCAGTTGAGCAACGCTCGATCGTCATGTTTCGTCAGCAAGTTCAGAGATCCAAATCTGAAACTTAGCCTCACTCCGTCGCGTAACCTGTCAACACACCGCAGCGTAGCGCACTGGTTGTGTTCCGTTCTGAACTTCGCGCAGGGCACAGGTTCGAGGCCTGAGCGCCCCAAGTTTTTGCTCCCTTTTTGTTCCTCTGCAGCGCAAGGAGGCCCACTGTCAGTGACCGCTGTGGCCACGTGTGCTCGCGCACGCCACGCTGTCCTCCGTGGCCCACTGTCAGCGGCTAAGGCTAGCCACAGTGCGGTGCGAAACGAATTAAACCTTTCTGTTTTAAAATTCTATTCTTTTAATTTGCAGAATTAATCCCTAAAAGAAAAACTTAATAACTTTTAATCCCTAACTCTAAATAATAAAAGTTATATATGTTTTATGATCCAAATTTCCTAATCTTTCCAAATAACTTATTTGTGTACTGTTTTGAGTTTTCAAAATACTTTTAAATTTCAAATTTGAATAATTCAAATGCAAATTGAAACAATTCATAACTAATTCATACTGTTATCAAATAATTCAAATAAAATATGTTTTTCACACCTTTTTGAATACTCTATTCAAATATAAACTTTGTTTTCTGGTTTGAATAATTTAAATTGCCTAAACTATTTAATTCTTGTTTAATTCAATTAAAAATTGTTTAAAATTGTTTAATTCATAATTAAATAATCCAAAGTCCAATTTCAAAATGTGAAACATGTAATCCAACTAAAATTTGATAACCTTTTCAAATATCAACTTTGTTATTTGTTTTGCACACTTTAACTTGCTGAAAACAACCACTACTTGTTTAGCACCATTAAGTAACAATAATTTCCAAACTTGAGAATGTTTCTAAAACTTGTTAACCATCCTTCTAATTGCATCTAAATTGTTATCTTCTTGTTCTTCATCATGCATGCATCATTCTAACTCACTTACACATGATGCTTAGTGTTAGAACAATTACTTCAACTATAAGGCATGGGTTTGCCATATGCAATCTTTGCATATGGAATCCATTTAAACTTGTGTATCTTCTCCACTAGCCTACTTTGGTGCATCTATTAAACATGTCACGCATCCATATCTTGATCATGCTGGATCTTTTGCCGTAGTAGTAATTGTTGCATTCCGGTATTTGTTCGAGGTTCGTTGCTTCTTCCCGGATAGGACGTTGAGACGATGTGAGCAACGACAAGTTCTGCTACCTTGCGGGATCTCAGGCAAGTATACTCACTTGCATGCCATATGGCTGCCTTTCATCACTTGTTACCGATTCTTCCGTTGATTCTTTTCTGCTAGCCTTAGTGGTAGTTGTTTCTGTTACGAACCCATCACATGAATCCCTTAACCTTGATATTGCCTCACCTCCATACCTACAACCTTTTGATTGAGCCTGTTCTATCTAGCATGCTTAAGGTTGCTTTTGCTCGAGCCTGTTGTCGGTTACTTCTTTTACTATCGTACTATTATTGTTGTTACCGTTCCGGGGGCTCGAAGTTAATCAATCAATCCTGATAATGCTAATTGGTAATAATAATAATTTGATGATAAGGCACCGGCAGGAGGCCCTTTGTGGTTTTGAGGCCTGCTAGTGTCGACCCTAACAGGAAAAGGGTCTTGTCTACTGATCCATGATGAGCGCACTACCCGCATTTGGGGAGTATGGGCTCCCCCTCAGTTTGACCCGATTCGCATCTCGTCCAAATCGCCTCATTTAGTTCGGGTTTTCCATTTGCTGCATGCATGATTTTGCGAGCCCTTGGATCCCGGGTGGAACTTTCGTAGTCGGCATATAGGGGGACACGGTCTTAGAGTGCTATGAGGGTCCATTTTCTTCTGGGCCCGAGTAGCCGTGCGCCCAAGGTGCTTTGGGCTTGATGCGAAGAAGGGTTGGATTGTGTTGAGTGCCCCGCTTGGTGGGAGGCATTCCATCTGGCGGGATATTCATGAGTGTGGTTACTTTGGTGCATCCCTGCAGGGTAAATCTTCTCGAGAAGCCGTGTTTTCCGCGGTTATGGATTACTTGGTGAAAGTACTGGCTAACAAGTACTCAGGACAACTTCAACATAATGAACAATCATGTTTCACCCAATGATTAACAACTTGACTAGTAATAGGTTATTCACACAACAAACTTGACTCATCTTTAATACCACGGTGTGAGTTATCCTCGGATTGCTTCTTCGGATAAGGGGCGAGATCCAGGATGGGTTTGTTTGAAGTTATCTTTCAGTTGGTTACTATCACTCGATCTTATCCCCTTTCTGATAGTTGGAAGTACTAGAATCTCTGTAGTTGGTTAGTGCAGCCTGCTGTTGCTTATTTGCAATAACCCCCCTTCTTTTCCGTTGATCCTAAAGTATTTGTATCTTGTGATGATTGGCTACTCCGGTAACTTGTGAGTATGGGCTTTATCCCCCTTGCCAGTACTTAACCGTACTGACCCACGAATCTCTTTCGTGGCTGCAAATTCCCACTTGCAGTCAACAGGTTTGAAGTCTGACGACGTTAGCTTGGGAATCCCTCCGGCTTGGCCTGGGCAGGGATTGGACGCCTTCGGTTATCTTCAGGACTCTTAGTCCAATTTGGATCTTGTCCGTAGACGGACGTTTGTTTCTTCCGCTGTTATTTGGATCTTTGTATTGTATCAGGTGTAACCCCGGCTCGTGTGAGTCATCTTGTATCTATCTGTTCCTGTTGTAATTGTGGATTATTCGTGAACTATTGTAATGTTATCACAAATGGCAACCTGGAATCGGTTATTATGCGTATTTGGCGGGAATGCTGAAATCTGCATAGTGCCCGATCTCGGGGCGTCACACATGTGAATTTATTATTTCGATTGCACTAACGTTGCTAATGAAGATTGTGACAAGTTTGATGTGAAGGAAGTTTTCAAGGGTCAAGAGAAGAGGATGATATGACGTGATCAAGAAGAGTGAAAATCCTAAGCTTGGGTATGCCCTGGTGGTACATCCCCGCAAATTACAAGAAGACTCAAGCGTCTAATCTTGGGGATTCCCAAGGCATCCCCTTCTTCATCGACAAATTATCAGGTCACTTCTAGTGAAACTAAATTTTTATTCGGTCACATCTTATGTGCTCTCCTTGGAGCGTTTTTTATTTTTGCGTTCAGTTTGTTTTTATTTTTGCAATAAGATTTGTTGGACCCCAGCATTCTTTTATTGGAGAGTGACACGCTCCGCTTTTTCATGGGAATACTTTGTATTCTTAATCTTTGTCTGGCTGCTGCATTTATT
This sequence comes from Alopecurus myosuroides, assembly GCA_028641055.1. Taxonomy (NCBI): domain Eukaryota; kingdom Viridiplantae; phylum Streptophyta; class Magnoliopsida; order Poales; family Poaceae; genus Alopecurus; species Alopecurus myosuroides. The sequence goes on from CM054057.1 coordinate 488,844,455, forward strand.
TAGCTCTTGTTTTGCATGCATCTCTTATTAGAGCTGTTAGTTTTAGTAGTTTTATGTGAGCACTCTCATGTTTGCTTGATGTATCATAAAGATTATTTTTGTTAAAACATATCTTGTATGGTGCCTGTTGGGAGAAGGAAACTGCTGCTTAAAGTAGATTTTATAACAGTGCAAGTAGAAGCTCGTATAGACTGTTGCTAGAACTTTTTCATGCCATGCTAAATGTTATTTTAGTTCTAAAGCCTTGTGATGTTGAGTAGCATGAATAGTCTCAAATAACTGAGAGTGTTTAACATGTCATTGAAAGATTCATGAGTTGTTCTTGTGATAAGGGAGCATAAATTTATGGTATTATTTTTCGAATGTTTTATTTGGTTGACTTGGCGCATGCTCACACCATGTTTATGACTATGAACCAGTCACGGATAGCCTCCATGACCACTTAGTTTTTGAACTATGATACTGCTTATGCTTTAATTAATGATGCTTATGTCGCCATGCATGATTATGGCTCTTTTGCACTCTTGATTTGTCGCTCCCAGTCTTTTGCTAGCCTCCACCTGTACTGAGTATGAGCTCTACTCGTGCATCCAACTCACCTAAACCAAAGTGTTTCTCATTGTGTCCACCATACCTACCTACATGTGGTATTTAACTGCCACTCCAAAGTAAATTGCTCATGTGTTGCCTTTAAAACTTTCAAAATTACTCCTGCTTTATGTTCCTGTTTTTGCTCATGAGGACGTCAATAGAGAATATTTATCTCACTTGTTGATTGGATTTCACACCCTGGACTAGTGGATTCATCCTCTTATCCAAGTGATAGAAGAGCTCGCAGCGGGGTGCCCAACCCCAAATTAATACACACTAAATCTCTTCACTATTTTTTTCCCTGATTTATCAGTCAAAGCATAATTGTGTAAACAAAAAAGAAAGAGGGATGACCTTCTACCCAGATGGGTCCTTCACATGGGAGCTGCTCTTGTGAATCCAGTTGGCTTGTGATGTACTGTATTTTCTGTTTACCATTCGTTGACATTAGAATACATCTCCCAAAATATAGACACTCCTCCACGGTATGTGATTGTTGGCAGGCACCCGAGGATTCGGTTAGCCATGGTTTGTGAAAGATGGATGGGAGGAGTGTCAAACTTCTAATACCTCTGTTTAATAAAATAAAAAGCTCTAGCACATGAGTGGTCCCTGCTTCCCTCTACGAAGGGCCTTTCTTTTACTTTTATGTTGAGTCTCCATCTTCTAACTTTATGCATAGTTGAGAGAGAATTTTTGCCATTCTTAGTTGTATGTGCATTATCCCATAAACATCAATAATTACTTCATGATGTGATATTATTTGTTCTTAAATTATTTTCTCTAGTCTTCCTCATAAACTTTGAAGGTGTGTTGGCATTTATGTTTTTCCCCACTCTTAAGGACTAGTGAAATATCACTTTCTCATGTTTTCTCTATACCTGAAACAAATGTTTATCTTTCTTTGCATTATTACTCATGATCCTTTATTTGAGATACTCTTCATGATTAAAAGTGATTGCTATGCTTTATTATTAAAGGTCTGTTTATCATGTTTGTGTTTGAAGTTCTATGATCTCAGTTTGCATATGCCTTTACATTTTTATGATCAAGATTATGTTAGTAGCATGTCACCTCAAAAATTATTGTTTTATCATTTACCTACTAGAGGACGAGTAGGAACTAAGCTTGGGGATGCTTGATATGTCTCCAACATATCTATAATTTCTGATGCTCCATGATAATATTATGCCAATTGCTACTTGTTTTCTCACTTCTTTATAGCATTTCTACACGTTTTTCGGGACTAAACTATTAACAAGATGCCAAGTGCCTATTCCCTGTTTTCTGTTGTTTTTTATTTCAGAAAAGTTGTTCTGGAAATATTCTCGGAATTGGACCCCACAAAGCCCGAAGTGCCTATTTTCCCCACAAAGCCCACCATGCCTGCCTCCGGAGTGATGCGTGAGTAGTTCATCCTTGGACTACGGGTCCATAGCAGTAGCTAGATGGTTGTATTCTCCTCATATGCCTCCATGTTTAGATCTCGTGAGCTGCCCAACATGATCCATATTGATCTTATGTAACTCTATGTGCTCTGTTTGCTGGGATCCGATGAATGTTGAACTTATGCCAAGTTGATTATAGTCTTTATTTGCATATGTTATTTGTGATCTTGCATGCTTTCTGTTGCTCGTGGTTGCTCTGGCCAAGTAGTTGCTATTGACTCCAAGAGAGAGTATTTATGCTCGATAGTGGGTTCATGCCTCCTTTTCTCCTCTGCTCGAGTGACAGAAACGTGACGGGGGAGGATGTGTTGTTGCCACTAGGGAGAAAACAACGGTGAGAGTGCCCGCGTGTACAATCATTGCTTACATTACACACATTGTTTTATGCACTTATCTATTGCTTGCAACTTAATACCTAAGGGGGTTAGGATGATAACCTGAGGGTGGATTATTAGTCATAGATGCAGTTGGATTACGGTCTATGTATATTGTTGTAATGCCCTCACTAAATATCATACTAGTCATCATGTCATGAATGTGCACTACGGTGTAACCTTTATTTGTCAATTTCCCAACTGTAATTTGTTCACCCAGCATGCTATCTTTTATGGAGAGACACCACTAGTGAACCTATGAACCCCGGTCCATTTTCTTACACTGTTAAACAAACCACCACAATTTGTTGCTTTCTTTACTTATTGCAAGCATACACCATTCTTCCACACTATACGTCTAATCTTTGTTTTCAGCAAGACCGGTGAGATTGACAACCTCACTGTACCGTTGGGACAAATTATTTTGGTTGTGTTGTGTGCAGGTTCCATGTTGTTGCTGACACTGGTGAGCCATCACCACCGTCAGTGGCATCAACCTTCCGAAGGTCCTCTTTCTTCTACTGGATTGATAACCTTGGTTCTTAACTAAGGGGAAAACTCCTACCGCTGTGCTCATCACACCCTCCTCTTGGGGTATCCCAACGAGTGCAAGATCTGCACCATCAGTACTATCTAGAGTCACACCATAAATTGGGTGAACATAATGGTAGCCACTTGGTAATTCTAAAGGAGTATATTGCCTCGATTTTCTTAGATGGGAATTACTCCTCCATAAAAAGAGAGCTACATGCCTGGTCCCACTCGGTATTCTTGATATCCATAAGTTTTGCAGACTATTCATGATCATGGTACATCATGTGGGATATCATAATATGGTAACAAGTAAAAGGAAAATTACCAGTTAACAACACAAGACAAAGGTATGGTGAACCAGAGATTGTTTCACGGCAATACCAGAATCCATAGTCTCGGGTAAGTTCGGTGTCGTGAGTAATAGGAAAATTATATATTAGCCAACAGGTTCAGCAGTTTATTTATATAATATGTGGGAATCAATATGGGCGTACATGGCTCGCTATTAATTATTGGAAAGGAAAGATTTTCCAGTTTCATCTCCACACACTATCGAACTTGTAGGAGAAACACACTTAATTTAGGGATGGTTTATGTGTATATCGGTAGGTCCGAATCAACAAGGATTATCATCGGAACGGATTTTACGCGTGACATACATATTTTATATATCATAGAGAATTTATATTGAGGCAATTGGATGTCCCACAGTAATAGAAACAACTTCTGTTACTATCGAAATTTACTCCTGAGTTGTTTTGAGAGAGAAATTGAGGTTGCACGCTTTACGGAGCAAGTGCAGGGGGCATGAGATGTCCCGGGGTGTCGGAAATATATTTTTTCATGATTTTATCTAAAGGGTTCATAGGGTTCCGGAAGAGTTTCAGGCAAACATCGAGAAGGAGGAGTGCTAGAGGGGGACATGAATACCCCTCATGGCCACACCTATTTTTAGGGGTTGCCAGGTGGGCCCCCGGGCACCATGCATTGGTACTTTATATCATAGTATTTTCCCAGATTTAATTGGAGATAAAAAGGGGGAAAATAAAAAAGGGAAAAGGAAAAAGGGAGGTGGAGTTGGACTCCACTTTCGGACTCCAATCCGAGTTGAGCAAGGACAGGTGGTGCAGTCACCTCCTTGGTATGGCTAGTCCTCCCCTCCTTACTCGACAAGGACTCCTCCTCCCCTATGGTATGTCTCCCCTCCCCTCCAACTGTAAAAGGACCCCTAAGGCTTGATCTAAACCTTAATTTTTGTGAATAATTGTCTCTCAAGTCTCTCTCTCTCTCTAGTAGAATGAGAGGGTCTAATTAGAGCCCCTCTAATTGAATTAGAGATTCTTCTAATTGGATTTTTGAGGCCTGCTCTCCCAATTAGATCTAGCTTCTAATTACCCTCTCTCATGTGTTGATAACTCCACCTTCATATACACTTGCGGTGTCTAGTCCTCGACGGCGAAGCGCTGCCGAATTGGCCCTGCCGTATGTGCGCATACTCTCAGCGGGATAACACGTGAGACCCTTACTGTATTGGATCACAATGCTGGATACATGGAGTCGACAACATCCTCACCCATAGGTTTGTGCCTTAGGATCTTCTATAGGGTTCATCGACATCATCATCGAAACCTCTTCCGCTACTATTGTGTCTAGTACAGGATCTCGAAAACTAGATCTCGGAATAGTTTTTCACTTGTATCTTCATAGATAGATCTTGGTGATGCTAACATGATCATACGCTTCTTGGGATACCCCAAGCGGAAGGTATGATTTAGTATAGTGTAAATTTTCCCCCAGTATCGAACCAGAGTTTATTGAACCAGTTGGACTTCGTAGTCTTGAAGAAGGTTACTTATATCAACGACATCATTTATCGATGTTGACCAAGCGTGGAACCTGCACACAAGCTTAAACTCTCTCTTGCCCCAACTTTAAGAAAGGTAGTCAGTCTCTAGGTCTTGCTGAAAACAGGAGAATTAAACGTATAGAGTCTTGGAAAACAATAAAAGTAAAAAAAGGAACAAAGAGGAAAAAATGATGAAAACTACTTAAAAGAAGGTTGAAATATGAGGAAAATAGGACCGGGGGCCATATGTTCACTAGTGGTGTCTCTCCAAAGAAAACAAACATCCTAGGTGAAAAAATTACAGCTGGGTAATTGACAAATCATGAACGTATAATAATACTATTATGACGAGATAAATTTCACGGGTTCTAACATTGTAGGCATTACGTCAAGGCATATGAACCACCATCCATCATGCATCCATATATAAAAGTCCACCTTAAGAAAGCTATCCAGCAAATCCCTTGGTATTATGTTGCAGCAACAAAATGATTGCTATGTGTGCAACATACGAATGCATTAAGATCGATACGTAATGTAAGGAGTGGTTCTCATCCGTAGACAAGAGCACCGCTATTTTCTCCCTAGTGAAAACATCACATCCTCCCCCCACACGTTTTTGTCACTCGAGCACAGAGGCATGAACCTATCATCTAGCATATAAACCCTCTCTTGGAGATGAAAACAACTATGTGGCTAAGGTAATCATAAACTCCGGAGAGCATTGCAAGGCAAGATTAAAACTCTCTAGAATATAAGTGAAGCATCTCAGATTGACATGAACAAAATAATCATAATCTCATGGTACATCGGATCCCATCAAACAGAACATGCACAATTACATAATGGCGATCTCGATCATGTGAGGTAGATCACTAGACTCTAAACATGGAGGCATAGGGGAGAGAACAACCATCTAGCTACTTGTATGGTGCCGTAGTCCCGAGGTGAACTACTCAGGCATCTGTCCGGAGGCGATCATGACGATGTAGAGGCCTCTGATGACGACCCCCCCTCTCCGGTAGGGTGCCAGAGCAGGACTCGACAAGCCCTAGATTGGACTTTCTAGGTGATGGCGCCTCTCTGTATGTTTCGTGGAAAATAACTCTGTCCCCAAAGTTTTTTGGGTTGAAGGCAATTTATGGGCAAAGAGGCACTGCGAGGCGATGGACAGGGTCGCTAGGGGCCCACCAGGCGCGGGCAAGGGAGGGGTCGCGCCTGGCACTCTCCTGGTGGCCCCTGGTCCCACTCCGGCTCTTCTTTGGACACCGTCTCCGTTCCGGGTAAAATATGATCTCCGTGGATTTTCAGCCCTTTCCGATAATATTTTCTTAAGAACTTTTCTGAAATAGAAAAACAACAGAAAATAGCAACTGGCTTGGGGCATCTTGCCAATATCTTAGTCGGTGAAAACATTCGTAAAACGGAAGAAAACATGTGCAAAACAAAAGGTATTGGGTAGAAAACAAGCATGGAGAATCAAAAATTATAGATACGTTTGCAACGTATCAATGGACATAGTTTATGTCGGCATCAATGGCTAGCATATTGTTGAAAGGGAAAAATATGGATGGGTATACCTAGTAGTTGATATACTAAGAGGTTCCAGTGTGATGTCTTTTGTCCTTAGTGAACTATCACAACAATGCTATATTACGACATATCCTTTGACCATGAGGTTATCAGGGTCATATATTCTGGAGGTTTTACTTTAGTATTATCAAGTGCCACACCGTAAACCGGGTGAATAAAACATAGCCACTCGTTAATTCTAAAGGAGTATATTACCTCGATATTTTGAGATGTGAATTACTCCTCCGTAAAAAGAGACATACAACCTGGGCCCACTCGGTATGTGTCCATATGTTCTGCGGACAATGCATGATGATGATACATCATGTGGGGTATCATAAAACTGTAACGGTTAAAGGTAATCTTACCGGTTAATGAGGTAGACAAAGGTATAGTGAACCAAAGATTGTTTCACGGCAATACCGGAATCCATAATCTTGGGTAAGTTCGGTATCGCGAGTAATTGGAATATTGTATAATAACCAACATGTTCAATAAGTGACTTTCACATAGTGAGTGGGAGTCAACATAGGCATCCATGGCTCCACTATTAATTATTGAGATGGAAATAGTTTCCAATATCATATCCACACACTATCAAACCTATAGAGATAACACACTTAAGTTAGGTCTGGTTTTGTTTATATTGGTAGGTACGGATCAACAAGCAGTATCATCAGAAGGGTGTTTCTGCGTGATAGATATATTATATATATAGATCATATAAAAATTATAAAGAGGGCATTGGATGTCCTGGAATAATAGAAACAATTCCTATTACTACCGGAATTTATCCCGGAGTATTTCTGAGAGAAAATTAAGTTGCGCACTTTTCAGATAATGTACATGGAGACATGCGATGTAATGGGATGTTGGAAATATGTTTAAGGCTTTGTTAGATAAGGTCAATTATTTTATCTATAGAGTTCACGGGGTTCCGAAATAGTTTTGTGCAAAAACTGAGAAGGGGGACTGCTGGAGAGGGGCAGATTTGCCCCCGTGGCCACACCCATTAGGGGGTGGCTGGCAGGTGGGCCCAAGGGTCACATACATAGCCGCACCACTCCCACCTGCTGATGGCGTGTGAACACACGTTCGTTAGGAGACCCCAAGAAGACGGTATGATGAGTACAGCAGCAAGTTTTCCCCTCAGTAAGAAACCAAGGTTTAATCGGACCAGTAGGAGAAAGAAATCACTTCTGAAGGCTGTTGACAGCTGATGTTGGCAGGGCGCACAACTAGGCTCAGCAGCGACGTGGAATTTGCACACAGCACAACCAAGATACTTTTCCCCAACGAAACAGTGAGGTTGTCAATCTCGCCGGTCTTGCTAAAAACAAAGGATTAGACGTATAGTGTGGAAAATGATGTTTGTTTGCAGTGAATGAAATAAGAACAGTGTGCGCAGTAGGTTGTATTATCAGTGTAAAATAATGGACCGGGGTCCATAGTTCACTAGTAGTTTCTCTCCATAACAGACAAATAACATGTTGGGTGAAAAAATTACAGTTGGGAAATTGACAAATGGAGAATGCACCGTAATGCATATACATGACATGATGACTACTATAATATTCATTTGGGCATTACAACATGATACATAGACCGTTATCCAAATGCATTTATGACTAAAAATCCACCCTTGGGACGTCATCCGAGCAAACTTTGCGTATTAAGTTGCAAGCAACAGATTATTGCATTAAGTAAAGTGCGTAATGTAAATAACACAATTACCCTTAGACAAAGCATTGTTGTTTTACCCCTAGTGGCAACAACACATCCACAATCTTAGAAGTTATTGTCACTCTCCCAGATTACTGGAGGCATGAACCCACTATCTAGCATAAATACTCTCTCTTGGAGTCACAAGCATCTACTTGGCCAGAGCATCTACTAGCAACAGAGATCATGCAAGATCACAAATAACATATATGGCAGATCTATAATCAACTTCAAATAGTATTCAATATTCATCGGATCCCAACAAACACAACATGTAGCATTACAATAAGATAATCTTGATCATGTTAGGAAGCTCACAAGATCTAAACATGATGGCACAAATAGGAGAAGACAACCATCTAGCTATTGCTATGGACCCGTAGTCCAAGGATGAACTACTCACGCATCACTCCGGAGGCACGTATGTGATGAAGAGCCTTCCGGTGATGATTCCCCTCTCCGGCAGGGTGCCGAGAAGAGCTTCCGAACCCTCCCGAAGGGTTTTCGCGAGGAAGGCAATATATAGGCTGAAGGGAAATTTCGGTGGGCGACCAGTGAGCCCACACCATGTGTCCGCGCAGCCAAGGGGGGCCCCGCCCTATGGTGTGGCTGCCTCCCTGGCCCCCTTCGAGTCCCCTTCGTACTCCGTGTACATGACAAAAAAATAGGGACTTCGGCTTTTGTTTCATCCAATTCCGAGTATATTTCCAGAACAACTTTTCTAAAATACAAAAAAGAACAGAAAACAGGAACTAACACTATGGCATCTTGTCGAGAGATTAGTCCCAGAAAATGCATAAAAATGCTATGACGTGTATAGAAAACATGTAGCAATTGGCATAATATCAACATGGAATATCAAAAATTATAGATACGTTGGAGACATATCAAGCATCCCCAAGCTTAGTTCTACTCGTCCTCGAGTAGGTAAAACGATAACAACAAAATAATTTCTGAGGTGACATGCTACCACACAATCTTGATCGAATAATAATGTAAAGCACAATTCATGGAAGAAGTGATCCAACTCAATGGTCTATAATTTGCTAACAAATAGATAATGAGTAAACAACTGAATCATATGAGCAAAAACTTTTCATGAATAGTACTTTAAAGAGAAGCATAAAAAAGTTTTGCATAAGAGTTAACTCATAAAGTACTAGATTCTAAATAAATGGCATCGATTAACACGTAGGAAGATTTAAGTTTCAGCATTGTCTTTCAAATTTCAACATATATATCTCATGGATATTGTCAACACAAAGTAATATAATAAGTGCAATAAACTAGCATGTAAAAATGGTTGCACACAAAGTTGACAAAAGTGTTTGCTTCTGAGACAGAAAGAAGTAGGAAAACTGACTCAACATAAAATTAAAAGAAAGGCCCTTCGCGGAGGGAAGCAGGGATAAATCATGTGCTAGAGCTTTCTATGGTCTTAAAAACATATAGAGTATAAAAATAAATTTTGAGAGAGATGTTTGTCTATGTCAACGAATGGTATCGAATGATTTATCATCCTTTCATGTTTAAAGGATTCAAGAGCGGCTCCCAACCTCTTCTCCTTTGTTTGAACAAGCTAAGTTCATGGTTTCTCAAGCCCATAGTGTTAGGATATTTATTTGGTTATTAGTTGTAATTTATCTTTTAGGGGCTGGGCACCCGCTTGCCTGCTCTTTTTGCAATATTTGTTACTAGCACATTATGCATGCTAGTCAAGGTGTGAAGCCAAATAAACAAAAAAAAGAGACAATAAAGCAGCCAATACTTCCTCATGAGCTAAACAGAGCACAAAATAGGTTTAGTAATTTTGAAGGTTTAAAGGTAGCACACGAAATATTTACTTGGAATGATAGGAAATACCACATAATAGGTAGGTATGGTGGACACATATGGCATGGATTTTGGCTCAAGGTTTGGATGCACGAGAAGCATTCCCTCTCAGTATAGAGTTTACACTAGCAAGGTTGTTAGAAGAAAACACAAGATATCAACTAGTACAACAAGACTTACATGAAAACAAATTGCAAGCATTATAAGACTCTATACTGTCCTCCTTGTTACTCAAACACCTTTTACCAGAAAATATCTAAACCTTAGAGACATCAATCATGCAAACCAAATTTCAACAAGCTGTACGGTAGTTCTCCACTAATAGGTTTTAACCACATGATACAAGATCTTAAACATGAACTACTTGAAAGCTCAAAACAATTGCCAAGTATCAAATTATCCAAGACAGTTATCTATAAGAATATGTAAGTCTTTTCCAATATACCGTCTACCATATGTAGCATTTTCTGTTTCCATCCAAACACCATTTAAGTTTTTCAACACAAACTCTCCAAATAATTTACCAATGAAACAAGAGAGTGATACCCTACAAAAACTAACAGCTCTAAATAAGAGATGCATGAAAAACAGGAGCTAAAAGAATTGCAGCAGCTAGACAATAAATGAAGAATACAAGTATTTATATGAAAAAGCAGAGCATGTCTCTCTCCCACACAAGAATGCTAGGATCCAACCAAGTTTATTACAGAAAATAAAAGGAAATAAAAACAAACGCTTCAAGTAAAGTACATAAGATGTGAACGAATAAAAATATAGTTTCACTAGAAATGACCTGATAAGTTGTTGATGAAGAAGGGGATGCCTTGGGCATCCCCAAGCTTAGACGCTTGAGTCTTCTGGAAATTTACTAGGATGATCCACGGGGGCATCCCCAAGCTTAGGCTTTTCACTCTTCTTGACCATATTATATCATCATTTTCTCTTGACCCTTGAAAACTTCTTTCACACCAAACTCAAAGTAATTCTCATTAGAGGGTTAGTGCATAATCAAAAACTTACATGTTCTGCATGGACACAAGAATTACCAATAAATTCTAAACATTAGCTATAGTCACTGATGTTTTGTGGAGCAAAGAAATCCACTCAATTATTAAAAGAGAGAATGTAAAATAAAAGGAAGAATCTGTCAAAACCAGAACAGTCTATAAAGACAAATTTCTTTGAGACACTTACGTTGCTCAGATCAGAAAACCCATAACTAAGAAAAGTTGCGTACATATCTAAGGATCACGCACAAATTTTTTCAGGATGTTTCAATTTTTCTAGAATTTATGGTGAATTAAACGGTGTACAGAAAAAATCTGTTCCTGCGCAGAAATCTGAATCTAGCATCAACTTTCCACTAGAGATTTTACTTGGCACAACAATTTGAAAAATTAAACATACAAAGGAGTTGTTATAGAAGTAAACAACACCTCTACTCAAAGAAAACTAAAGAAAAATTACAGAAATAAAACATGGGTTATCTCCCAATAGTGCTTTTCTCTAACGCCTTTCAGCTAGGCACAGAAAGCAAGAATCAAGTATTTTCAAGTGAAGAAGCATCCAAATAAATAATTTCCTCTAAAACACAACTTGTAATACTTGGTACTTTAGATACCCCTAAAGATGATTCATCATCTAAATCAGTCTTAATTTCACTAAAAGTTTTATCAATTTTAAGCACATTATGGGGTTTCGATTTAGACACCTTGGGAACATAGATAAACTTTTGCTCTTTCACAACAGCTTTCTCCCTCTTAAATTTAAGAGAAGAAAACGTTGAACTTAAAGTTTCCATAGCCTCCTCTAGTTTACTAATCCTAAGGTTTTGATTATCATGGGTATTGCTAGCCCCTAAAACAGTGATTATTTTATTGATACTTACTATTGATTCATTAACTTTTCTAGCATTATCAAGGAATTTGGCAAATGTTTCTCCAGAGAGTTCACTGTAGAGGCCCCAAACTGGATGGTCCAGAACCCCTCATATGCATACATTCACGATCCCAGGAATTCAGTCGTGAGCAACATACGTAGTTGGTACACATATACATTATCCATTACACGAATAGAATAGAGTCTTACAAGCAATGGTCACACGACCAAGTCTTAATAGCTTCCACGTAGGACAGGCAACATATTACCACACACATCGGAAACATAACATAACGTAGATATCCCATGTCACGCCTTCACCAACAGGCTGCTCACCGGGAGTCGGGCCTAATTCACATAGTCGTCGGAAAAGTACTCCTCCTCATAATCGTCCTTAGGTGTCATCTCCTCAAAGTCAGCCCAAGTAAATAGCCAGGGTCGAAACCAATATGAGTACATTTGAATGTACTCTGCAAGTCATCCTTTATAAACTTACAAATGCAAGTATGCTTATATGGTGGATAGGTAGGCTATAAATAGGGCTCACTACCCATGGTGTATGTAAGATAACATCATGGTTGCTTTGATATCTCTATATCTTTGTTGAAGAAGATACTTCAAAAGAAAATATTATAATTTTCTTTCTCTTCTAGATATCGCATGTACAAGAGGTTTTATAAAAAAACCTGTTTTATAAAAGAAAGTTTTCTTTGCAAAACTTCTTGGAAAATAACTCCAGCTTTCTTCTTCGGTACATCTTAGGTACAAGTCCTTCGTTTTGAAAACATCCTTTTGAAAAATGACACAATGCTAGCTACATGGCCTTTCAACTGCCCATATCCGAGGGCTCGTCTATTCAGAATAGTTTTACTCTACAGAGGTGTAGACATTCCACAAGATCCAATCATATGCCATGAACTACCCATGGATCGACACAACAATATGCAAACATCAGAAGAATGATCCTAACTGTCCATGCTGATCAAGCTAGTATATGCTTATCCCTTCAGTTGGGTGTGATCTCCCCGGCACCAGGTCCCACCTCGCCGCGACAGGAGACCCAACTGTCGCATCCAGAGGGAAAATTAATCCCACACTATGTATGTCCCGTTTCTTCCTCCTGGCAACACTTCGGTTCAGAGAATCATCCTCTCTATAGCATATTGGGATAAAACACACACTAACAAGAACAAGTATCTAGATAGGCCCCGTACCCATGTTGGGGTAGAGTAGCAGTACTTCCTGGTTGTCCAGCGAAGACTAGGTTATGTGTCTTTTGTAAACATCTTTGAAAAACACACTCTTTCCCTGCCCCGGTGAACAAGGTCCCGCCTTTTCACCGTGGACTTTTCATAAGTCATTTATTTTCAAAAGCACATTTTTAAAATGTCCACTTAGGGACTCAAAGTTATTATCTTTGGCAGTTTTTGTATACCTTATGGTGGCTAATAGGCTTGGTAACACCAAGTTGACTAATGGAAATGTGATAATATACCTCTATAATATTAATAGTAATAATAGCCACTCAAAAAGAGTTTCGGTAATCAAGTTTTTGGTAAAACTTCAGAAGTAGAACATGCATGATAGATAATGACAAGTAGTATAACAGCAAGCTTTAGGATTACTTTACTTGGTGGAGTTGAGGGTCTTGCTCGTGGTAGCAACAGGAGTGATAGTAATATCCTCCGACACCAACTATCTCTTCCTCGTTTTCTATCGCTGCAAAAATAAAATAAGGACACTCAATTAGAACCAAACTAATCAACCAATGATACTAAACCAAACCATACATCAAGCAATGCACAACAACAATAACACACAACTTTGCAAGGCAACAATCCACAAGCATACACCCAAAATAAAAATATTCACTACTACTATTACTATAGTTGAGAAATGTCATTTCTCACCAACATGAGATGGAACCAATGGATGTTCCACTAGGTTTGACATGACATTAAAGAGGTCCTAAGCCTCTGGTCCTACTTGTGGAAAACAATTTTTCCACCAAACAAAATTACAACCAAAGATGCTAGTGAAAAATAATCTACTAAGAACAAATAAACACTCAAAGCTATACATGCTTTTCTAAGAAATTAGGTGCAACCTAACAGAGATGAAAAAAACTAATAACCAGTACCAAAATGGTACTGGACCCAACAAATCACCACTACAAACTTAGGTAAATAAACTAGCTACAAAAGCTCACAAGATCTATTAAAAAAATAAAGACTAGAGAACAATACTATGCACAACTAGTTTCCACATCTCTTCCAATCATGCACACACACTTTCTAACATGCTAGATCTATAAGTAAACAACCTTTTAACACTAATCACAACATCTAAACATGCTAGAAAACAAAATACCAACTAGCAAGCAATTATTCTAAAATATTTCTACACATTAAATTTCTAACAGAAAAGTTCAAAATCTTAGATCTATTGCCAAAATATATCTAGAGCTATAAAAATCACACAAAGCTAGGATGACATAGATCTATGCATATACTAACAGATCCAGTTGGATTCACATCAAAACGTAATTTTAAACAACTAAAAATCCTAGAATGTGCTACTGGACATTACCAAAATGGATGGCATTACCAAATGGTAGCTCACCTTGATGTGAGGTCAAGCCCTACTGATAGATCTAGTCAAGAGCTACTCAGACAATTTTAGTTTGCACAAATTGAACATACACACAAAAATTTATCCAATTTTTGCTGTAACAGATAGTGTGTAGCACAAGATTTATCACAGGCAAAATAATGATGCAAAAGTAGATCTACAAGTTGCATGCGTTTAGGATTTAGTAGATCTACCAATGGGAATTTTTGTTGATTTTATTTTGGAGTTTTAGTATTTTTAACATGATTAAAGTAGAGTGCAAGTTTCTGTTAGATTTTAAAATGGAAAAAGAAATTAGTGTGGGCTGGTTGTTCTTCCGTGCGCGCGGCCCGCTAAGACCTTGTGGCCCAGCTCACTTCCGCGAGTGCGCGAGGCGCGCGTACCGTTTCGCGGCTCAAACGTGGTTGTTGATATCACGATCAACGGAGCACGGTCGTCTCCCTCCTCCCTCTCTCTTCTCTCTCTCTCCCGTGCGATCGGAAAACGCCGAACGGCGACGAGATCGTGGTTAGCTCACCTAGGGGCTGCGCAGGGAAATGGCGCGGTGCTGGGGTGGTGTCACGTGCTCGATGCGGTGCAGGGGCGGTTGCGTTGCAGCGTGGGACGGCTCCAGTCGACGGCGCGCTGCTGCGGGTCCACGACGGCTCCGGCGAGCTCCCCGGTGTTCCTGCAAACGTGAGGGCACGGATTTGCGTCAGAGGGGGCCGACGGAGGGTGACGAGTGCAACAGAGGCAAGGGAGAGGGGTCGGAGTTCCCACGGCGTGCTCCACCTACCTTTGCACTCCGCGGTGGCCGGCGGTGTCTACGGGCGCTCTGGGCTCACAGAGAGGCCTGGACGTGCGTGCTCGGTGTCTGGGTGTGAGAGTGGCGTGTGGAGAGCGTGCTGGTGAGGCGAGGGTGTGCCTGTGGCTTTATAGCTACGGTGCCACCGGTGTGTGCACAACGGTGTGCTCGGGGTAGCAGAAATGGGCTCGGGGGCGTGTCCTCGGCGCCCATCCCGTTCCTCCTGCCCTTTGACGTGTCTAGGGGGCAGCCTAGGGGTAAGTCAAAGCCACCAACGGGCGTGTGAGGGCGAGAGAGCAAAGGCATGGTGACAGTGCCCTGCACAGTGGCATTTCTGTCAACAACCCATGCCACTTCCCCCTCCCTTTTCACCTCTGAACCCATCCCTTCCCTCTCCTCTCTGGTCAAACTCTCGGGCATCCAAAGCCAGGGATTTGATAAGGAAACAATGGGCTTCTAGAAGGTCCAAGTGGCACAACTAAATTCTTCTCCAATCAAAAGTTATGATCATCTAAAGTTGGTTGCAATTTTTTGTTTTTCTGAGTTTTCAGTTTCAGTCAAAAAGACTTAATCGATTTGGCAAGTGTTGGAAACAGACAAGATTAAGCAAATGTTGATTCTGTTTTCAAGAACCAAACCACCTCCAAAATTTGTTTTCCAAGCATTGGTTTGTTAAGAAAGATATGTAATTTCATAAAAAACAAATGAAAACAAATTTGAAATTCAAATGGGACCTGAAAACAAGGTGGGAAAACAGCTAGTTCCTATTTTTCTCTGTTTTCCTAAAAAATAACTTTTCTGTCTTATTTTCTTAACACAAAAATCATCAAACATTTGATTGTTTTCTCAAACCAAATTTCAAACCAAGCTCACAAATTTGTAGTCCATATATTAGAGAACACATTTATGCCATGAAAACATAAAATATCGTTCCCTGGCATGTAGATAACATGAGCTAAAAACAACTACTTGGCTAGTTTATCATAAACAAGTTTCCGTAGGAAACTTAAAAGAAAACATCTAAATATTCTTTTGCAAAATTGTTTTATTGATTCAAACAAAGACAAATATTATCATTAAGTTGAAAGCAACATTGTTACAAGAATTTTGGATGGAAAATATCCAAATCAGCTCATATAAACCAACACAGAAACAAATAGAAAACATCAGGAAAAATTGATAAATGATTTTAATCAAAGGCTTGCTTGCATTGCATAGATACTCATGGTTCATTACATAATGTTGAATTACAAAGTGCATAAAAGTTTTTGTTAGCTCAAAAAATGGCTTCCCTCATTTGTGTTACATGTGACCCAAAAACTGGGGTGTGACAGATCTCCCCCCCCCTTAAAAGAATCTCGCCCCGAGATTCGCGGGTCTAGTCCTTAAGGAATCCATGGAACTCCTTCCTGATATAATCTTCATGCTCCCAGGTTGCTTCCTCTTCTTAATGATTCGTCCACTGAATCTGAAGGAATTTGAAAGCATTTCTCCTGGTAGCACGAACATTCTCCTCAAGTACACGCAGGGGTCGATCACGGTAGGTCAAGTCATCATTTATGTCAATAGTCTTGAAGTCCATGTCTTGGTAAGTGAGATTCTTCTCAGGTACATGAAGAAACTTCCGGAGCAATGACACATGAAAGATGTCGTGAAAGGCTGACAACTCTTCAGGCAGTTCAAGTTGATAAGATACCTCTCCACGACGGGCTAGAATCTTAAACGGGCCAATATACCGAGGTGCGAGCTTCCCTTTGACATGGAAACTCTGCATCCCTTTGAGTGGCGTAACACGCAGATACACGGAATCTCCAATAGTGAAAGAGATGTCGCGACGCTTCGTGTCCTCCTAACTCTTCTGGCGTGATTGTGCGGCTTTAAGACGATCACAGATTAATTGCACTTGTTCCTCTGCAACTTTTAGAGTGTCAACTCCAAAAATTTGACTGTCGCCAGTTTCAGTCCAGTTCAGAGGGGTGCGACACTTTCGTCCATAAAGGGATTCAAAAGGTGCCATCTGCAGGCTTGACTGATAGTTGTTGTTGTAGGAAAATTCCACAAACGGCAGGCAATCTTCTCACTTAACTCCATAGGACAAAACACAGGCATGAAGCATGTCCTCCAATATCTGGTTCACACGCTCTGTCTGTCCATCAGTCTGAGGATAGTAGGCTGTGCTAAAACTAGCTTTGTTCCCAAAGCTTCATGTAACTTCTTCCAGAATCGATATGTGAACTGCGATCCTCGATCTGACACAATCCTGCTAGGAATTCCATGTAGGCTGACTATCCGAGAAATGTAGAGATTAGCAAGCTGGTCTCCACGATATGTGGTCTTGACAGGTATAAAGTGTGCAACTTTAGTGAGCCTGTCAACGACTACCTATATCGAATCATTTCCTCGACTGGATCTACGTAGTCCAGTAATGAAGTCAATCCCAACTTCATCCCATTTCCAAACAGGCACTTGCAATGGCTGTAACAAACCAGTGGGACGCTGATGTCCAGCCTTCACTTGCTGACAAACATGGCACTTTGCGATAAACGAGGCAATATATCGCTTCATTCCGTGCCACCAAAACTTCTCCTTCAAATCTTGATACATTGTATTTCCTCCAGGGTGAATAGAGTATAAAGTGTCATGAGCCTCAGTCATGATAGTTTGCTTCATCTCCGATTCAGTCAGAACACAAATGCGTCCTTCATACCATAAGACTCCATCAGAAATGGTAAACCGGCAACTTCTTCTTTCTCCATGCGGGCTTTAATTCCCTCAATACTCTTCTGGCCCTTCTGAGCTTGTTTGATTTGATCCACTAGAGTTGGTTTAACTTCCATGGTGTCTAACATGCCATAGTTGACCACCTCAATACCAAGCTGGTCAAGTCCTTTCCACAACTACGGTTGTCTCATCTGAATCATAGCATTTAGAGAGGCCGGCTCTCGACTAAGAGCATCCGCAACAACATTTGCTTTTCCAGGGTGATAGTGAATACTGAGATCATAGTCCTTGATGAGCTCTATCCAACGGCGTTGCCTCATATTGAGTTCACATTGTGTAAAGATATACTTCAAACTCTTATGATCCGTATAGATTTCACACCTCTTCTCCATAAGAAAATATCGCCATGCCGTGAGAGCATGCACAACGGCATCAAGCTCTAAGTCATGAGTAGGATAATTCAACTCATGTGGTCTCAACTGGCGTGAGATAAACGAGATGAATTTTCCCTCTTGCATTAGAACACTTCCAAGACCAAGCTTAGAAGCATCACAATACACATCGAAACTCTTGGTGACATCCGGCATAATGAGTACCAGGGCTGACCCTCGTCGATTCTTTAACTCTTGAAAAATCTCAGCACATTTGTCCGTCCAAACGAACTTGCTACAGTTCTTGAGAAACTGAGTGAGTGGTCTGGCTATACTTGAGAATCATTGAACAAACTTGCGGTAATATCTTGCTAATCCCAGAAATGATATGACTTCAGTCTGATTAGTCGGGGCAGCCCGATTTGCAACATACTGAACCAGAGCAGGGTCAATGGAGATTCCACCTCCAGATACTACGTGTCCAAGAAATCCGACTTCCTTCAACCAGAATTGGCACTAACTGAACTTAGCATATAGTTGATGTTGTCGAAGTGTTCCGAGAACAGTTCTCAGATGTTCTTCATGTTCTTCCTCACTCTTGGAATAAATAAGAATGTCGTCAATGAAAACCACGACAAACATGTCCAGGCATTCCATGAAAACCTTATTCATAAGATTCATGAAGTAGGCGGGGGCATTGGTTAGACCAAAATACATCACGGTGTACTCATACAATCCGTAACGTGTGGTGAATGCGGTCTTGGGAATATCGGTCTCACGAACCTTCAATTGATGATAACCAGTACGAAGATCGATCTTTGAGAAAATTATTGCCCCATTTAGCTGGTCAAAAAAGTCTTCAATTTTGGGTAACGGGTATTTGTTATTGATGGTCACATCATTCAACTTACTGTAATCCACACATAGACGTGAGGAACCATCCCGTTTGTCCACAATAATGACAGGTGATCCCCATGGTGATGCACTAGGGCTAATCAAACCTTTCCTTAACATGTCATCCAGCTGCTTCTTCAACTCATCCAACTCCTTCGGATTCATCCGGTAAGGCTTATGTGCTATTGGTCTAGTGTCGGGTATTAACTCAATGACAAACTCGATATCCCGATCAGGCGGCATACCGGGTAACTCCTCAGGAAACACATCCGGGTATTCACATACGACCGGAACTTCCTCAAGTGCAGGTGTGTCTATACCAGTGTGGCAGTGGGTCTCTGACTTTGACTTAGCTGCGGCGAAAACAACATTCTCTGCCTTTACAGAGGTCATAGAAATGGACTTCTTGGTGCAATCAATAACACTATTATACTTGGCCATCCAATTCATACCCAGTACTACTTCTATCCCTTTGGATCCCAGTACTATCAGGTCGGCATGAAAAGTTTTCCCTTGTATTTCCACGGGTACTTCATTGCAAACAAGATTGGCTTGGGTACTAGCTCCAGGTATTTGTACTAACATAGGGTTGTGCATATCTGTATGTTTCATACCACTCTTTTCAGCAAATGGATTTGTAACAAAGGAATACGATGCACCCGAATCAAACAATACCTCAGCAAGTACAGAGTTGACAGGAAACATACCCATCACCATTTCAGGTGTGTCCTGAACTTCTTCAGCAGTGACATGATTCAGGTAGCTTTTCATCCCATTGGGCTTCTTGTTCGCTGGTCCTTGAGTCATCTTGGTTGCATTGTTCTGAGTTGGGGCAGGATTCTTGGTCGGGCATTCACGAGCAAAATGTCCTTCCTTGCCACAGGCAAAGCAACCTCCATTGGGTTTGGAGTTCTGGTTGGGCTTGGCAGCATGGTTGGACTTGTTTCCATTTCCATTACCATTTCCACTGTCTCCTGGCTTGGGTGCATAAGGTGCACGGTTGTTGTTGTGGCTATGGTGGTGGTTGTGGTTGTTATGGTTGGGTCTTGGCGCATAAGCAGGCACCCTGTGTGGTGGTGGTGACCTGGCATAGGGTGTGGGGCGGTTTCTGGGTGCACTAGGACCACCTTGGAACTGCATCTTCCTCTTTCAGTTGTCAAAGGAATTCTGCCTCTTGTGCTCTATCATCATCGCGGCATCCGCGAGTGACTCTAGATCCAGGAATGGTATGACCACTAGGGTGCACTGCAACTCATCGTGCAACCCATTCAAGAATCTCTCCTTCTTCTTGGCTTCAGTGTTAACTTATCAGGTGCATACCGGGACAACAGAGTGAATTCCTCCCAGTACTTTGACAGAGTCAATCCTCCCTGCCGCAATTTCAGAAACTTGTCCCTCATGATGTTCATCACACCCTGAGGCGTGTGATATTTGCGGAACCTAGCAGAGATGTCCTCCCAAGTGAAAATGTGGCCATCGGCGATAGTGGCGCGGGTAGTTTCCCACCAAGTCCTTGCTGGTCTAGCAAGAAAGTGTGTGGCGAACAACACCTTGTCATTGTCTTCCACTGATGCCACTTCTAGATTGTTGGCGATTGTGCGGAGCCAGTCATCTGCATCAAGTGGATCAACAATCCTCGAGAAGACTGGAGGATTAGTCTGCTGAAACACCTTCAGCTTCGAGCGTCCAACATTCCCGTTGCCATCGCCATTGTTGTTATTGTTGTTGTTATTGGCGCTGGTAGCGGCCAACTGCTTCAGAGCAGCAATCGTGGCAGCACTCTCGGCTCTAGTGGTCTGGCGATCCTCCATCATAAGCGCCAACAATGCCTCCATCGACGACGGGGGTGGTGGTGGTGGTTCCCGGTTAGGCGGCATGCTGTTTAGTGAAACATGTGTAAGGCTATGCAGCAAGACTTCCTTGTTTTTGAAAACAAAACTAGGCAACTAAAAAGAGTGTCCAAAAACCAAAAAGAAATGACAAGTGATAAAACTTAGATAAAGATTTATGGGTTGAGACAAATTTTCAAGCATAGATATCACTCAAGCAAGCATCACATTCATAGAATAGAGTCATACATAGCACAACACAAACGACAGATACCTAGCACATCTATGCTCCTCAGAGCTACATAGGGGGATTCGCCTCATAGGATCAGCGTACATCTCACTGGCACAACTCCAAAAGCTAAGAGGTACAAGGACTAGTCCTGCGCGCTGCCTCAGTCGAAAAGGATCTCCTCGGGATCCTCCTCCTCAGCTAAGTCGTCGTCCTCCTGCCTCCTCTGCTCGCTCATATCCATTCCATCATCATCTGGTAGAATGTCATCGTCGACTAGGAGATCCTCGTTCTCCCTGCGGAACTCGGTGTTCTCCTCCTCCAGCTCCTCGAGTGTGGAGTCCCGAGTAGCTAGGTCCTCTCTCGCGGTCTTCAGTCGCCCACGCAGAATTGTGTTTGCATCCTGAAGTGCCTCCACCTTGGTGGTGAGACGGGTACGGGCCAGACGAGTGGTCTGCAACAGCCCCTCCAAGGCTCGGGTCCGGGCGGTCGCTGTGTCAAGGTCAGTCGTCACCTTACCCAGGTAAGTAGCTAGAATACGACACTCCACAACTGTGGTCTGCTGCAGAACGCTCATGTCATCGAGTCGACGTTGAGTTCGGTGTAGTAAGATCTCCATGTACTCCAGGTGAGGACCCATACCATCGAGATCCTGCGGCACAGCAACAGGTGTGCCAGTCTCGTCTCTCCTCCCGAGAAACTCAAAGAGAGTACCCAGGTACGGGTAGTCTCTCAGATGAGCCAGGCGTGCAATAGCCTCCTGGATCACCCTAACTGCGCCCTCCTGCCAGGAGCGCTCAACGACGGTGAAGACGAACCTCTCTGCTGAAGGAGTGGTCAGCGGAGGACGAGTAGTACACTCCACAAACCAGTCTCCCTCAATAGGAAAACTGAAGATCATCCCTCCCCGCAGCTCGGGAACCGGATGATCGATAAGCTCCGTCATCGCTACGAGCCTCTTCTCGAAAAGGAAGGCCACGTCTCTTGCCAGCCCCAACTGGCAAGACGCGGTGAACACCACTTTCATCTACACAAAATTTTAAGTAAGCTTAATTTAGACCCAAGTGTGCAAAATTTTAGATTGGAACATGACATACTTAATGTAAGTAGAGTTTGGTAAAATAGGGAAGATAGATATAATAATATTTTGAAACTTAGTCACTTAAGTATATTATAGATTTTCAGAGTACTAGTTAACGTCCATGCTAACTAAGGGCTCCTAAGGTCAGGATAGCTCTGATACCAACTTTGTAGAGGCCCCAAACCGGATGGTCCAGAACCCCTCATATCCATACATTCACGATCCCAGGAATTCAGTCGTGAGCAACATACATAGTTGGTACACAGATACATTATCCATTACACGAATAGAATAGAGTTTTACAAGCAATGGTCACACGACCAAATATTAATAGCTGCCACGCAGGACAGGCAAAGTCTTACAACACACAGCGGAAACATAACATAACGTACATAGCCCATGTCACGCCTTCACCAACAGGCTGCTGACCGGGAGCCGGGCCTAATTCGCATAGTCGTCAGAAAAGTACTCCTCCTCATAATCCTCCTCAGGTGGCATCTCCTCAAAGTCTGGCCAAGTAAATAGCCAGGGGAGAAACCAATACGAGTACATTTGAATGTACTCTGCAAGTCATCCTTTATAAACTTTAAAATGCAAGTATGCTTATATGGTGGATAGGTAGGCTATAAATAGGGCTCACTACCCATGGTGTATGTAAGATAACATCATGGCTGCTTTGATATCTCTATATCTTTGTTAAAGAAGATACTTCAAAAGAAAATATTATAATTTTCTTTCTCTCGTAGATATCATGTACAAGAGGTTTTATAAAACAAAGTTTTCTTTGCAAAACTTCTTGGAAAATAACTCCAGCTTTCTTCATCGGTACCTCTCAGGTACAAGTCCTTCGTTTTCAAAACATCCTTTTGAAAAATGACACAATGCTAGCTACATGGCCTTTCAACTTCCCATATCCGATGGCTCGGCAATTCAGAATAGTTTTGCTCTATAGAGGTGTACACATTCCACAAGATCCAATCATCTGCCATGAACTACCCATGGATCGACACATCGATATGAAAACATCAGAAGAATGATCCTAACTGTCCACTCTAATCAAGCTAGTATATGCTTATCCCTTCAGTTGGGTGTGATCTCCCCGGCACCAGGTCCCACCCCGCCACCGCAGGAGACCCAACTGTCTCATCCGGAGGGAAAATTAATCCCACACTATGTATGTCCCGTTTCTCCCTCCTGGCAACACTTCGATTCAGAGAATCATCCTCTCTATAGCATATTGGGATAAAACACGCACTAACGAGAACAAGTATCTAGATAGGCCCCGTACCCATGTTGGGGTAGAGTGGCAGTACATCTTGGTTGTCCAGCGAAGACTAGGTTATGTGTCTTTTGTAAACATCTTTGAAAAACACACTCTTTCCCTCCCCGGTGAACAAGGTCCCGCCTTTTCACCGTGGACTTTTCATGAGTCATTTGTTTGCAAAAGCACATTTTTAAAATGTCCACTTAGGGACTCAAAGTTATTATATTTAGCGGTATCTATATACCTTATGGTGGCTAATAGGCTTGGTAACACCAAGTTGACTAATGGAAATGTGATAATATACCTCTATAATATTAATAGTAATAATAGCCACTCAAAAATAGTTTTGGTAATCACGTTTTTTTGTAAAACTTCAGAAGTAGAACATGCATGATAGATAGTGATAAGTAGTATAACAGCAAGCTTTAAGGATGGCTTGCCTTGGTGGAGTTGAGGGTCTTGCTCGTGGTAGCAACAGGAGTGATAGTAATATCCTCCGGCACCAACTATCTCTTCCTCGTTTTCTATCGTCGCAAAAGTAAACTAAGGACACTCAATCAGAACCAAACTAAGCAAGAAATGATTCTAAACCAAACCATATAGCATGCAATGGACAAAAACAATAACACACAAGTTTGCAAGGCAACAATCCACAAGCATACACCCAAAATAACAAGATTCACTACTACTATTACTATGGTTGAGAAATGTCATTTCCCACCAACATGAGATGGAACCAGTGGGTGTTCGACTAGGTTTTCCATGACATTAAAGAGGTTCTAAGCCTCTATTCCTACTTGGGGAAAACAAGTTTTCCACCAAACAAAATTACAACCAAAGATGCTGGTGAAAAATAATCTACTAAGAACAAAAAAACACTCAAAGTTATACATGCTTTTCTAAGAAATTAGGTGCAACCTAACAGAAGTGAAAAAAACTAATAACCAGTACCAAAATGGTACTGGACCCAAAAAATCACCACTACAAACTTAGGTAAATAAACTAGCTACAAAAGCTCACAAGATCTATTAAAAAAATAAAGACTAGAGAACAATACTATGCACAACTAGTTTCCCCATCTCTTCCAATCATGCACACACTTGATAAATGCTAGATCTGTGAGTAAACAACCTTTTAACACTAAGCACAACATCTAAACATGCTAGAAAACAAAATAGAAACTAGCAAGAAATTATTCTAAAATATTTCTACACATTCTATTTCTAACAGAAAAGTGCAAAATCTTAGATCTGTTGCCAAAATAAATCTAGAGCTCTAAAAATCACACAAAGCTAGGATAACATAGATCTGTGCATATACTAACAGATCCAGCTGGATTCACATCAAAAAAGTATTTTTAAACAACTTCTAAAAATCCTAGAATGTGCTACTGGACATTTACCAAAATGGATGGCGTTTCCAAATGGTAGCTCACCTTGAGGTGAGATCAAGCCCTACTGATAGATCTAGTCAAGTGCTAATCAGAGAATTTTAGTTTGCACAAACTGAACATACACACAAAAAGTTATCCTATTTTTACTCTAACAGATAGTGTGTAGCACAAGATTTATCACAGGAAAAATAATGATCCAAAAGTAGATCTACAAGTTGCATGCGTTCAGGATCTAGTAGGTCTGCCATTGGGAATATTTGTTGATTTTATTTTTTAGTTTTGCTATTTTTAACACGATTAAAGTAGAGTGCAAGTTTTTGTTAAATTTTAAATTGGAAAAAGAAATTAGTGCGGGCTGGTTGTTCTTCCGTGCGCGCGGCCCGCTAAGGCCTTGCGGGCCAGCTTGCTTCCGCGAGCGCGCGCGGCACGCGTACCGTTTCACGGTTCAAATGTGGTCGTTGATCTGACAATCAACGGCGCACGGTCGTCTCCCTTCTCTCTCTCTTCTCTCTCTCTCCCGTGCGACCGGAAAACGCCGAACGGCGACGAGATCGTGGTTAGCTCACCTAGGGTCTGCGCAGGGCGATGTCGCGGTGCTGGGGTGGTGTCACGTGCTCGATGCGGTGCAAGGGTAGTGTTGTTGCAGCGTGGGATTGCTCCAGTCGACTGCGCACTGCTGTGGGTCCGCGGCGGCTCCGGTGAGCTCCCCGGTGTTCCTGCAAACGAGAGGGCACGAGTTCGCGTCAGAGAGGTTCTACGGAGGGTGACGAGTGCAACGGAGGCAAGGGAGAGGGGTGGGAGTGCATACGGCCTGCTCCACCTACCTTTTCACTCCGTGGTGGCCGGCGACGTCTACGGGCGCTCTGGGCTCACAAAGAGCCCAGGGCGTGCGAGCTCGGTATCTGGGTGTGAAAGTGGTGTGTGGAGAGCATGCTGGCGAGGCGAGGGCGTGCCCCTGGCTTTATAGACACGGTGCCCCGGGTGTGTGCATGAGGGTGTGCTCGGGGCGGCAGAATTGGGCTCGGGGCGTGTCCTCGGCGCCCATGCCGTGCCTGCTGCCCTTTGGGCGTGTCCAGGGGGTAGCCTAGGGGTAAGTGAAAGCCACCAACAGGCGTGTGAGTGTGAGAGAGCAAAGGCATGGAGACAGTGCCCTGCACAGTGGCATTTCTGTCAGCAGCCCATGCCACTTCCCCCTCCCTTTTCACCTCTGAACCCAGCCCTTCCCTCTCCTCTCTGGTCAAACTCTCGGGCATCCAAAGCTGTAACACCTGGGGTGTTACCCCTTAGTAGATTGGTTGTTTCTTTTTGCATTGCAATCACCTGCATCATATTGCATTGCACCATGTTTGCCTCACCACTGAATAATTCAAATCAAATCAATCCTATTTATCATATTTCAATATGGGTTTAAAAAAAATTAAAATTTGGCAAACAAATTAAATTCCATAATGTTTGCAAATTGCTTGAACTTATTAAATAGAACTTGATTATTTCCAAAATTCCCAAATCAAACATTATTTGAAATTCCACTAACCACTTAGAAATCAAACTAATAATTCCAATTCTTAAAATCATTAACTAACCTTTGCTTTTGATTATTGTTTGCAACTTAATAAAATTATTTATCAAATAAATACCCCAAGCTATATTTGGAAAATTCAACTAACTATTTTAAATCAAATTCAAACTTTCAAACTTGTGAAAAATACTGCAAACCTTTGCTTTCATTTTCTGTTTGAAAAGTAATAAAAATAATTAATAGAATAACCCTGCAAATTCTCTCCTTTTCCTCTTCCATCCTTTACAAAAAAAATGTGTTCATAAGGAAAAACAAAAAGAGAAAAAAAAAATGAAAGAGAGAGGGGTGAGCTGAAAGGAGACAGCCCACAACCCCAGCCCACCTAGCTCAGGCCAGCCCACCCTAGCCAAAACCCACCAAGCGAGCCCAAGATCCCACCCCCGTCGCTTTCTTCTTCCTCGTGGCTGTCGTCACCTGTACGTCTACACCCCCACCATCCGATCCTTCCGCCCCCTCTCGGATGCGCTGCCGTACCAAGCTCCGATCTCCATAAAACCTCCACCACCTACCCTCTGCTTGCAAACCCTAGTGCCTAACCCTAGCGCCGCCAACTCCTCTTCCCTTCCACCTCGAGTTCCTTCTGTCTGTCCCTGAACCTGCACGAGAGAGGAATACAGAGAGGGGAGAGCTCGCGGCCATCCCCTGCCATGGTCACCTCGAGGAGCAACCGGGTAGGGGAATGGAACCGCCCCGCTCCCCTCGTCCTCCCAGTGCCCTCCGTTTCCCCGGAGCCCCTCCGAGCCGCCGCCGCCGTCCCCAACTCCGGCGACGACCGCCCCCTGCCCCCTCTGCCCGACAGCAAGGTGAGCCGCACCTCTTCCTCGCTCTCTCCTCTCCTTGCCCTCGTGGCCCACGCCCGGCCCGCCCGCAGGCACACGGCGCCGCCGCGGTGGCGGACAGCGAGCCGCCGGTGCCCTTCCGTCCGCCATCGATGCCTTCCTCTGTCGCTGGCAGCGACCGAACCTGCACCAAGAAATTCAGTTAGCGCAAACACATGTTAACTAGCTTCGCTACTGCTACCCAACAAGCAATCGCATCCAGCCCAACTGGTTCAGCCCCTCTCGCGCGCGGTACAGCTCCTGGGTTCGATCCCCAGGGAGCGCACCCCTTTTCCCTCTTATTTTCCCACCGCGCGCGGGGGTTTGGGCCTGCTGGTCATGGACCTGGCAGGCCACCTCAGCCCGCACCAGCCTCGCTGGCACCCCGCGTGGCACCGGGCCCGCGCGGCAGCCTCTGTGGCTGGGGTGCGCCTCGGTGCACAACCAGATCCAGATCTGGATCTGGCTAGTTTGCACCAAGCCCCCTGCGTGATTTCTTTTTTCGCACAAAGCCCCTGTTCCAATGTTTTCCTTCACAGTTAAGCCCCTGCTTTTTACAGAAATAACCCTAAACTTCAAATGCTCCTAATTTTCAAACCACACATCCAAATAACACAAATTTTATATGTATTCCAATCAAAATTCCATGAACTTTTCAAATATCACATTTGTTATCTGTTTTGCACAATTCAAATTGTTTCAAATTTCAAATTCAAACAATTCTTTTCCAATTTGGTTAATTCCATAATTATTCAAATAACCCAAATCAAATATGTTTTTCAGTCCAAATTCAATGAACTTTCTGTTTATCAACTTTGTTTTGCAAATTGGGCAATTAAAATTAATGTTACTTAATAATCCTTAAAAATGATAAATTAAATGGCATAATTAATAACTTTCAAATGTTTGCTCCAAATTAAATACTCAAAACATGTTTTCCATCCCAAAATCAAATGCCACACCTGAATATCAACTTTGTTTTCTGGTTTGCAACAATTAATTTGAATAATTGTGTCACCTCTTATTTAATGCAATTTAAATTGCCAAAATTCATAACTAATTCATTTTAATTCCAAATCAAACAAATAAAATATGTTTTCCAATCAGTTTCATATCTTTAACATGTTCATGCCATTCATATTCCTGTTTGCATCTTGCCTTGTGCATTTTAGATCTTGTTATGCATGTTCATCTATATGACAACATATGGAATGTGTGGGCTAATTATTTTCCAGCTGTTGCCCCATTCCATTTAAATGGCCTAACTCATCTACTTTATTGTTTGCCATGCTAAATAACAATTAAATTGATGGTTAGCTAAACAACTTGAAC
This sequence comes from Alopecurus myosuroides, assembly GCA_028641055.1. Taxonomy (NCBI): domain Eukaryota; kingdom Viridiplantae; phylum Streptophyta; class Magnoliopsida; order Poales; family Poaceae; genus Alopecurus; species Alopecurus myosuroides. Next base: position 488,873,179 of record CM054057.1, read on the forward strand.
CAATTCCTATTTCTCCGGACTCCGGTTCCGATTAAATTGCTTAAGTTGTTTCCCCTGTTGCATCTTGCCATGCCATGCATATAAAATAGGATCATGCTGGATCTTTTGCCGTAGTAGTAATTGTTGCATTCCGTTGTTTGTTTGAGGTTCGTTGCTTCTTCCCGGATAGGACGTTGAGATGATGTGAGCAACGACAAGTTCTGCTACCTTGCGGGATCTCAGGCAAATATACTCACTTGCTGCCATATGGCTACCTTTCATCACTTGTTACCGATTCTTTCCGTTGCTCTTATTCTAGCCTGTTGTTTCGATGCTTGTGTCTCGATCCTATTATATGTTTACCTTGCAGCCATGATATAGCCTTCCTTCCACTTCCTATTAACTGTTGTTTGTTTACCTTGTTGGCCCCCGTGTCGTAGTTGCATGCTTAGTGTTGTTTGCGCTCAAGTCTTGTGGTCCGTCTTATCACCTGTTTAGTTGATAGCTGGGTTTCAATTCAATCAACAACTTGTTATTGTTCTGGGTAATAATAATTTGATGATAAGGCACCGGCAGGAGGCCCGGGTAAGGGTTTTGGAGCCGGCTGGTGTCGAAACTAGGAAAAGAGTCTTGTCTACTGATCCATGATGAGCGTGCTCACCGCATCCGGGTGGTAGTATGGGACCCCCCTCGACTTAGACCTGATCTGCAGCTTGTCCGAAGAGCCACACTTAGTTCGGGTGTTCCATTTGCTCCTTGCATAATGGGAGGGCCCCCATGGTTACTGGTTATGATGATGATGATGATGCATATAGGGCGAGGCCTGTAGTGCCGGGGTGTTGTCTCCTGCGGGAGTTTTGCACACCTGCGCTGAGTATTCGGCTGCATGGCTGGGACCTTATAGCTCCGTGGCTCCTAGGATGGGTTGTAGAGATGGTTTGGGTCGTGTCAAGCCAACCTGAGTTTTAGTTGGTGGCTTGAGTGTGTACGGGTACTGGAGCACACCCTGCAGGGATGAATCTTCTCGAGAAGCCGTGTTTTCCGCGGTTATGGATTACGTGGTGAAAGTACTGGCTAACAAGTACTCAGACAACTTACACCTAACGATAATAACTTGACTAGTAATAGTCTTATTAACACAATAACTTGATCCATCATTAAACAACCGTGTGAGTTATCCTTGGGTTGCTTCCTTAGTAGGGGGTAACATTGGATCGGTTTGTTTGGTGAGTAGTTGTAGTTGGTTTCGATGCGCTATCTTATCCCCCTCTTTTAGCCGGAAGTTGTAGTGTGTTTCTGTAGTTGGTTAGTGCAGCCCGCTGTCGCTTATTTGCAATAACCCCTTCTTTCCGTTGATCCCAAAGTATTTGTATCTTGTGATGACTGGCTACGCCGGTATCTTGTGAGTATGGTTTATCCACTTGCCAGTACTTAACCGTACTGACCCACGAATCCTTCTTCGTGGCTGCAAATTCCAACTTGCAGTCAGCAGGTTTGAAGTCTGACGACGTTAGCTTGGGAATCCCTCCGGCTTGGCCTGGGCAGGGATTGGACGCTCTCGGTTATCTTCAGGACTCTTAGTCCAATTTGTATCTTGTCCGTAGTCGGACGCTATGTTGTTTCTTCCGCTGTTATTTGGATCTTTGTATTGTATCCGTTGTATTCTTGACTCGTTTGAGTCCTCTTGTATATATCTCATTCTGTTGTTGTTGCGGAATATTCGTGAACTGTTGTAATGTTATCACAAGTGGCAACCTGGAATCGGTTATTATGCGGATTTGGCGGGAATGCTGAAATCTGCATAGTGCCCGATCTCGGGGCGTCACAAATGGTATCAGAGCTTTGGTTCCGATTCCCGATATTGTTTCGATACGAATGGTTATCGAAGCAACGGGTCCGCAAAGCCTGTAGGATAACCTCGCTAACGGTCGTTGTTTCTAGAGTGTCAAAAACTATTTTCTTCTAAACTATTTTGGAAAAACATTTCAATAGGGTTCTTGTTTTCTCCTTATCTCTATTCTATTTCCCCTCCCATCGAGTCTTCCCCCCTTGTCTACCTTTCAAAGTGTTAGGATCCTACGTGGGTGGACGTTTTCTGAGCCTTTAACCTAATAGGTTCGATCATCGGAAGATTCCTGGTGGAAGAACATCGTCGTCACTCCGAGCAAGAATCCCTTGTTAGTGGTGTCGAGAAGCCCTTGTTAGTGGTGTCGAGGAGATCAGCTGGAAGCATGAAGAATCGATAGTCGAACTTCTTTCCCCTCCCGGGTTAGCAGGTGGATTGCGAGGGCGCAATCCCTTGTTAGTGGTGTCGTCTGTAACACCTGGGGTGTTACCCCTTAGTAGATTGGTTGTTTCTTTTTGCATTGCAATCACCTGCATCATATTGCATTGCACCATGTTTGCCTCACCACTGAATAATTCAAATCAAATCAATCCTATTTATCATATTTCAATATGGGTTTAAAAAAAATTAAAATTTGGCAAACAAATTAAATTCAATAATGTTTGCAAATTGCTTGAACTTATTAAATAGAACTTGATTATTTCCAAAATTCCCAAATCAAACATTATTTGAAATTCCACTAACCACTTAGAAATCAAACTAATAATTCCAATTCTTAAAATCATTAACTAACCTTTGCTTTTGATTATTGTTTGCAACTTAATAAAATTATTTATCAAATAAATACCCCAAGCTATATTTGGAAAATTCAACTAACTATTTTAAATCAAATTCAAACTTTCAAACTTGTGAAAAATACTGCAAACCTTTGCTTTCATTTTCTGTTTGAAAAGTAATAAAAATAATTAATAGAATAACCCTGCAAATTCTCTCCTTTTCCTCTTCCATCCTTTACAAAAAAAAATGTGTTCATAAGGAAAAACAAAAAGAGAAAAAAAAATGAAAGAGAGAGGGGTGAGCTGAAAGGAGACAGCCCACAACCCCAGCCCACCTAGCTCAGGCCAGCCCACCCTAGCCAAAACCCACCAAGCGAGCCCAAGATCCCACCCCCGTCGCTTTCTTCTTCCTCGTGGCTGTCGTCACATGTACGTCTACACCCCCACCATCCGATCCTTCCGCCCCCTCCCGGATGCGCTGCCGTACCAAGCTCCGATCTCCATAAAACCTCCACCACCTACCCTCTGCTTGCAAACCCTAGTGCCTAACCCTAGCGCCGCCAACTCCTCTTCCCTTCCACCTCGAGGTCCTTCTGTCTGTCCCTGAACCTGCACGAGAGAGGAATACAGAGAGGGGAGAGCTCGCGGCCATCCCCTGCCATGGTCACCTCGAGGAGCAACCGGGTAGGGGAATGGAACCGCCCCACTCCCCTCGTCCTCCCAGTGCCCTCCGTTTCCCCGGAGCCCCTCCGAGCCGCCGCCGCCGTCCCCAACTCCGGCGACGACCGCCCCCTGCCCCCTCTGCCCGACAGCAAGGTGAGCCGCACCTCTTCCTCGCTCTCTCCTCTCCCTGCCCTCGTGGCCCACGCCCGGCCCGCCCGCAGGCACACGCGCGCCGCCGCGGTGGCGGACAGCGAGCCGCCGGTGCCCTTCCGTCCGCCATCGATGCCTTCCTCTGTCGCTGGCAGCGACCGAACCTGCACCAAGAAATTCAGTTAGCGCAAACACATGTTAACTTGCTTCGCTACTGCTACCCAACAAGCAATCGCATCCAGCCCAATTGGTTCAGCCCCTCTCGCGCGAGGTACAGCTCCTGGGTTCGATCCCCAGGGAGCGCACCCCTTTTCCCTCTTATTTTCCCACCGCGCGCGGGGGTTTGGGCCCGCTGGTCATGGACCTGGCAGGCCACCTCAGCCCGCACCAGCCTCGCTGGCACCCCGCGTGGCACCGGGCCCGCGCGGCAGCCTCTGTGGCTGGGGTGCGCCTCGGTGCACAACCAGATCCAGATCTGGATCTGGCTAGTTTGCACCAAGCCCCCTGCGTGATTTCTTTTTTCGCACAAAGCCCCTGTTCCAATGTTTTCCTTCACAGTTAAGCCCCTGCTTTTTACAGAAATAACCCTAAACTTCAAATGCTCCTAATTTTCAAACCACACATCCAAATAACACAAATTTTATATGTATTCCAATCAAAATTCCATGAACTTTTCAAATATCACATTTGTTATCTGTTTTGCACAATTCAAATTGTTTCAAATTTCAAATTCAAACAATTCTTTTCCAATTTGGTTAATTCCATAATTAATTCATACCTAATTCAAATAACCCAAATCAAATATGTTTTTCATTCCAAATGCAATGAACTTTCTGTTTATCAACTTTGTTTTGCAAATTGGGCAATTAAAATTAATGTTACTTAATAATCCTTAAAAATGATAAATTAAATGGCATAATTAATAACTTTCAAATGTTTGCTCCAAATTAAATACTCAAAACATGTTTTCCATCCCAAAATCAAATGCCACACCTGAATATCAACTTTGTTTTCTGGTTTGCAACAATTAATTTGAATAATTGTTTCACCTCTTATTTAATGCAATTTAAATTGCCAAAATTCATAACTAATTCATTTTAATTCCAAATCAAACAAATAAAATATGTTTTCCAATCAGTTTCATATCTTTAACATGTTCATGCCATTCATATTCCTGTTTGCATCTTGCCTTGTGCATTTTAGATCTTGTTATGCATGTTCATCTATATGACAACATATGGAATGTGTGGGCTAATTATTTTCCAGCTGTTGCCCCATTCCATTTAAATGGCCTAACTCATCTACTTTATTGTTTGCCATGCTAAATAACAATTAAATTGATGGTTAGCTAAACAACTTGAACCAATTCCTATTTCTCCGGACTCCGGTTCCGATTAAATTGCTTAAGTTGTTTCCCCTGTTGCATCTTGCCATGCCATGCATATAAAATAGGATCATGCTGGATCTTTTGCCGTAGTAGTAATTGTTGCATTCCGTTGTTTGTTTGAGGTTCGTTGCTTCTTCCCGGATAGGACGTTGAGATGATGTGAGCAACGACAAGTTCTGCTACCTTGCGGGATCTCAGGCAAGTATACTCACTTGCTGCCATATGGCTACCTTTCATCACTTGTTACCGATTCTTTCCGTTGCTCTTATTCTAGCCTGTTGTTTCGATGCTTGTGTCTCGATCCTATTATATGTTTACCTTGCAGCCATGATATAGCCTTCCTTCCACTTCCTATTAACTGTTGTTTGTTTACCTTGTTGGCCCCCGTGTCGTAGTTGCATGCTTAGTGTTGTTTGCGCTCAAGTCTTGTGGTCCGTCTTATCACCTGTTTAGTTGATAGCTGGGTTTCAATTCAATCAACAACTTGTTATTGTTCTGGGTAATAATAATTTGATGATAAGGCACCGGCAGGAGGCCCGGGTAAGGGTTTTGGAGCCGGCTGGTGTCGAAACTAGGAAAAGAGTCTTGTCTACTGATCCATGATGAGCGTGCTCACCGCATCCGGGTGGTAGTATGGGACCCCCCTCGACTTAGACCTGATCTGCAGCTTGTCCGAAGAGCCACACTTAGTTCGGGTGTTCCATTTGCTCCTTGCATAATGGGAGGGCCCCCATGGTTACTGGTTATGATGATGATGCTGATGCATATAGGGCGAGGCCTGTAGTGCCGGGGTGTTGTGTCTTGCGGGAGTTTTGCACACCTGCGCTGAGTATTCGGCTGCGTGGCTGGGACCTTATAGCTCCGTGGCTCCTAGGATGGGTTGTAGAGATGGTTTGGGTCGTGTCAAGTCAACCTGAGTTTTAGTTGGTGGCTTGAGTGTGTACGGGTACTGGAGCACACCCTGCAGGGATGAATCTTCTCGAGAAGCCGTGTTTTCCGCGGTTATGGATTACGTGGTGAAAGTACTGGCTAACAAGTACTCAGACAACTTACACCTAACGATAATAACTTGACTAGTAATAGTCTTATTAACACAATAACTTGATCCATCATTAAACAATCATGTGAGTTATCCTTGGGTTGCTTCCTTAGTAGGGGGTAACATTGGATCGGTTTGTTTGGTGAGTAGTTGTAGTTGGTTTCAATGCGCTATCTTATCCCCCTCTTTTAGCCGGAAGTTGTAGTGTGTTTCTGTAGTTGGTTAGTGCAGCCCGCTGTCGCTTATTTGCAATAACCCCTTCTTTCCGTTGATCCCAAAGTATTTGTATCTTGTGATGACTGGCTACGCCGGTATCTTGTGAGTATGGTTTATCCACTTGCCAGTACTTAACCGTACTGACCCACGAATCCTTCTTCGTGGCTGCAAATTCCAACTTGTAGTCAGCAGGTTTGAAGTCTGACGACGTTAGCTTGGGAATCCCTCCGGCTTGGCCTGGGCAGGGATTGGACGCTCTCGGTTATCTTCAGGACTCTTAGTCCAATTTGTATCTTGTCCGTAGTCGGACGCTATGTTGTTTCTTCCGCTGTTATTTGGATCTTTGTATTGTATCCGTTGTATTCTTGACTCGTTTGAGTCCTCTTGTATATATCTCATTCTGTTGTTGTTGCGGAATATTCGTGAACTGTTGTAATGTTATCACAAGTGGCAACCTAGAATCGGTTATTATGCGGATTTGGTGGGAATGCTGAAATCTGCATAGTGCCCGATCTCGGGGCGTCACAAAAGCCAGAGACTTGATAAAGGAAACAATGGGCTTCTAGAAGGTCCAAGTGTCACAACTAAATTCTTCTACAATCAAAAGTTATGATCATCTAAAGTTGGTTGCAATTTTCTATTTTTCTGAATTTTCAGTTTCAGTCAAAAAGACTTTGGTCGATTTGGCTAAGTGTTGGAAACAGACAGGATTAAGCAAATGTTGATTCTGTTTTCAAGAACCAAACCACCTCCAAAATTTGTTTTCCAAGCATTGGTTTGTTAAGGAAGATATGTACTTTCAGAAAAAACAAATGAAAAAAAAAATTGAAATTCAAATGGGACCTGAAAACAAGGTGGGAAAACAGCTAGTTCCTGTTTTTCCCTGTTTTCCTAAAAAACCACTTTTCTGCCTTATTTTCTTAACACAAATATCATCAAGCATTTGATTGTTTTCTCAAACCAAATTTCAAAACAAGCCCACACATTTGTAGTACATATATTAGAGAACACATTTATGCCATGAAAACATAAAATATGATTCCCTAGCATATAGATAACATGAGCTAAAAATAGCTACTTGGCTAGTTTTTCAGAAACAAGTTTCCATAGGAAACTTAAAAGAAAACATCTAAATATTATTTTGAAAAAAAATTCTTGATTAAAACAATGCCAAATATTATCATTAAGTTGAAAGCAACATTGTTACAAGAATTTTAAATGGAAAATATCCAAATCAGCTCATAGAAACCAACACAGAAAACATCAGGAAAAATTGATAAATGATTTTAATCAAAGGATTTCTTGCATTGCATACATACTCATGGTTCATTACATAATGTTGGATTAGAACGTGCATAAAAGTTTTTGTTGGCTCACAAAAATGGCTTCCCTCATTTGTGTTACATGTGACCCAAAAACTCGGGCGTGACATTCACATTTTTTATAACATCTTCTAAAGTGATCTCAGTTTTAACAACTTTAGTAGGTGGTATTCCTACTAAGCTTTCAATTAAATTACAGGCTTCCAAAGCAGGAGTTCCCAGAAAATTACCACATGTAAGTGTATCTAGAACATATCTATACCAGCTAGTAATACCAACATAAAAATTCCTAGGAAGGATCATGGTAGAATATTTTTTAGTACATATATGATGAGCATCACTTATTCTATACCAAGCATCTTTCAAACTTTCTCCCCCTTGTTTCCTAAAAGAACGAACTCAACTTTAGGAATACTCATTTTACCAAGATGAAAACATGATAACAAAATAACAACTATAATAGGAACTATTTTTTTGTGTTTTTGATATAAAGAAGAAAACAAGACAAAATAAAATAAACTAAGAAAAAAATAACAAAGTAAAAAAGATCGGAGGTGAGAAACTCCCCTTGCAGAAATCCTCTTCCTCCCCGGCAACGGCGCCAGAAAAGAGCTTGATGGCGTGTGAACACACATTCGTTGGGAGACCCCAAGAGGAAGGTATGATGAGTACAACACCAAGTTTTTTCCTCGGTAAGAAACCAAGGTTTAGTCAGACCAGTAGGAGAAATAAATCACTTCTGAAGGTTGTTGAGAATTGATGTTGGCAGGGCGCACTACCAGGCTCAGCAGCAACTTGGAATCTGCACACAACACAACCAAGATACTTTTCCCCAATGAAACATTGAGGTTATCAATCTCACGGGTCTTGCTGAAAACAAAGGATTGGACGTATAGTGTGGAAAATGATGTTTGTTTACAGTGAATGAAATGAGAATAGTGTTTGCACTAGGTTGTATTATCAGTGTAAAAGAATGGACCGGGGTCCACAGTTCACTAGCGGTGTCTCTCCCTAACAGATAAAGAACATGTTGGGTGAAAAAATTACGGCTGGGCAATTCACAAATAGAGAATGCATCGTAATGCATATACATGACATGATGAATACTATGATATTCTTTTGGGAAGTACAACATGATACATAGACTGTTATGCAACTGCATCTATGACTAATAATCCACCCCTCAGGACACCGTCCGAGCAAACTTTGCGTATTAAGTTGCAAGCAACATATTATTGCATTAAGTACAATGTGTAATGTAAACAACACAATTATCCGTGGACAATGCATTGTTGTTTTAACCCTAGTGGCAACATAACATCCATAATCTTAGAAGTTATTGTCACTCTCCCAGATTACTAGAGGCATAAGCCCACTATCTAGCATAAATACTCCCTCTTGGAGTCACAAACATCTACTTGGCCAGAGCATCTACTAGCAACGGAGATCATGCAAGATCACAAATAACATAATCAACTTGACATAGTATTCAATATTCATCGGATCCGAGGAAACAAAAAATGTAGCATTACAATAAGATGATATTGATCATGTTAGGCAGCTCACAAGATATAAACATGATGGCACAAATAGGAAAAGACAACCATCTAGCTACTGCTATGGACCCGTAGTCCAAGGATGAACTACTCACGCATCACTCCGGAGGCAGGCATGGTGATGAAGAGCCCTCCAGTGATGATTCCCCTCTCTGGCAGGGTGCCAAGAAGAGCTTCAGAACCCTCCCAAACTAGGGTTGACGATGGCGGCACTGCGGAACTTTTCATGGATGGAGGCTTGGGTACTTAGGGATTTCCCGAGGAAGGAAATATATAGGCGGAAGGGAAATGTCGTTGGGCGACCAGGGGCCCACACCACGTGTCCGCGCGGCCAAGGGGGGCGCCGCCCTATGGTGTGGCTGCCTCCCTAGCCCCCTTCGAGTCCCCTTCGGACTCCGTGTACGTGAAAGAAAAAAAGGTACTTCGGCTTTTCTTTCATCCAATTCCAAGAATATTTTCAGAACAACTTTTCTGAAATACAAAAACAACAGAAAACAGGAACTAGCACTGTGGCATCTTGTCAAGAGGTTTGTCCCAGAAAATGCATAAAAATGCTATGACGTGTATAGAAAACATGTAGCAATTGGCATAATATCAACATGGAATATCAGAAATTATAGATACGTTGGAGACATATCAATCATCCCCAAGCTTAGTTCTACTCGTCCTCGAGTAGGTAAAACGATAACAACAAAATAATTTATGAGGTGACATGCTACCACACAATCTTGATCAAATAATAATGTAAAGCACAAGTCATGAAAGACGTGATCCAACTCAATGGTCTATAATTTGCTAACAAATAGATAATGAGTAAACAACTGAATCATATGAGCAAAAACTTTTCATGAATGGTACTTTCAAGACAAGCATAATTTTTTTTGCATAAGAGTTAACTCATAAAGCAATAGATTCTAAATAAATGGCATCAATCAACACTAGGGGTCCAATGTGAATTGGAGGGAGGGCGAATTCGGCCACCTCCTTGGAGTTTGAGGATTGGGGGAGGGAACCCCCCCAGGCAAGTCTCCCTCATCCTCCACCTATTTAAAGGACCCCAACCCCATGGGATTTCACGCATCAATTGTCCTCATGCCTTCTCTCTCTTTCTATTGAGTTAGAGCCTCTAATTAGAATTCTAATTAGAGCATCTCCAATTTATTTGAGCTTCTTCTAATTGGGGTTTTGATGTGTCACCTCCCTATTAAATCTAGCTTCTAATTACTCTCTCTCTCTGTCTCATGTATTGAGAACTAGACTTTCATATACACCTCTAGTGCCTAGTCCTGGACGTTGAGGCTCTACAGAATTGGAGCCGGCGTAAGTGTGCGAGCTCTCAGAGGGGTAACACGTGAGACCCTCACTCTGTTGGATCAAGGTGATGAATACAGGGAGTCGGCAACATCCTCACCCAGTGGCTTGTTCGTGAGAATCTTCAATAGGCTTCATCGACATCTCTTCCGCAACTACGGTGTTGGTAAACGATCTCGAGCTAGATCATGGAATTATTATTTTCGTGTATCCTCATAGATAGATCTTGGCGATTGTGTAGCGTGCATGGAAAAATATTTAAATTCCCGTACGAACAACCTAATAGTGTCTACAATACAACGGAATCACTCTATTGCAACGAAACTAGTCGTTGTAAAAAGTGACTTATCGTCGCAATAGGGTTCTGTTGCACCGAAATAGGGTTCGTTGGGAGGCGTCGCGAAAACCTCCGTGGTAGAAGGCTGTCTCCGCGCACTTAGAATCGTCGCTAAAAAATAATCCAGTTGCAACCATTTCCTAGGCCAATTGCCACGCACGTTTCCGTCGCGTCTCGCACATAACGCAACGTACATATTTCGTTGGTACACCTCTAGTGCAACAAATACCCAAACGTGGCGAGTGACCAATGTGGCAACGGCGAGTGTTCCGTTGCGCTTGTTCTTTCGTTGCAAAAGTCGAGTTTATTTGCCACGTCCAATTGTGTGGCAAAAAACTATGGCAACAAACATTATACGCGTGGGAACAACGTTTTGCCACACACAATCAATCGTGGTAAGATGATTTTGAAATAGTAATCGCTACGGCCTTCATATTAGTAGCCATAAGCAATCGCGACAATTTCAACTATTCGTGGCGCCATTCAATTTCTACAAATTTTAGTTTAGTGGCGAGATGTAGTATTCGCAACATCCACATTTTATGTTGCTACAAGCAACTGCGACAATAACAACTTTTCGTGGCGCCATTGTATTTCGACAAATTTTATTTTCGTGGCGAGATGTAGTATTCGCAACATCCACATTTTATGTTGCTAGAAGCAACTGCGACAATAACAACTTTTCGTGGCGCCATTGTATTTCGACAAATTTTATTTTCGTGGCGACATATACAATTCGCAACGTACAAATTTTAGTAGCTAGAAACAACTGCGACAACTTCAACTATTCGTTGCGCCTTTCTATTTCTACAAATTTTAGTTTCGTGGCGAGATGTAGTATTCGCAACATCCACATTTTATGTTGCTAGAAACAACAGCGACAATAACAACTGGTCGTGGCGCCATTGTATTTCGACAAATTGTATTTTCGTGGTGACATGTACTATTCGCAACGTACAAATTTTAGTAGCTAGAAACAACTGCGACAACTTCAACTATTCGTTCGCCTTTCTATTTCTACAAAATTTAGTTTCGTGGCGAGAAGTATGGGAATTCTGTATTGCAACGAACATAGTTTGGTGGCGTGAATGAAATATCGCAACAAAGTTAGTTTGGTGGACAAAAAAATATTGCGACGATGTCTCCCTCATGGTGGTGAGAGTCTATTTCAACAAAACACTTTGTTGTGGCGACTGAGGCTTCACGCAACACTACAATTATCGTGGTAAACTACCTATTGCCACGTTATAGAAAAAAAAAATAAGGAAACAAATAATACGGGCATTGAATTAAAATGTTCAAAACGGTATGTAAAATATGTTTATTTACACAAAATAATAGTTCTCATAGATATTTTTAATATATACAAATGAAATTCTCGTACAACATGGATCAAATCAAGATAAAATCAAACTGAAATATCCAGTGCAGCTATTTGTTTCCATCAGAAGTTTGATTGCCGTCCTGCAATCAATTGTAAAAAAAAAGGTGTGAGTCTAGTCAGCAATAACACATGCTGAAACATAAGAACCAGCAGACTATAGTGTGTGGATGAAGCAAAAACAGTTGTTGTAACTCAACGAAGCCACAACCCATAGTGAAACATAAACTGTAGCAAGTATAGGGTGGGTGCAGCAACGCTATAGTGTGGGTGAAGCAAAAACAGAATGTACTACTACCAAACTGTACAAGATTGTGACTTACAAGTGCTTTATACATTCGACTTTTCTGTATCGTGCTGTGCGGAGGAACTATTTTCTTAGCAGGACTATTGGTAAGTGATGGTTGCTGGTTCGACTTCTTAGACGTCTGCAAAAACAAAGTGCACTGTTAGCAACGCAAGTAAACAACTAAATCTTACTAGTTTGCAATTGTATGACTATCATCACCTGAGGTGTAGTCGTCTTCTGCTTTTCCATCTGTGCGGAGAGCTCGTCAAACTTTGCCTGGAACTGTGACTTAAACTGTGCAACCAAGTTATTTTCAAATTCTTTTCTTGAGTTTCTCTCCGCCTCCATCAGTTTTTCCCTTTGAGCAAGCTCTTCCATTAATCTCTTCTCAAGATTTTCTCTCTCGGCCCGCTCTACATTAATCTTCTCTTCCATGCTTGCACGTTCATCTTGTAACTTCTGTTCTAAAGTAGTGACCTTCGTGGTGAGCTGGGAGTTAACTTTTTGGGTCTCTGCCGTAGCCCGAGCTTGCTCCTCTAACAGCAACTTAGACCGCTGAGAACTAGTTTGCACCTGGGCCATGTATCCGAACCCACGAGGCTGCGATGACTTGCATTGAACTTTAGATTTATATGCTTTCTGGAAAATATTGATTCTTTGTTCAGCTGACAATGGAACACCAGTTTCCTCTAATCTGTTTTCAATCTCTTTACATGCTGTTTCCTGATTACGAAAAAAAATCTCAAATCAGATGAAGAAACATCCAAGATGGAGAACAGTAAATATGTTTAGAGTAGCTTCTAAGTCAGTTAACTCACGTAAACATCCTTGGACTCTTCTGTAGTCCATGTTCCATTCTTTGTGTGGGTCAGTCTCCAGAGAGCAACACAGTCTGGCTCTTCTCCAGTTTCCGAATCCCTCTGCAAGTAGTGCAACAATTAGATACTATAAACATTAAAGCAAAGTGAACACCGACGCATGCATAGCGAGTAGGCCCATACATTCTCAAAACTGAGTTGAGAGTAGGATTTTGATCCTACTCTGTGTTTTGTCTTCATCTGCGAACGGTTATCCTTGTTCTTTTGGCTGAGTTCCTTCTCATTCAATTACAAAAAAAAACTTGTCAGACAAGCCATTTGATGATAGTACAAAATTCACAAACAGGTAGTATAGAAATAACCAGGAATTTCGGATCAGTGCCAAAGTACTCGATCAACCATTCCCACTCTTCTTTTTGTAAATCTTCTGGGACAACTGCCCTTCTGGCATCATCTGTTCTGTATGCCTTGTAAGTGCTGCTGAGGTTTCCTCGCCAGCCTCTGTAGCGTTCTTTTGCAATTTTAAGAATTTTTTCGTGTGTTTCTTCTGTATCTGGCATATCATATCTGTCCTGTAATGCGTAGAACAAACAGATAGACTTAGTTTAGTAGTAGTTCTTTTGCTGCAGTTTAGTACATTAATTATGGACGAAAAAAGCAGACAACACATGTGAGAAAGGTTGTACGCACAAACATATCTGTGATGATCATGCGATGGATGTTAGGGTGAATGTGTGTCCATCTCCTCACTCCAATAATTGGTAACCTTCTTTTCATTGTGATTACCAAGTCATCCTTGAATGAACGGTTGTTCATTCCTACGGGACCACCCAATGTTTCAGAGAAATCAACACCTAGCTTTCCAGCTCCATTGGCATGACGCTTCTTATTGGCTTTCAAACCTTTCACAACACCTCGCCCTTTCTTCTTCGGTATGTCATCACCTACATCCCAAAACACACACAAAGAAACAATTTATTTTGTAGTTGATTGAAAGAAATTAGGACACAGCGGTAAAAAAAATAGCTAGTACCTTCTTGTAGTTGTAGCTTCGGGCGATAGCAGCGTGCATGGGAAGGCCAATCATCAACAGAACACATGTCAGTTTCAGACACATCAGTGTTAGGTTCAGTTCCTGTTTCAGGGTTAACATTTGTACTGAATCAGCAATCATAGATTTTATCCATTAAAACAAATATTAGACAGAGCTTAAATGTCAAAAATAAATTACCACGTCTACGTTTTCCCTGACATTTTTTATATTGTAGTATACTTTCAACCCTTGTCATGCAGACAGATCCTTTCTTTATTACTGAAAATGTTAACAATAAATGGACAAAGCATTTGCATTGTGCATAATTCAGAAAGTTGATTAAGAATTAATGAACTTGTGTACCATTCCCAAAGGAGTAATCTGTATCTTCTTCTTCGTTTGAAGCTTGTTCCTCTTCGGTTGCATCCCTAACTGCATGTTTATCAAAATTGTGGATTAGGTAAGGAATGCATAAAATAGTTACCGGGGAAAATATTTATTAAAGTCTGTATTGAAGGAGTTGCGAGTTGGAGATTTGGCATGAAAGTATAACCTGTGAGAGTGATCTGTCGCTTTTTCTGGTGGATCCAGTTGCATCATCAAGCAGAGACTCTTTGGTTGCAATATCAACCGCCCTGGCCTTCTCCCTAAACACACACAGGGAGATCTTCTTTTCATTAGAGTGTATGCGTTTCAATTGCTCAAAATCACTACCATGGTCTATTGGAACAAGTTTTCCTTTGCCAGGGCCATTATTAAGCCTGCAGTACAGGTAATCACGCGCGCCACTGAAGCCAACGTTTTCAATCAAATTGATGAACTCCATATAGCATATTTCCTCCGGTTCCATGGCTGCTTCCACAACTTTTTTGTTTTTATCACCTTCCTCATACAAAAGTCTAACTTTCCAAATGGGTTCGGTCGTCTACAATTAGATAGAAGGAAAAAAATGAGAACCCAAATATGTAGTGAGTTAGCAGATCTGAAATAAAAAAAATAGTTACATGGCATTATTCACATAGAAAACCAGATACACATATGATCGACTAGGTGTTCATACACGGATTAACGCTTCAACCAGAGGAAGAACAGAGAATAACAACCAATATCGAGACCATATAAGAGACGGCGAGATCACGGAGATGGACGAGAGAAGCAGATTAGACAGGAAAACCTGAGAGGATTCGCGTTCCATGGAGTCCGATCGCGACATCGACATGTGTAGAGCTCTGAACGTGATGAGGGCGAGATGAGATCTAATCTGCAATGGCGAAAGAGGTGGCCCGCAGATTATGCTATGGCGAAACAGGAGGGGGCATCATGCACTTCTACATACACTTTAGCGGGAAATTTAAAGTGACTGCTTTTATTTTTTGGTGGGAACACAAAATTTCGCTACACTTGGCGTTTTAGCGGGAGGATTTAATTTTTTTTTGGTGGGACATCGTATTCGAGCAACCACAACGCCTTGTCGACAATATAGGCGCTAATAGAGCAGTTAAACAATGCATGCAATCGCAGGCTGCCTAGAAGGCATATTTTGCATTGAGTTTCAAGGCGTCAGGCTCTTAACTATCGAGGGAAAACTAATCGGATTTATTCCCTAGCGCTTACAACGTAGGATTGAAAACATGTGGAAGTCTTGCATGAGTCATGTAATGTCACTGAACAATTATTTCATGCAACTTATTAGCTGCCGCCGCCTTGTTTATTTCTGCAAACTTGAAATTGCCACTGAAAATATAAACAGGACAAGTAATCTTCACTGCAGATGAAGGTTTGGGTGATCAAACCACTGAAGCACATCGCTGATGGCAGTACGATAATTACATACATCCATACGTTCATGATCCGATGAGAATGTCCAAGTTGGCAGACTACGTACTACAACCAGGGCGACACCGCCCGCATCACGATCTTCACGTCCAAGTGGCGGTTACGGGTGCTCCTAAGTGTAATGAGAATAGCTTGCTTTTCATATAAATGCTTGCCCTCAAGGAATTCCCGCCATGCATTCCTGCCAAACATAATGCGGCCGTCCCTGTCCGTGTTGTATGGAACGGTGGTGAACGCCTCTGATGATCCGAGGCATAGCCCAGCATGGCCTGAAGACGGAATGCCAGCACTGTCCGCTATGGACTGAGGTAGTTTCTGGATTTCGAGCGTGTGGATGACATACAAAAAGAAGTAGGTCATAGTAAGGCACACGTTGTAAGCATAAATTGTGTTGAAAAACATAAATAGCATTGGCACCTTACATATCATCTCATATCTGGCCACATTTGTCCACGTCAAACGAGTCATGTATGGCACTCCAATGTATTCATCTATTGTGGGTAGAAGCTCACGAACGTGGTCCTTCTCATCGTCATCAAGATCAGCTCTCTGGGAGAAGATGTTGGAAGAGTCGAATGGGTCATCCTCATCCATGGACTGCTGATCCGTGGACTCCTCATCCGTGGACTCCTCAACAGTCCTGGGATCTGGGTCAGTTTCATTGTTTGTAGTAGCGTCGTGGTCGTACAAGTAGTGCCTGCGGCACATGTCGAACTTGAACACCTTGACGGTGAGCAAGGCGTCGCCGTCGTAACTGAAGAGGAGGAATATGCCGCGCTGCAGGAAGTAATATTGGGCGAACTTGTCCCAGCCGTGCCCGAGGAAAATGCGGCCAGCTTCATCGAAAAGCACATCCATGTCCCAGTTCTTGCTACTCGGATCGTCCGCCTCACGCAGCTTAAGTTCACGTGGTTCACGGCCCTTCAGCAACTCCACAAACTTCTTAGGCAGCACCTGCAGCAATATGAAAGTTAAATGGATAGAAAAGAGTGCTTACTAGAAATAAATTTACTGTTTGATGATGGATGAGTACTATAAAAATGTAAACAAGTAGTACCTAGTAATCAGTTATACTAAATCTTAGTTGAGCAATGAGGGTGTTTGCCACATTAATTCAAAAAGATGAACTTTCAGTGGGAGCTGAAATGTACCATATCGAGTGAACATATTCACGTAGAGCAATTGAGCTACTACAACCCATCTACTAGACCTTAATTTGATTCACAAATTTAACTAGCTACAGGATCATAGCTCAGACATTATGTCAGACTAAATAACTGAAGTGGTGGTGTGGGTCGATGAAGCGTACCAGTTTGTCTGATGTAGCGTCTACTACGAGGGAGTAGAACTCAAAGTGTGCCAACTCCATCTTAACAGATCCCTCTGTTCATCATATAATAGAAATGCAAATCAATTTCCGGCTACATATATAATCGGGAATTAACATTTTGGTGATACAGTCCACGTACTGAATGCCGCGTTGTATTGCAAGCGGCAACTGCTTAGGTCGAACATCTTTAATGTGATGACATTGCGGCCGTAGTAATTGCAGATCAGAATAAAGCCTCTCTGCAGTTTGTAGGTCCGGGCGAAACACTCCCAGCCGCGCTTGAGGAACATGCGGCCAGTGCTGTCGAACCACACATCAACGTCCCACGTGGTGCTACGCCGATGGCCAACCTCAAGCAGCTTAAGTGCACGGGGTTTACGGTCCCCTAGCAACTCTGCGAACTTCTTAGGCAGTGACTGCAGCAGAGGATAGAGCAAACCATGAACATCATTCCACCTATCTGACTAAAATGTCAAGTAAAATGAGTACAATACCTGTTTGTCCGATGAAGCATCATCTATGTAAGCGAGGAACTCGTAGTCCATTGTATGCAAACCCGCCTGTAGATCGTACTAAAAAGTATGACTTCAGTTACATTTAGCAGACGTGCCAAAACAGCGGAGGTTAAGAAACATGAAGGTTCACTACAAATTTAGGAGTAAATGCAGTCTAGCAGCATCATGGTTCAGAGACATTCATACACAGGTGCAATTTAAATTTGACATGCATTCAAGAATTTCATGGAAGTACGGAACTTCAGAAAAGAAAATCTACTAGTATGTCAAGGAAATGGTGTGCCGACAATCAATTGTACTGCTTTAGCAAATTAATTAAAATAGCTACTGGTCCTAAAAAATGGCTCACATCTATTGTCCTGCTGAAGATTAAAAATGGAAATTACTAAAAATAGCTAGTGAACCTAAAAAGGGGTAAAGTCAACTGTACTTGTGAATAGTAAAAAGGGAAATTACTAAAAGTAGGTACTGGTCCTAGATATGCCAGTGTGAGTACCAGAGGTCTTACTTTCAACATCACTAATTACCTACCTAGAAAAAGGCACACACACAACAACAGCTACCAACATCAATTGGGCACCTGGAACTATCAAAATTAACATGAAGGTATAGTGCAACATCTCAATAAGATGCATGTAAGTACCATTTACTTTAGTCATAAACGTGTAAAAGACAAATCAATCATGAATGACATCGAACATAAATACGTGCTACCATCTATATGTAGCACAAGATTTCACATTTCTTTCCTGTCTAGACAAGTAGGACACTAGTTACCTTATAGAAAATGAGTGTTTGAACTTAAATCGTTCTGCAATGCATCCACAAGAGGTGAAGTTCTAACCTGAGTGTCGCCCGCGATGGATCAGTGGTGAATCGACGCGCCGTGGGTCAATCTACAGCGCGATGAAGAGACTGGCGACGACGGCGGTCGCGAGAATGCGGCGGCCCAGAGAGGGATGCTGATCGAGGGGCGGCGAGGTCGAGAGATGGATGGCGGCGGCGGCGGCGGCGACGATGTCGGTGAACTGCGGAATAAGAGTTTTCTCGGAGCAAATAACTGTAGGTACACAAAGAGGAGGAGTGCGAACTTGACGTGACAATACGAGAGGAAGATGATACTTGGGCCCACCTGTAAGTCTGTTACCACAAATGGTGGGTACATTTCCGCGGGGCAGTTGCCATTTTTATGGTTCCTATCTGAAGTGCCACCGAGCGTCTCCCCTCCCCTCGCTTCATTTCAGCAACATTGCACGTGTGGGATCTCAAAAAGCCGCTTCCATTCTCAAGTTGCCTACCAATCTTATGTCGAAGCCGTTTCCGAGCACTTTCGGTCCAGAACATTGTTCCCTTCCACCTAGGATGCCTCGAATATAGCAGAGATGAGAATGTAAGCCACACTTGGCAATGTGGGCCCACACAAAATGCTTGAACCCCATTGCAGGACTTGTATGGTGCCGCCGTTGCGCTGGGTGGCGTCGAAGCACCGGACGTTAACCCGGACGATTCTCGCCGCTTCTCGCTCTTGCATGCCAGCCTCGACACCTGGGGCATCCTTACAACCCACTCCAAGCAACTCACTCCACATGCAACACTGCACCTTGTAACCCCTGCCCATGAGTAGGCGAAGCGTGATCTGGTTTTATATTGCCTTCGAAAGCGGAAGGAACGGCCGAAAACGGGGATTTCCTTGGCCAACTTGTTGTTTCCCATGCCCAAAGTCGAAATCATGATGCATTCCAAGAACCTCGCTTCATTTCAGCAACATTGCACGTGTGGGATCTCAAAAAGCCGCTTCCATTCTCAAGTTGCCTACCAATCTTATGTCGTAGCCGTTTCCGGGCACTTTCGGTCCAGAACATTGTTCCCTTCCACCTAGGATGCCTGGAATACAGCAGAGATGAGAATGTAAGCCACACTTGGCAATGTGGGCCCACACAAAATGCTTGAACCCCATTGCAGGACTTGTATGATGCCGTCGTTGCGCTGGGTGGCGTCGAAGCACCGGACGTTAACCGGGACGATTCTCGCCGCTTCTCGCTCTTGCATGCCAGCCTCGACACCTGGGGCATCCTTACAACCCACTCCAAGCAACTCACTCCACATGCAACACTGCACGTTGTTACCCCTGCCCATGAGTGGGCGATGCGTGATCTGGTTTTATATTGCCTTCGAAAGCGGAAGGAACGGCCGAAAACGGGTTTTTCCTTGGCCAACTTGTTGTTTCCCATGCCCAAAGTCGAAATCATGATGCATTCCAAGAACCTCGCTTCATTTCAGCAACATTGCACGTGTGGGATCTCAAAAAGCCGCTTCCATTCTCAAGTTGCCTACCAATCTTATGTCGAAGCCGTTTCCGGGCACTTTCGGTCCAGAACATTGTTCCCTTCCACCTAGGATGCATGCCAGGAATACAGCAGAGATGAGAATGTAAGCCACACTTGGAAATGTGGGCCCACACAAAATGCTTGAACCCCATTGCAGGACTTGTATGGTGCCGCCGTTGCGCTGGGTGGCGTCGAAGCACCGGACGTTAACCCGGACGATTCTCGCCGCTTCTCGCTCTTGCATGCCAGCCTCGACACCTGGGGCATCCTTACAACCCACTCCAAGCAACGCACTCCACATGCAACACTGCACCTTGTTACCCCTGCCCATGAGTGGGCGATGCGTGATCTGGTTTTATATTGCCTTCGAAAGCGGAAGGAACGGCCGAAAACGGGTTTTTCCTTGGCCAACTTGTTGTTTCCCATGCCCAAAGTCGAAATCATGATGCATTCCAAGAACCTCGCTTCATTTCAGCAACATTGCACGTGTGGGATCTCAAAAAGCCGCTTCCATTCTCAAGTTGCCTACCAATCTCATGTCGAAGCCGTTTACGGGCACTTTCGGTCCAGAACATTGTTCCCTTCCACCTAGGATGCATGCCAGGAATACAGCAGAGATGAGAATGTAAGCCACACTTGGCAATGTGGGCCCACACAAAATGCTTGAACCCCATTGCAGGACTTGTATGGTGCCGCCGTTGCGCTGGGTGGCGTCGAAGCACCGGACGTTAACCCGGACGATTCTCGCCGCTTCTCGCTCTTGCATGCCAGCCTCGACACCTGGGGCATCCTTACAACCCACTCCAAGCAACGCACTCCACATGCAACACTGCACCTTGTTACCCCTGCCCATGAGTGGGCGATGCGTGATCTGGTTTTATATTGCCTTCGAAAGCGGAAGGAACGGCCGAAAACGGGTTTTTCCTTGGCCAACTTGTTGTTTCCCATGCCCAAAGTCGAAATCATGATGCATTCCAAGAACCTCGCTTCATTTCAGCAACATTGCACGTGTGGGATCTCAAAAAGCCGCTTCCATTCTCAAGTTGCCTACCAATCTTATGTCGAAGCCGTTTCCGAGCACTTTCGGTCCAGAACATTGTTCCCTTCCACCTAGGATGCCTCGAATATAGCAGAGATGAGAATGTAAGCCACACTTGGCAATGTGGGCCCACACAAAATGCTTGAACCCCATTGCAGGACTTGTATGGTGCCGCCGTTGCGCTGGGTGGCGTCGAAGCACCGGACGTTAACCCGGACGATTCTTGCCGCTTCTCGCTCTTGCATGCCAGCCTCGACACCTGGGGCATCCTTACAACCCACTCCAAGCAACTCACTCCACATGCAACACTGCACCTTGTTACCCCTGCCCATGAGTGGGCGATGCGTGATCTGGTTTTATATTGCCTTTGAAAGCGGAAGGAACGGCCGAAAACGGGGATTTCCTTGGCCAACTTGTTGTTTCCCATGCCCAAAGTCGAAATCATGATGCATTCCAAGAACCTCGCTTCATTTCAGCAACATTGCACGTGTGGGATCTCAAAAAGCCGCTTCCATTCTCAAGTTGCCTACCAATCTTATGTCGAAGCCGTTTCCGGGCACTTTCGGTCCAGAACAGTGTTCCCTTCCACCTAGGATGCCTGGAATACAGCAGAGATGAGAATGTAAGCCACACTTGGCAATGTGGGCCCACACAAAATGGTTGAACCCCATTGCAGGACTTGTATGGTGCCGCCGTTGCGCTGGGTGGCGTCGAAGCACCGGACGTTAACCCGGACGATTCTCGCCGCTTCTCGCTCTTGCATGCCAGCCTCGACACCTGGGGCATCCTTACAACCCACTCCAAGCAACTCACTCCACATGCAACACTGCACCTTGTTACCATTGCCCATGAGTGGGCGATGCGTGATCTGGTTTTATATTGCCTTCGAAAGCGGAAGGAACGGCCGAAAACGGGGATTTCCTTGGCCAACTTGTTGTTTCCCATGCCCAAAGTCGAAATCATGATGCATTCCAAGAACCTCGCTTCATTTCAGCAACATTGCACGTGTGGGATCTCAAAAAGCCGCTTCCATTCTCAAGTTGCCTACCAATCTTATGTCGAAGCCGTTTCCGGGCACTTTCGGTCCAGAACAGTGTTCCCTTCCACCTAGGATGCCTGGAATACAGCAGAGATGAGAATGTAAGCCACACTTGGCAATGTGGGCCCACACAAAATGGTTGAACCCCATTGCAGGACTTGTATGGTGCCGCCGTTGCGCTGGGTGGCGTCGAAGCACCGGACGTTAACCCGGACGATTCTCGCCGCTTCTCGCTCTTGCATGCCAGCCTCGACACCTGGGGCATCCTTACAACCCACTCCAAGCAACTCACTCCACATGCAACACTGCACCTTGTTACCCCTGCCCATGAGTGGGCGATGCGTGATCTGGTTTTATATTGCCTTCGAAAGCGGAAGGAACGGCCGAAAACGGGGATTTCCTTGGCCAACTTGTTGTTTCCCATGCCCAAAGTCGAAAGGGATAATTAACAAGGTGCCCTCAGTTGGCACTAGGGCTGGAATTCGAGCCGAGCCGAGTCAGCTCGGCTCGACTCGCTCAAGCTCGGTCAAGTGACGAGTCGAGCTCGGATCGACTCGTTCAACAAACGAGTCCAAAATCAAAACTCGGCTCGGCTCGGTGAACTCGCGAGTAGCTCGCGAGCTACTAATTTAACTTTTTTTTTATTTAGTAAAATTATAAAAGTCGACATTATATATTATATATATAATTATTTTTATTATTTGGGGCATGTATAATAAAATCATCACAATGATCGATGAAAATATGTCACCATAAAATAATTTGTAGTAAATAAACTACAATAATCAGTAAAAAAAATTCACATATATAAAAAAATCATTAGAAACTCTTTTTACCGAGTTAAACGAGCTAAACGAGTACTCGTAAACTCGGCTCGTTTAGCTTGAACTCGTTTACTGTCGAAAATGAAAACTCGACTCGGCTCGTTGGACAACGAGTTCGAGCCGAGCCGAGTCGAGTCGAGTTGCGAGCTACTCGTTTAACTCGCGAGTTTTGAGTTTTAATTCCAGCCCTAGTTGGCACCACGACCTCAGTTTTACCCCTAGCGCCGAATCGACCTCAGTTTTGCCCCTAGTCAGTGCGCAAGGACTCATTTCGCTACTCCCACCGTTACTTTCGGCCCCCGTTAGGATCCTGACCTGTGGGACCCATCATAGAACCGTTGGCGCGGCCTATGGGCCCCAGCTGTTGAGCCTTGGCGCTGCATGTGGGCCCCACCTGTTGACCGTTCCTTGCGGCCGAATGTCACATGAGGCCCAATGTCAACATGTAGACATTATCCATTTATATTTATTAATCACTACATGCAGACTACGCATTATCCATTTATTAAACCATCAAATTATTCGTATTAATAATATAAAATATATACTGTGCTCAACTCAAATTTTTATGTTATCTTAGAAAACATAATGCAGCACATCTCTTATATATAAATTTTGTTTACAATGTGCAGATTTTAAAGCGATGATTAGAAAGGAAAAAACTATTAAACAGTGGGTACATTTGGACAAATATAAGAACATAACTTTATATATAGGGCTTATATATAATTAAACATACTTAAGAGAGGATAACTGGCCCCACTTTACATATATTCAGTGGGGCCCGAGAAACATTACATTTAACTAAAAAAAATGCTAGCCCTAACTGCTCCCGCTCTGCATGCGGGAGCCCTTCCCGCCCTCCGGCGCCGCCCTACTTCCGCGGCCACTCCGCCGCCCGGATCTCCATCTCCTTGTTGACGCGGGCGCGGTGGTTATCCGCCCGCATCCTCTCCTCCTGCCTCTCACGGGACCGCTTGATCCTGGCCCGGAGGGCCTTCGCCTCCTCCTTCGCCTCCTTCTTCTCCCGCGCCTTCAACTCCTTCGCCTCCAGCCGCTCCAGTCTCTTGAGGCGGAGGTCCGTCCTGGGGGAGATGTCCGACGTCTTGGTGGTGAGGGAAGGGACGGGGCGGTGGACGAAGGGCGGCGTCGGCGATCGCTCCCGTTGGGGAGAGTCGATGGGCAGGAGGTCCTCCGGCTGCCACTCGGCCTCGTACCAAGGCCGAGCCTTGGGGTGGTTGTCCTCGTCGGAGACCGACTCCGGGCTTGAAGGGAGTGAGTACGAAGACTGTTAGGGCTTGAAGGGAGAGAGAGGCAAAGGGCTGGAGAGGGATGAGAATATGGAGGAGGAGTGAAGGACTATTTAAAGACACGATTAGACGCGTGAATTTATTTGGGTAGATGAAGCAAACTGTGTGAACACATTGGATAATGAAGTGTAGAAGAGTCGTGCATGGTCAAAGCGGTGTAGAACAGGCATAGGCGTAGGCGTAGGCCGGACAGCTAGTGACACGGAGTACGATCGCGTGTGCATTCGTCAGTCGATGTGATTCGACGTTGCATGCTTGTATTAAAGAAGAGAAGAAAGTCCAAAGTCTCCTCGCTAGCTGCATATGCATTGATGCGTATCTTGTGAAAACTAGGCGTGGAGGGCTGCAAATGCGACGCGACTCGTACATATATTCAGTAAGGAAACTTATGTATTTGTTTCATATCATGATATGCATTAACACTTTGGTTATGAAGTAACCATATATCATTTCTTTTTGAAGGGAACATATTGACGAGCTCAAAAAGAACAATTGTCCTAATCCTAAAAAGAAACACAAGGAAGATTTTGTTGGCTGGTTCGAAAGACGGGTAAGTTACTTTAGCATTTTCATAAATGTTTCTCGTAATAAAAAAACAATGGTGTATAGTACACTCACACATATTCTATTCCATGAAACAGATCACACAACTCCATAAAGATGGGAAGGTCAACAGTCTGTTGTATACACTAGCTGAAGGGCCTGATCAAATTGCTCGTGTGTTCAACCGTACAGTACTGAATGGATATTACTTTCGTAATACCGAAATAGAGCTTGACTTGAGTACCCAAAATAGTGGCGTCGTAGTCAACGCGCAAGGAAGCACCAGCAGTACTGATTATTATGGGGTGATAAAGAAAATCATATTTCTTGACTTTCCTCCTGATAAGGAGGTTGTTCTATTGCAGTGCGACTGGTTCGACGTGCCTCCTGCCAATAGAAATCATAGTAAGGGGTATAGGAGGGACAAGTATGGAATTATTGACCTCGACACTAGTGTACACCGATTCACGGAAGACCCTTACATTCTAGGCATCCAAGCTGCACAGGTTTTCTATGTGAGAGATGTGAAGAGCCCTAATTGGGCAAGTGCTATAAAAATGAATCCACGCAATTTGTTTGCTCATTCGGTTTTAAATGGTGCAGACCTAGATGATCTTGAAGAAGGAGATGAACGTGGTGATGCAGATGTACAGGATGTCGTCGATGCAGGAATTACAGTTCCAGAATTTACTTTTCCTGACGTTATTACTACTTGGTGCAGAACTGATGATGAAGGAACCAGCGTTGATGTTTCAGTCATAAATAATTTAAGACCTGCTGATTTTGACGAAGACCAAGTCGAATATGATGCTGATACTGATGATGATGAGGCTTACATAAATGATGGTCATGTTGCTCCTTTGGTAGAAGATGAATTGGATGATGACCATGGATTCTTTGTGTAGGCTGTCTCTGCACTGTTTGCCTTAAAGGTTTTGCCATGAACATGCATGGATGAAATATCGTGTAATAACATAATTTTTGTTTAAAGATTCCAAAGTTCCAGTGTTTAGAAATTTTGAATTTCCATGATAAATGTACTAGTGAAATTGCGTCTTATATGAGTTCTTGATTGATTATTAAGTACTGTCACTAGTTGCAACATTAGTAAAATGCTAAGTGTTGCAGAAATTCAGTTGCAAACAATATTAAAAATATAATGTGCTCACCAAACTGAGATACTGGACCAAAAATGAAGTGTAGTCCTAAGAAAATTGCAACAGTGATCAAGGGCACGGCCCATGAGGCCCGTTAAGCTAGTCTATGAATGGTCGTTGCAAAATAACTTGTTCATTTTCGCAACAGTACGGTGATTGTTGCTTTACCGTTAACCTATTACCATACGACCCAAATTGTCGCAGTAAACAATAGGTATTGCCGCAGGGTAAATTTGAGGCGAAAAACATATGGTATTGCCACACGAAAAATTTGGTCGCAATAGTTAGCTTTTTTTTTGCAACAATATTTGTAACTACCGCAACACAAATAAAGATGTTGCAATAAATGACTAAATATCACCACGAATGCTTATTTCGTTGGAATACCATGTCTCTAAGGCAACAAAAGGAGTGCCTCGCGCAACGAAAATACTCTGTCGCAAAAACGCGGCTGTATTCCAACAGCAGTACAAATCGTGGCAATAGGAGGCCTCTACCGCAACAAAACGACAATTTATTGCCACCAAAATGAGTCGTGGAAATACGAGTGCCCTATCACCACAACCTGAGAGGTCGTGGTAATTTGTGATTATATCGCAACGAAAAAAAAACGTAGCTACAGATTTCGTTGCAAGAGACCGATTCTCTTGTAGTGCTACTATAGTTTTTTTTTTCATTTTTAGGCATTTTCATGGACTAAACTATTGATAAGATGCCCAGTGTGAGTTTCTGTTTTTGGCATGTTTTTGGTTTCAGAAAAAAATTCTACAAATATTCGCAAAAGGTCGAGAAAATCCACGGAAGGTAGTTTTTACCTGGAACAAAAACATATTTCAAAGGGGAGCCGGGGAGGTGGCCATAGCCACCAGGTGACTGGTGGGCACGGGTCCATAGATTATCATGCCCCTAGTCTCCTAATGGACGGACTGGCCCCCCGCTACCTCATTTTGCCCATAAAATCCTATTTGACCTAAAAACTTGAAGGCGGTGATTATTTTATATTCAACACATCCAAAGCCGTCGTCACCTCGAAAGTCCAATGTAGGGCTTCTAGAGCCCTTCTCCGACACCCTGCCGGAAGGCAGAAACGTCACCTGAGGCCTCTACATCGCCATGATTTCCTTCGGATAGATGCGTGAGTACTTCATCCTTGGACTACGGGTTCGTAGAAGTAGCTATATGGTGGTATATCATCGTTGCGCCTCCATGCTACGGTCTTGTGAGCTTCCTAACATGATCAAGATTGTCCTTATGTAATTGCTATGTGTTTCGCTATCTAGGATCTGATGAATTGTGAAGTTATGATCAGATTGTTTATGTATTTTATATTATCTTGTTACTATTGTTGTACCAATGTTATATTATTTTCTTGCATGCTCTCATGTACTTGTAGTTGCTTTGGCAAAGTAGCTACTTGTATCTCCAAGAGGGGGTTTGTGCTAGATGGTAAGTTCATTTCACCTCCATGCCTGGGCACGAGTGACAAACGTCTAAGGACAAGGATGTTGATGGAGGTATGCCCTAGAGACAATAATATTTAGTTATTATTCTATCTCCAAGTTCAAAATTAATTTTATGTGATCATGCTACAACTGCTATAACACTTGAAAAGTGAGTTTTCAAAGGAAATCTTTGTGCGGGTGTGAAGACATAAACAATCAAGTGTTCCTAATATTGTCTCTAAGATTATCTTATGGTTTGTGAGATGATCATATTTTCTTGACCATGGACTTAGATAAAATTCTAGCAAAATATAAGAGTTTATTATTAGGGTAACAATAGTACTGAATCGACCTAAGTGTATGTTGTTGCTAAAAGAGACTAAACAATCATTATATGGTTTAGCAAATGCATATGAAGTTAAGATTAACTATAATTCCTATATTATGAGAATGCTGGTGACTGCATGATTGAAAGTTATACTTTGGATATAATCCACCATCTTGCCGTAACTGGGGATTATAACAGTGATATCTGTGTATGACCTAGAAAGGGTAATGGAACTGAGATTGTTCAACACTAGTACTTGACTCCTCTAGGCGATAAAGAGATACATTCTCTGGGCCCTCTCAGTATCACCGATGACATATCATATAGTAGACACAATTTGATTTATCATTGGGTCATCGGGGATATGGATGAAAAAAGAGAGAACGATATTGGTAAACGAGTTTTATGTGTTATGATCAAAGAGTTTGATCAGACTAGATCACATAGTATCACCTCGAGATATCTTTGGTATCGTGAAGTTAAGGTAATAAGTTCAATTAGTAACTTAAAAGGTTCCCTCGTTCTTCGGGAACGCATAGGAGCCATCATGGATATCCACGGTCCAGTTGTTGGTTATTGTTCGGTAAGTTCCTGAACATGTCTATGTGTTATCGAGCCTTTATGGGTCACACACTTAAGACATGCCAACCTTTTATTGAGATAAATAATATGTTATTATTCGTTTAATGATTGTTCGACATCGTTACGATATCATAGAAACAAGTATGGTGTCAATCGGAGTGGTTTCGGGGAAGTTACTATAAGAGAGAAATTATGCTGGTGTTAAGTAGAATTTATATGAGAGGTAACAGAGGACATGCGATGTCCCGGGATGTTGGAAATGTGTTTCTAACATCGTTGGATAATATCGATAATTTTATCTATAGGGGTAAAGTGGTTCTAGGAGTTTCGAAGACTTTCCAAATAAGGAAGAAGTGCTGGGAGGGGCAGATTTCCCCCTCATGGCTGAACCCTATTTTAGGGGGATGCCAGGTGGGCCCCACTGGATTCACAAGTTGGTACTCATTGTCCCGTTATTTTTCTGGATTTGATTGGAGATAAATGAGAAAATAAAAGGAGACAAAAAGAAAAAGTAAAGGGAGAGTCCACCTCCCAATCCGAGATTGGCTAGGAGGACATGGTGCGGCCACCATCTCGTAGTCCATCTGGGACTCCCTTCCCTCTTTGGAAAGTCTCCCCTCTCTCTCACTATATATATCACCCGAAGGCTCATAGAAAAACACACAATTGGCTCTCAACCCTCTCTCTCTCTCTCTCTCTCTAGTAGAATTAGAGGATCTAATTAGAGCCTCTTCTAACCATATTTTTTGTCATACTCTCCCGATTATACCTAGCTCTAATTAGATCTTCTCTCTCATGTGTTGAGAAGTTTCACATTCCTAATCGCTCTCATCACATTTGATTAGAGCTACCAATTAGCAACACCGAAAGGCTGTCTCTCTTCATCGGTGTCGAGTCATGGACGGCGGAGCGCTGATAGTTGACACGAGCGTACGCATGCACACCATATGAGGGATTACATGTGTGATCCTTGATGAGGGAATACTTAGCAACATCCTTGCAGCTAGGCCTAGTTGTGAGGATCTACGGTTGTTTAGAACTCTTCCACGACTACATCGAATCCACTGCCCGATGAGACGTGATCCTGATCCTCGCATGTATTGGCATGCCTTGTTATCTGCACAGTGATCTTGGCAGACTACGTAGGGCAAAAAAAAAAAATTTGCAGCGTAGACCAGTAGTGGTATCAGAGCGTACTATACGTAGATATGATTGGATCTAGAGCACAATTTTGTACAAGTATCGCATAAGCTTGTGTAAATATATTAGAAATTTCTCTACTATTCACTTTGTTTTTGTTGCTTCCCAATAAGCCATTTTTTTTCTGGTGGCATGGTATGACTTCCTACAAACTTCTAGTATAGCTAGGACGCTCGAGTTGCCCCTGGTATATCTCGTTTGACCCGAAGAAGTGCTTCAGTAGCTTTGGATCGCACCATAGTTGGTCTCATATAACAACATGGTGGAAGGACCATGTGGATTGGATCCACACGTAGGTCATAGTTATGGATAATTTTAGATTGAGGCTCAAGACGTTTTTGTAATGTCTGTCTTTAAATCACACCGCAAAGTTAATGTAGCAATGAGAATTTACATACCTCGAATCGCGTAGGTGATAACGATAGTGATCGTAGAACCTACAGTCATACTAAAACTTGCAAACAAAACGTTAGAAGCGTCTAACTTGTTTTTGCAGAATGTGTGTGTGGTCTGGTATAGCTATTATGCTACTTTGTTTTGACATCATGGACAATGCCAAAGGATTGTCATTGTTCGACATCGACAATCAGGAGTTCATCGTGGAGTGATACGTCTCCAACTAATCTATAATTTCTGATGTTCCATGATGATATTTTGCCAATTGCTACATGTTTTCTCCCTTCTTTATGTCATTTTTATCGATTTTCAGACTAACCTATTGACAAGATGCCACAGAGCCAGTTCCTTGTTTTCTGCTGTATTTAGTTTTAGAAAAGTTGTTCTAGAAATATTTTCGGAATTGAAAAATTCGTAGCCCGGAAGTCTTAGAATTCCCAAAGGTTCCACGGAGTCCCGAAGAGACCCGGAGGGGGGCCTCTGTGGCCCACACCATAGGGTGGCGCCCCCCTTGGCCGCGCCGGGGGTGGTGTGGAGCCCCCAGGGCTCCACCTCCTTTGCCCTTTCGCCTATTTATTCCCCTCCAAAGGAAAACCCTAAGCACCTGATCATAAATCCCCGAACAGTTCCGTAGCCGCCGTCGTCGTCAACCCTCGATCAGGGGGTTGTGAAGGTGTCTCCCGGCACCCTGCCGGAGAGGAGATCATCACCGGAGGCCTCTTCATCACCATGCCTGCCTCCGGAGGGATTCGTGAGTAGTTCATCCTTGGACTACGGGTCCATAGCAGTAGCTAGATGGTTGTCTTCTCCTCCTATGCCTCAATGTTTAGATCTCGTGAGCTGCCTAACATGATCGAGATTGTTCTTATGTAATTATATTTGTTGTGTTTGCTGGGATATGATGAATATTGATCTTATGCCAAGTTGATTATAGTCTTTATTGCATATGTTATTTGCGATCTTGCATGCTTTCCGTTTCTAGTGGTTGCTCTGGCCAAGTAGTTTCTAGTGACTCCAAGAGGGAGTATTTATGCTCGATAGTTGGGTTCATCCTTTTCGCCTGTGCTCGAGTGACAGAAACGTGACGGGGGGAGGATGTGTTGTTGCCACTAGGGAGAAAACAGCGTTGTGAGTGCCCGCGTGCACAATCATTGCTTACATTACACACATTTCTTAATGCAATTATCTGTTGCTTGCAACTTAATACCTAAGGAGGTTCGGATGATAACCTGGGAGTGGATTATTAGTAGTTGGATTACGGTCTATGTATATTGTTGTAATGCCCGCACTAAATATCATAGTAGTCATCATGTCATGAATGTGCACTACGGTGCAACCTCTATTTGTCAATTGCTTAGCTGTAATTTGTTCACCCAGCATGCTATCTTTTATGGAGAGACACTGTCACATCCCTGTTTTTAAGCACTTGTATAATAGTATTTTAGCATGTCTCTTAAGACCTTTGTAATGCAATTAGGTGGACAACATGTTGGGTACTGATGTTTATCTATGCAATATTAGTGGTGTGTTTCTTTTCACTCACTTGAGGAGTTTTTCTCCTAAGAAACACATTGCTTTATTATTGTTTTCCCATGTTTTCCACTAAGGTTCTTATGAGATTATTTTTCAAGACTTGAGGTGACCTTTTGTTTCAACTTGAAAATGTGTTATTAATGTTTAGGAATCATCTTGAACTTGAAATAAAATTAATTGGAAAAGATTCCATTAGCTTTTCCATTATAAATTTTGCCCTGAAAAACAGCCAAGTAGCTGTTTTCAACCCTTGTTTTCCATCACAAGGATTATCCAGTTATGGATTTTCTTTGATCAAAGTTACTCTCTGTAATGAGTACAACAAAACTACACTCTTGGAAAAACCTACAAAGAAATTTAACACACAATTCCAAGATGGTTTTTGAGCCATCTTGATAAGACAGAAATTTGAACATTTTAAAAACAGAGAATGTACCTACTTTGCCATTTATTTTCAGAGCCATAAACCCATCATTTTTCAAATCAAATGGTTGGATCTGAAACTTGGATAGTTGTTCTTTGTTGAGCATTTTAAATCACTCATTTTAGAGCTGGTTTGCTTGGTGAAAACAAACCCAACTTTTGCTATCTCTGTCTGTTTTTCCAGCACTTAGAAAAATTCAGAAAACTGTCTAACTGAATTTTTCTGACAGAACAGTGAATACACTTTTAGGCTTGATGTTTTTAGATGTTGTGCACTGATCCAAGCCAGGGCACTTTGCCTATTCGAAAGCCTAATGTATATACTTCTAGAAGGTGGCATTGGATGCTACTTTGACTGACCAGGATGAGAGAAACATGAGGTGGCATTTGACTACATTGTGATGTCATTAGAGTGGTTGAAATAGTGTTGATTCTTTCTTTTGCCCATCACTTGGCCTTTGCTGTGGCCTTGCTCATCATTTTGGTACTTGCTTGACCCTTTGGCACCAATAGAAACCAGTGCAAGCCCTGGAGAACCCCCAAGGGGCAAGGGCATGCCCATGCCAAGCCAACCCGAGCACCTCCACCTTGGCCTCGTGGCTACAAAGCAATCGGGACCTAGCCCTCTCGCCAGCACACTCTCCTCACTCCACTCAACCACCCCGTAGCCCTCTCGCTTGCTCTCTCGCTCTCTGCAAGCGAGGCGAGCCGTGGCCATTGTCGGGGCCGAGCAGATCGGGCACGAGGTCGCCGCGGCATCCACTGCCTCTCCCACCCCTCTTTCGCCTCCATTACAACCCCCTGGAGCTGGCCAGCCTCCCTGACATCCTCTTGCCCCCTCTCGCTTGCAGGTTCCTCGCCGCCGTCCGTGGAGCCGCCGCAGAGCACCGTCGAGCCGCCGCCGTGTCCCTGCCTCCTCGCCACCCGTGCCCGCGCCAAGGAGTTGCCCAGGCCACCCTCTCCCACACCCGCACCGTCCCCTTGCTTCTCGCGAGCCCGAGGTGAGCGAAATCCCGTGCCCATGAGGTGTTCGTCCGCGGATTAGGAGAGAGAGAGAGAGGAGCGACGCGGGGAGGAAGAACGCGCAGGGACCGTCGATCTGAGGATCAACGGCCCCCTTTGAACCGTGCATTTCGCGCGCGCGCGCGCGCAGGCGGGCTGCGCTGTGCGTTGCTGGGCCGCGCGCTGTGGGATCTGGCCCGTTGGGCAGTTTTTAGGTTAAAAACGAAATTACTTTTTTTCTGGCAGATTAAAATAGCTGTTAGCTTTAGGCTTAGAAATGGTAGCATATAAAATTATTTTGCCTTGCTAATTTTTGTGCTACTAGACATGCAAATTTGCAACCATATCCCACTGGCAGAAACTTGTTTAGAGTTTTTATGATTTTTCTAAAAATCATATGCCAGACAGTACCCTCAAATTTGAATTGAATAGAACTTCAAAAATACAAAACATTTTTGAGCAAACTCAACTGTTTTGGAAAGCCCTTTCCAATACCTATCAGTAGAATTTTAGTTTGCATCAAGGTGAGTTACCATTTGGAAATGCCATCCATTTTGGTAAAACATCAGTGGGCTATTCCATGATT
Organism: Alopecurus myosuroides; assembly: GCA_028641055.1. Lineage (NCBI taxonomy): Eukaryota > Viridiplantae > Streptophyta > Magnoliopsida > Poales > Poaceae > Alopecurus > Alopecurus myosuroides. Next base: position 488,906,694 of record CM054057.1, read on the forward strand.
TTTAGAGGGAGTTTGGGACATTATTTTTGAGTGAGGCAAGTTGGAGAAGCTTTGTAGTGTTAAGGACTATCACATCCTAGAAGGGTTTGCCTTTTTGAGCAACAGAGAATTTTAGAGAGACAGAACAAGTTTTGGTTGCTTTCTGTCTAGATTTTAATTATAGATATTGCTTTGTATGTTACTTTTGTGAGTTGCAAATGATGTGATCTTGCTTGTTATGTTGTTTTCCATTGTGGTTATGATGTATACAAGTTATATGAGCATGTTAGAATAAATGGTTTGAATGGTAGCATTTTAGAACTAGTTTTCCATGCTTATGTCTTGCTAATGGCTAGATTTTTAGGTATATTTTGAGTAGATATTTAAATGAATCTTTAGGCTAGTTGGCTAGATTGTTTTTCATGGAACCAGTACCACCTAGGTACTGTTAGTTTGTTTATAACACCTCTGGATGCTTGATGCTTGTGGTTGAAATAGGTTAAAATAGAAATGCTTAAGGACTAGATTTCACACTAGAATATTCATATTTGTTTTGTGTCTTGTTTTTCCACTAGGGAAAAATATGACTCTTTGGTATTGAAACCAGAGGATGAAAAGTACTTGTGGCAATATTTCATTAGGGTTTTCACCTCTGGTAGATTTCCTATTAAATAGCACAAAAGCATGAGTAGCACTTGAGTGACTAGAAATAAATCTCCTCACATGTGTAGCTTTTTAAGCATATTTTTCCTTGTTTCCTAGCTATGTTTATATGTTATTTTTGTGAGATCCAGTAGCATATATGGTACTGGTTAGAGGTGTATTTTGCCTCTAAAATCTTGCACACTTGTGCATAACATTAGCTAGTATAGTCTAAACTAGTCTAGTAGTTTCCTAAATTTTCTACTAGTATGAGTAGGAATTTTTGGGGTGTTTGTGTGTTGTTTTTAGCACTTTTATAAAAAGTGACCAGAGGCTCATTAACCTCTTGGTGAGCATATTTACTAGTGGAACACCCACTGGTATGTTTGCCTCATGGTGAAAAATAAGTTGACTTGTTGTCATGAGCTTATTTTCACCACTTGAGTAATTTAGCAAATTGTGTGTGCTAGTCATAGAGTTTGTTGTGGGAATTTTTATGCATCAAAATGTGTTTTATGTGACACCCTACTGTCCATTAACATGTGCTATATCCCACTGGTCCATAATGTTCTTAGCTAAGAAGCATTGTTTTGGGCTACACATAAACACTAGGAAAAATCAGATTTTCCAACTATAGTTTTTATGCCAATTTTTCTTTAGGGAAAAATGGAGAACTTTGAGTGGTACTTTTTGATTGCTTGCTGTATGTATTGCTTGTAGCATTGTTTGCCTTGTTTGGTTCTGAAAGTGTGTCTTTATTTCTTTTTACGACGTTAGAAAACGAGGAGGAAGGAATTGCTGAAGAAGGGTATTGCAACTCCTGTTACTTTCAGGATCAGGACCATCACTTGTACCAAGGCAAGCCATCCTAATGCTTGCTGTATAACTACTTATCATTATCTATCATGCATGCTTTTCACTTCTGAAGTTTTACAAAACTATGCCTTCAAAAACTATTTTTGTGTGAATCCTACTACTACTATTAATATTACTAGTATAAGGACTCATAATAATAGTCAACTTGGTTTTACCAAGCCCTTAGACACTAAATGGTATATAAATACCATACACCTACTTAAAACTTGAGTTCTTAAATGAACTAAATAAAATGTGTTTTTGTAAACAAATGCCTTATGGAAGGAAAACCCCGGAGGAAGGGTGAGACCCTGTCTGCCGGAAGGATGGTTATGATGGGAAATTTTATGAGAAATGTTTACAAAGGACACATAACCTAGTCTTCGCTGGACAACCATTATCGTACTGCCACTTTACCCCAATATGGGTAGGGGCTTGATTAAAAACTTGTTAGGGTTAGTATATGTGCTATCTCAAAGGCTATAGGGGATTGGATCCTCCGAACCGAAGTGTCGCTAGGAGCGAGTATACGGGACATCTAAAGTGTGGGATTAATTTTCCCTCCGGATGCAGCAGTTGGGTCTCCTGTTAGGCGGTGTGGGACATGGCTTGCCAGGGAGGGGAAAACCCAATTGAAGAGATAGTCATGTACTAGCTTGTACAGAGTGGATAGTCACGACCAGTTATCTGATGTTCTCATAGGTTGGGAACAGTCCATGGTTGTTTCATGGCAGACTCTGGATCTGGTGGAAATGTGTACACCTCTGCAGAGTAAAACTATTTCGAGATAGCCGCGTCCTCGGATATGGACGGTTGAATGGCCATGTAGCTAGTATTGTGTCAACTTTTCAAAAGAGGTTTTGAAGGAAGGCTTGAGTACCTGCGAGGTACTATGGAGGAATGACTTGGTATCTGCGAGATACCGATGAGAAAGAAACTACTACTAAAAGTTTCTGAAAAGAAAAACTTTCTTTTCCAAAAGTATTATAAAACCTCCAAGATATGTGATATCTACGAGAGCAAAACTACATTATTTTAAATGATTTTGTTTACAAAGAAGTGAACTTGAAGAATCAACCATGGCAAGTCTTTTATCTGTCATGGGTAGCTGAACCATATGTATGGCCTACCCACTACACCAAATAAGCATGTATGCATTATTGTAAGCTAATAAAGGATGTCTTGTTGAGTACATTCAAATGTACTCATTTGGTTTCGCCCCTGGTATCTACTTATCAGACTACGAGGAGCCACCTCAGGAGGAGTTCTATGAGGAGGAGTTCTACGCTGATGGCCCTGCGAGTTAGGATCGTCTCCCAGTCAGCAGCCTGTAGGATGAGGCGTGACTCGGGTTCTACTACGCTATGCTTATCGTCTTCCGCTGTGTTTGTTTTGAATGTCTGTCCTGCGTGACAGTTATCAAGAACTTGGTCATGTGACCATTTATGTAAGACTCTATATTCGTGTAATGGATGATGTATTCTGTATGCCAACTACGTATGTTGTTCACGACTGGTTCTTCTGGGATCGTGAATGAATGCATATGAGGGGTTCTGGACCTACCGGTCTGGGGCCTCTACAAAGTTGGTATCAGAGCCATCCTGACTCTAGGAGACCTTAGTTAGCATGGACGTTAGTGTATACTCCGATAATCTAAGTACTACTACAAAAAAAATTGGATATATGACTAAGTATACAACTATTCCCTATATCCCACCACCTCTCTGGGTTAGACTCTACTTGCATTAAAGTTATTTCTTGCGTGAACCTAAAACTTTGCACACTTGTATCTAACTTAAGCTACTTAAAATTTTGTGTAGATGGACGTGGACATCACCGTGGCTTTTCAGTTGGGACGTCCACGTGGCGAGTCTTTCCTTTTCGAGGAGAGGCTAGTATCTATGGCTACTGTGTTGGGACGGCCACTTCCGGAGCTGCGAGGAGGACTAGTTGTCGGGGCACCTCTGGAGGGAGACTGGTACGCGGAGGTCACTATCCGCGCACCTCTGGCTAGCCCGACAGTGGAGGCCTACGTGTACCGTGCTGTTGATCGTTCTTGGAACGAGGCGGCAGTGCGCGTGATACAGGAGTCAGTAGCACGTCTGGCACACATCGGGGAGTATATGTTCATCGGTTCCCGGTTCGAGCTGATTGGGAGACGTGATGAGGATGGCATACCACTTCCTGTTGAGCCAGATCTCACCACTGTTGGTCCACACTTGGACGAGATGGAGATTCTGTTACACCGCACTCAGACCAGGCTAGACGACCAGCGTCTTGACACCCTCCACGGCATATTGGTGCACCAGACACTGATAGCCGAGACTGACGAGCTGAGGGCTGAGCTTCACGACAGCCAGGAGGAGAGTGGAGCTCTCGCTCAGCAGTTGTTGGAGGTGAGGGAGCAGTTGGAGGCTACTACCGCGAGGCACCGTGCCTTACGGAGGCAGCTGAGGGCCACCCGCCTTGGCCGTGCACGCCTCACCACTAGACTGACGGCCCTGGAGGGGGCTAACGCCGTTCTGCGCGGCAGGCTTCAGATAGCTCGTGACGACATAGCCACGAGAGACGCTGCCGTAGAGGAGCTGGAGGAGGAGGCCGCAGAGCTCCACAGGGAGATTGAGGATCTTCTGCCTGTTGAGGATGTTCCCTCCGACTTAGAGGGGATGGACATGAGCGAGGCTAGCGAGCAGGATGATGATGACCTGTTTGACGAGGAGGAGGAGGACCCTGAGGAGCGTATCTTCGACGTTGGGGACAGCGACGACTCTGTGTAGTCGCTGCCTTCTCACCCTTAGCACATAGTGCTGGTCTAGATACTAGTTAGGTATGCTAGATCGTTTTGCTAGGTAGTTTGCTAGTAGTAGCTTTGCGATGACCCCACCAATCGCACCCCCTGTAGCTCGATGAAGCCTTCCTTGTATGATATGGCTTGTGATGTGTGTGTGTAATGTAAGAAACTCTGTTTAATTATGGTGATGAATGAAATGTTAGGCTTGGTTTTCTGTTGATTGTCACTACTTTGCGTTCATTTCATTCAAGTTTGCGACTGCCCCGCTCTTGTTTTTGAAACATATCGCTAGTATTCCTTTTGTTTAAATACTAAGGTACTGGGTTTTCAAAAACAAGAATTTACTTCTTAGACTTACACATGTTTCACTTCAGCATGGCACCCCGTCGCGAACCCCCACCGCCACCACCACCCACAGTGGAGGCGCTGTTGGCCCTGCTGATGGAAGATCGCCAGGCCAGCCGAGATGAGAGTGCAGCCACCATTACCGCTCTGCAACAGCTAGCTGCTGCCGCCAACAATAATGGCAATGGCAATGGCAATGGAAATGGTGCTCGCTCGAGACTGAGAGACTTTCAGCACACCAACCCCCCAGTTTTCACCAGGATTGTGGAGCCTCTCGATGCTGACGACTGGCTCCGCACCATTGCAAACAAGCTGGAAGTTGCTTCGGTTGATGAGAATGATAAGGTCCTGTTGGCCTCCCATTTTCTCGCTGGTCCTGCCAGGACTTGGTGGGAAACTACACGTGAGACTGTTGCTGCTGGTCACGTGTTCACCTGGGAGGAATTCTCTGCAAGGTTCCGCAAGTATCACATTCCCCAGGGGATGATGGCACTTATGCGGGAGAAGTTTCTAAATCTGAAGCAGGGAAGTATGCCGGTGTCTGAATACTGGGAGAATTTCACTACTCTGTCCCGGTATGCACAGGATGATATTAATACTGATGCTAAGAAGAAGGAGAGGTTCTTAAATGGGCTGGATGATGAGCTCCAGTGCTCTCTAGTAGTGGTTCCATTCCAGGACATGGAGACTCTTGCTAATGCCGCTATGGTGCTGGAGCACAAGCGGAAATCTGCTGATGATAACCGCAAGAGGAAAATGGCTGCTCATGGAGGACCTAGTGCTCAGAGGACTCGCAACACTCCGTATGCGAGGCCACCAACCCACAAGGCGCCTGCTTATGCACCCCGCCCCAACCACAACTATGCACCAAGGCCAAACAACTACAACCACCCTGCACCGTATGCACCAAGGTACGGAGGAAACAGCTATGGTGGTAACCATGGGAATCACTCTGGGAATAATCATGGAAACCGCTATGGAGGTAACACTGGAGGAAATGGGAACCACACCAACAATGCTCCCAAACCAAACCCAAGCTCAAAGCCTTCTGGAGGTTGTTTTGCCTGTGGAAAGGAGGGTCACTTCGCTCGCGAGTGCCCCAACAAAACTACTGCTCCAGTCCAGCCTGCTGCAACCAAGATGAACCATGGTCCTTCCACTGGACGGCAGAATAGGATGAAGGGACACCTGAACCATATTAATGCTGCAGAAGCTCAGGAGGCACCAGACATGGTGATGGGTATGTTTCCTGTCAACTCGGTACCAGCCGCAGTACTGTTTGATTCTGGTGCATCACATTCCTTTGTCACTAAACCGTTTGCTGAGAAAAGTGGTATGAAGCATTCCCGTATGCACAACCCTATGTTAGTACAAATACCTGGGGATAGTACTAAAGCCAACCTAATTTGCAATGAGGTACCAGTAGAAATTCAAGGGAAAACTTTTCATGCTGATCTTATAGTACTGGGATCCAAAGGGATAGAAGTGGTACTCGGTATGAACTGGATGGCCAAGTATAAGGGAATTATCGATTGCACTAAGAAATCTATTGAAATGATCTCTGAGGATGGGGAAAAGGTTGCATACACTGCAACCCGACCCTCGTCACAAGTTCACTGCCACACTGGTATAGCCCAACCTGCCCTTGAGGAAGTCCCGGTAGTTTGCGAATACCCGGATGTTTTTCCTGAAGAATTACCCGGTATGCCCCCTGATCGGGATATCGAGTTTGTGATCGAGTTAGTGCCCGGAACTGGACCCATAGCACAGAAGCCGTATCGGATGAACCCGAAGGAATTAGATGAGTTGAAGACTCAACTGGAGGACATGTTAAGGAAGGGATTGATTCGCCCTAGTGCATCGCCCTGGGGATCTCCGATCATTTTTGTGGGAAAACGGGACGGTACCACTCGTTTATGTGTGGACTACCGCAAGTTAAATGATGTTACCATCAAGAACAAATACCCGTTGCCCAAAATTGAAGACTTGTTTGACCAGTTGAATGGGGCTGTAATCTTCTCCAAGATTGACCTTCGGACTGGTTATCACCAATTGAAAGTCCGTGATACTGATATTCCAAAGACTGCTTTCACCACTCGTTACGGGCTGTATGAATACACCGTAATGTCCTTTGGTCTAACCAATGCCCCTGCCTATTTCATGAATCTCATGAATAAGGTATTCATGGATTTTCTAGACAAGTTTGTCGTGGTGTTTATTGACGACATTCTTATATATTCGAGGAGTGAGGAAGAACACGAAGAACATCTGAGGCTTGTGCTCGGAACACTTCGTGGGCATCAATTGTATGCTAAGTTTAGTAAATGTCAATTCTGGTTGACGGAAGTCGGATTTCTTGGACATGTAGTATCTGCGGGAGGAATATCTGTTGACCCTGCTCTAGTTCAGTCTGTGGAGAAGCGTGCTGCTCCGACCAACCAGACTGAAGTCAGATCCTTTCTAGGTTTGGCAGGATATTACCGCAAGTTTGTTCAGGGATTCTCGAGTATAGCCAGACCCCTCACCCAGTTGCTCAAGAAGGATAGTAAATTCCTATGGACGGACAAATGTGAAGAAAGTTTCAATGAGTTGAAGCACCGACTGGTGTCTGCCCCAATCCTTATTATGCCGGATGTCACCAAGAATTTCGACGTATATTGTGACGCTTCCAAGCTTGGTCTTGGAAGTGTGCTTATGCAAGAAGGGAAGGTGATATCTTTCATATCCCGCCAGTTGAGACCCCACGAACTGAATTATCCCACTCATGACTTAGAGCTTGCCTGCCGTTGTTCATGCTCTCAAGACGTGGCGGCACTTTCTTATGGGAAGGCGAGTGGAAATTTACACAGATCATAAGAGTTTAAAGTATATCTTTACTCAACGTGAGCTCAACATGAGGCAGCGCCGCTGGATTGAGCTCATTAAAGATTATGATCTGAGTATTCATTATCACCCGGGAAAGGCAAATGTGTTGCAGATGCTCTTAGTCGAGAGCCGGCCTCTCTAAATGCTATGATTTTAGTAAGGCAACCCGAGTTGTGGAAAGAGCTGGACCAGCTTGGTATTGAAGTGGTCAGCTATGGCATGTTGGATGCCATAGAACTTAAACCAACCCTGGTTGACCAAATCAAAGAAGCGCAGAAAGGCCAGAAAAGTATTGATGGGATTAAAGCCCGCTTGGAGAAGGAAAAGGTTGCTGGGTTTACCATCGATGCTGATGGAGGATTATGGTATGAAGGCCGTATTTGTGTTCCCTCTGAATCTGATCTTAAGCAGACCATCATGGTCGAAGCTCATGAGACCATGTATTCTATCCATCCTGGAGGAACAAAGATGTATCAAGACCTGAAAGAGAGATTCTGGTGGCATGGAATGAAGCGAGAGATTGCTTCATTTGTAGCCAAGTGCCATGTCTGCCAGCAGGTAAAAGCCGGGCACCAGCGTCCCGCTGGATTGCTCCAACCATTGCAAGTGCCTGTTTGGAAATGGGATGAAGTGGGAATGGACTTCATCACTGGGCTTCCTAGGTCCAGCCGAGGAAATGATTCTATATGGGTTGTAGTGGACAGGCTCACAAAAGTTGCTCACTTTATTCCTGTCCGGACAACCTATCGTGGAGATCAGCTTGCGGATCTTTACATTTCTCGGATTGTCAGCCTACACGGAGTCCCAAGCAGGATTGTATCTGATCGAGGTACACAGTTCACATCTAGATTTTGGAAGAAGTTGCACGAGAGTTTGGGAACCAAATTAGCTTTAGCACAGCTTATCACCCGCAGACTGATGGACAAACAGAGCGTGTGAACCAAATTCTGGAGGACATGCTCCGTGCTTGTGTGTTGTCCTATGGAATTAAATGGGAAGACTGCCTGCCCTTCGCAGAGTTTTCTACAACAACAGTTATCAGTCTAGCTTGCAAATGGCCCCTTTTGAAGCTCTGTATGGACGTAAATGCCGTACACCTTTAAATTGGACTGAGACTGGAGATAGTCAGGTTTTTGGTGTGGACACTTTGAAGGATGCAGAGGAGCAGGTCCAACTTATTCGGGAACGTTTAAAGACAGCTCAATCTCGTCAGAAGAGTTATGCTGATACGAAGCGTCGTGATGTCTCTTTCAGCATTGGAGATTTCGTGTACCTTCGTGTTACGCCACTCAAAGGGATGCAGCGTTTCCATGTCAAAGGAAAGCTGGCCCCCAGGTATATTGGCCCTTTTAAGATCTTGGCACGTCGTGGCGAAGTTTCTTATCAGTTAGAATTACCTGAGGAGCTCTCTGCTTTTCACAATGTTTTCCATGTGTCATTGCTCCGGAAATGTCTTCAAGTACCGGAGAAGGATCTCTCGTATCAAGACGTGGATTTCAGGACCATTGACATAAATGATGATTTGACTTATCGTGATAGACCCCTGCGGGTTCTCGAGGAAATGGTGCGTGCTACCAGGAACCGTGCTATAAATTCCTTAAAATTCAGTGGACCAATCACTCTGAGGAAGAAGCTACCTGGGAGCGTGAGGATGATATCAGGAAGGAGTTCCCTGATTTTCTTAAAGCCTAGACCCGCGAATCTCGGGACGAGATTCTTTTAAGGGGGGGAGATTTGTCACATCCCTGTTTTTAAGCACTTGTATAATAGTATTTTAGCATGTCTCTTAAGACCTTTGTAATGCAATTAGGTGGACAACATGTTGGGTACTGATGTTTATCTATGCAATATTAGTGGTGTGTTTCTTTTCACTCACTTGAGGAGTTTTTCTCCTAAGAAACACATTGCTTTATTATTGTTTTCCCATGTTTTCCACTAAGGTTCTTATGAGATTATTTTTCAAGACTTGAGGTGACCTTTTGTTTCAACTTGAAAATGTGTTATTAATGTTTAGGAATCATCTTGAACTTGAAATAAAATTAATTGGAAAAGATTCCATTAGCTTTTCCATTATAAATTTTGCCCTGAAAAACAGCCAAGTAGCTGTTTTCAACCCTTGTTTTCCATCACAAGGATTATCCAGTTATGGATTTTCTTTGATCAAAGTTACTCTCTGTAATGAGTACAACAAAACTACACTCTTGGAAAAACCTACAAAGAAATTTAACACACAATTCCAAGATGGTTTTTGAGCCATCTTGATAAGACAGAAATTTGAACATTTTAAAAACAGAGAATGTACCTACTTTGCCATTTATTTTCAGAGCCATAAACCCATCATTTTTCAAATCAAATGGTTGGATCTGAAACTTGGATAGTTGTTCTTTGTTGAGCATTTTAAATCACTCATTTTAGAGCTGGTTTGCTTGGTGAAAACAAACCCAACTTTTGCTATCTCTGTCTGTTTTTCCAGCACTTAGAAAAATTCAGAAAACTGTCTAACTGAATTTTTCTGACAGAACAGTGAATACACTTTTAGGCTTGATGTTTTTAGATGTTGTGCACTGATCCAAGCCAGGGCACTTTGCCTATTCGAAAGCCTAATGTATATACTTCTAGAAGGTGGCATTGGATGCTACTTTGACTGACCAGGATGAGAGAAACATGAGGTGGCATTTGACTACATTGTGATGTCATTAGAGTGGTTGAAATAGTGTTGATTCTTTCTTTTGCCCATCACTTGGCCTTTGCTGTGGCCTTGCTCATCATTTTGGTACTTGCTTGACCCTTTGGCACCAATAGAAACCAGTGCAAGCCCTGGAGAACCCCCAAGGGGCAAGGGCATGCCCATGCCAAGCCAACCCGAGCACCTCCACCTTGGCCTCGTGGCTACAAAGCAATCGGGACCTAGCCCTCTCGCCAGCACACTCTCCTCACTCCACTCAACCACCCCGTAGCCCTCTCGCTTGCTCTCTCGCTCTCTGCAAGCGAGGCGAGCCGTGGCCATTGTCGGGGCCGAGCAGATCGGGCACGAGGTCGCCGCGGCATCCACTGCCTCTCCCACCCCTCTTTCGCCTCCATTACAACCCCCTGGAGCTGGCCAGCCTCCCTGACATCCTCTTGCCCCCTCTCGCTTGCAGGTTCCTCGCCGCCGTCCGTGGAGCCGCCGCAGAGCACCGTCGAGCCGCCGCCGTGTCCCTGCCTCCTCGCCACCCGTGCCCGCGCCAAGGAGTTGCCCAGGCCACCCTCTCCCACACCCGCACCGTCCCCTTGCTTCTCGCGAGCCCGAGGTGAGCGAAATCCCGTGCCCATGAGGTGTTCGTCCGCGGATTAGGAGAGAGAGAGAGAGGAGCGACGCGGGGAGGAAGAACGCGCAGGGACCGTCGATCTGAGGATCAACGGCCCCCTTTGAACCGTGCATTTCGCGCGCGCGCGCGCGCAGGCGGGCTGCGCTGTGCGTTGCTGGGCCGCGCGCTGTGGGATCTGGCCCGTTGGGCAGTTTTTAGGTTAAAAACGAAATTACTTTTTTTCTGGCAGATTAAAATAGCTGTTAGCTTTAGGCTTAGAAATGGTAGCATATAAAATTATTTTGCCTTGCTAATTTTTGTGCTACTAGACATGCAAATTTGCAACCATATCCCACTGGCAGAAACTTGTTTAGAGTTTTTATGATTTTTCTAAAAATCATATGCCAGACAGTACCCTCAAATTTGAATTGAATAGAACTTCAAAAATACAAAACATTTTTGAGCAAACTCAACTGTTTTGGAAAGCCCTTTCCAATACCTATCAGTAGAATTTTAGTTTGCATCAAGGTGAGTTACCATTTGGAAATGCCATCCATTTTGGTAAAACATCAGTGGGCTATTCCATGATTTTTAGAGGGAGTTTGCGACATTATTTTTGAGTGAGGCAAGTTGGAGAAGCTTTGTAGTGTTAAGGACTATCACATCCTAGAAGGGTTTGCCTTTTTGAGCAACAGAGAATTTTAGAGAGACAGAACAAGTTTTGGTTGCTTTCTGTCTAGATTTTAATTATAGATATTGCTTTGTATGTTACTTTTGTGAGTTGCAAATGATGTGATCTTGCTTGTTATGTTGTTTTCCATTGTGGTTATGATGTATACAAGTTATATGAGCATGTTAGAATAAATGGTTTGAATGGTAGCATTTTAGAACTAGTTTTCCATGCTTATGTCTTGCTAATGGCTAGATTTTTAGGTATATTTTGAGTAGATATTTAAATGAATCTTTAGGCTAGTTGCTAGATTGTTTTTCATGGAACCAGTACCACCTAGGTACTGTTAGTTTGTTTATAACACCTCTGGATGCTTGATGCTTGTGGTTGAAATAGGTTAAAATAGAAATGCTTAAGGACTAGATTTCACACTAGAATATTCATATTTGTTTTGTGTCTTGTTTTTCCACTAGGGAAAAATATGACTCTTTGGTATTGAAACCAGAGGATGAAAAGTACTTGTGGCAATATTTCATTAGGGTTTTCACCTCTGGTAGATTTCCTATTAAATAGCACAAAAGCATGAGTAGCACTTGAGTGACTAGAAATAAATCTCCTCACATGTGTAGCTTTTTAAGCATATTTTTCCTTGTTTCCTAGCTATGTTTATATGTTATTTTTGTGAGATCCAGTAGCATATATGGTACTGGTTAGAGGTGTATTTTGCCTCTAAAATCTTGCACACTTGTGCATAACATTAGCTAGTATAGTCTAAACTAGTCTAGTAGTTTCCTAAATTTTCTACTAGTATGAGTAGGAATTTTTGGGGTGTTTGTGTGTTGTTTTTAGCACTTTTATAAAAAGTGACCAGAGGCTCATTAACCTCTTGGTGAGCATATTTACTAGTGGAACACCCACTGGTATGTTTGCCTCATGGTGAAAAATAAGTTGACTTGTTGTCATGAGCTTATTTTCACCACTTGAGTAATTTAGCAAATTGTGTGTGCTAGTCATAGAGTTTGTTGTGGGAATTTTTATGCATCAAAATGTGTTTTATGTGACACCCTACTGTCCATTAACATGTGCTATATCCCACTGGTCCATAATGTTCTTAGCTAAGAAGCATTGTTTTGGGCTACACATAAACACTAGGAAAAATCAGATTTTCCAACTATAGTTTTTATGCCAATTTTTCTTTAGGGAAAAATGGAGAACTTTGAGTGGTACTTTTTGATTGCTTGCTGTATGTATTGCTTGTAGCATTGTTTGCCTTGTTTGGTTCTGAAAGTGTGTCTTTATTTCTTTTTACGACGTTAGAAAACGAGGAGGAAGGAATTGCTGAAGAAGGGTATTGCAACTCCTGTTACTTTCAGGATCAGGACCATCACTTGTACCAAGGCAAGCCATCCTAATGCTTGCTGTATAACTACTTATCATTATCTATCATGCATGCTTTTCACTTCTGAAGTTTTACAAAACTATGCCTTCAAAAACTATTTTTGTGTGAATCCTACTACTACTATTAATATTACTAGTATAAGGACTCATAATAATAGTCAACTTGGTTTTACCAAGCCCTTAGACACTAAATGGTATATAAATACCATACACCTACTTAAAACTTGAGTTCTTAAATGAACTAAATAAAATGTGTTTTTGTAAACAAATGCCTTATGGAAGGAAAACCCCGGAGGAAGGGTGAGACCCTGTCTGCCGGAAGGATGGTTATGATGGGAAATTTTATGAGAAATGTTTACAAAGGACACATAACCTAGTCTTCGCTGGACAACCATTATCGTACTGCCACTTTACCCCAATATGGGTAGGGGCTTGATTAAAAACTTGTTAGGGTTAGTATATGTGCTATCTCAAAGGCTATAGGGGATTGGATCCTCCGAACCGAAGTGTCGCTAGGAGCGAGTATACGGGACATCTAAAGTGTGGGATTAATTTTCCCTCCGGATGCAGCAGTTGGGTCTCCTGTTAGGCGGTGTGGGACATGGCTTGCCAGGGAGGGGAAAACCCAATTGAAGAGATAGTCATGTACTAGCTTGTACAGAGTGGATAGTCACGACCAGTTATCTGATGTTCTCATAGGTTGGGAACAGTCCATGGTTGTTTCATGGCAGACTCTGGATCTGGTGGAAATGTGTACACCTCTGCAGAGTAAAACTATTTCGAGATAGCCGCGTCCTCGGATATGGACGGTTGAATGGCCATGTAGCTAGTATTGTGTCAACTTTTCAAAAGAGGTTTTGAAGGAAGGCTTGAGTACCTGCGAGGTACTATGGAGGAATGACTTGGTATCTGCGAGATACCGATGAGAAAGAAACTACTACTAAAAGTTTCTGAAAAGAAAAACTTTCTTTTCCAAAAGTATTATAAAACCTCCAAGATATGTGATATCTACGAGAGCAAAACTACATTATTTTAAATGATTTTGTTTACAAAGAAGTGAACTTGAAGAATCAACCATGGCAAGTCTTTTATCTGTCATGGGTAGCTGAACCATATGTATGGCCTACCCACTACACCAAATAAGCATGTATGCATTATTGTAAGCTAATAAAGGATGTCTTGTTGAGTACATTCAAATGTACTCATTTGGTTTCGCCCCTGGTATCTACTTATCAGACTACGAGGAGCCACCTCAGGAGGAGTTCTATGAGGAGGAGTTCTACGCTGATGGCCCTGCGAGTTAGGATCGTCTCCCAGTCAGCAGCCTGTAGGATGAGGCGTGACTCGGGTTCTACTACGCTATGCTTATCGTCTTCCGCTGTGTTTGTTTTGAATGTCTGTCCTGCGTGACAGTTATCAAGAACTTGGTCATGTGACCATTTATGTAAGACTCTATATTCGTGTAATGGATGATGTATTCTGTATGCCAACTACGTATGTTGTTCACGACTGGTTCTTCTGGGATCGTGAATGAATGCATATGAGGGGTTCTGGACCTACCGGTCTGGGGCCTCTACAGACACCACTAGTGAACCTATGAACCCCGATCCATTTTCCTACAATGTTAAACAAACCACTACAATTTCCTGCTTTCTTTACTTACTGCAAGCGTACACTATTTTCCACATTATACGTCTAATCTTTGTTTTCAGCAAGACCGGTGAGATTGACAACCTCACTGTACCGTTGGGACAAAGTATTTTGGTTGTGTTGTGTGCAGGTTTCGCGTTGTTGCTCACACCGGTGAGGCGCCATCACCACCGTCAGTGGCATCAACCTTCCGAAGATCCTCTTTCTCCCACTGGATTGATAACATTGGTTCTTAACTGAGGTAAATTCTTACCGCTGCAGTCATCACACCCTCCTCTTGGGGTTCCCAACACACCATCCATAGCAAAGAATTTCTGGCGCCTCAAGGCACCATCAAGGTGTAGCATCGAAGAATTTCTGGCACCGTTGTCGGGGACCAAAAAAACATATATAAGAAGACTTCCTCCCGCCACGGTCGCCATCACAATCAGCATGGAGCTTGGAGGAAGTACGTTATAGGAGAAAGTGGTTGTTTCTCCATCATGGAAAAACTTGAAGCCAGTTTCACCGCATTGGAATTTCCTCCGATTTTCTGCTATGGTGAGAATAACGGAGATGGAGGATCCTCGTTGGAGATGCATCAAGAAATCCCCAAAGAACAAAGGCTATACCGAACCACACGAATTTGTAAATTTTCTGTGATATTTATCCTTTGTTGATTGCACAGTAGTCGTTTATTAGGGTGATTCCTCACTTAAAATATCAAGGTAGTTTGTGTTCTCCCAATTGTAGCACCGTCAAACCGGCATGGGTACGGGTTCATCACTTGGATACAAGGGTCAACGGGCCTCTTCTTTCTAGGAGGTGGGTTATAGTTTGCTCACTTGGTTACAAGGTGCATTCTATATGGCGGAGTGAGTTGGTTGTCTTGTCGTTCAAGCATGAAAGTCGTGAGCTATGAACACACACATCGAAAGATGAGCGATAATCACATGTGTGATTGGCATGTTTTCCTTCTCTCTAGGTTATGGTTGGTTGAGGTGGATACATCCTTCTGATCATAATCTTATTGGATCTCGTTGCACTGAAAGTCGATCTTGAGGAATATCAGTTTTAGTGGGAGCATATCTTAATTCCAATTTTATTGAATTAAGTAGTGAAAATTAATTTTCAACTATGGTGTCTAAATAAACATGTTTTATTGTAGAGATGGATCCCGTTGAAAACATAAGTTTGAGTGAGTTATTGGGGTTAAACCATTTAACTAAGGAAAGCGTGAACTTGTATGACTGGGTTCACAATCTGAGAGTTACTCTCAGAAGTCTTGGGGTAGAGCATGTGCTGTACACTGAAGTTCCAGGACCTGATGGAGAGTATTCTCCATTGGTATGATGAGTATCAAGTTTATATGATCATGATGGAAAGCTTGAGTTCTGAGTTGAGTGGTAGTTATCCACACTATCACCCCTTCCGTCTCATGGAATTTTTGAAGGCTAGGTTCTTTATGCAACTCTGTCATGGTCATTAAAAACTTTATGATGAACTTTTAAGGTGCAAAATCAACTGCCTTGGGCCTTTGAGGGAGCACAAGGACAAGTTCACATGGATACTGCAAAAGCTTAAGGATGTTGGGTTTCCAATTTATGAAATGCTAGCAGTTGACACACACCTCATGTCACTTCCATCACATTGCTTTGGATTTGTGGCTTGCTACAATTTTATGGAAGTGGAGGAAACAGTTGAATAAGTCTTCAAGATGCTCATGTCAGCTGATATGGATGTTTTCATTCACGCCATGATGACTACACAAAAATAGAAAGACAAGTGGCAAGTCCACGTGAGGTATAAGAGTTATACGAGTTATTGACAATTTATTGTCTCAAAGATATTTTGGTATTGGATACTAAAATTTATCAAATTGCAATTTATTGCAAAGTGAGAAGGAAAAGAGGCAAGAGAGGTGGGAACGTGGAAGGCGCAGTGGAATACTCATTAATGGCGCCACACCAGTTGCATCATCTGTGAGTCCTAAGTCATTAAAGACTATCAACACTAGGACTTCAAAATAATACTTATTTTGAATTCAATCATTATGTAATGAATATTTATGTTTCTGAACCCTGTTGAGTTCAGATTATAAAATATGTGCGGGAATTCCAAGCTTGAGTATTCAAAGTTTTTATGATCTTATTTATTGTGTTATGTCAATTAGTTTTATTATGAAGTCTTGAATATTTTTTGATTCAAATTAATGCTCAAGTTTGAGTCATATTTTTTATTGCTTGTTGAATAAATCGGAGGTAAGCATTTTATTTTATTTATCAAGGTTAAAAGACTGCCTCCAAAATATTTAATAGGCCCAAAATCCATTAAGTGCTAGGCACTTGTGAATTTGGAAATCCACATAAATCACGGATGTTTTTCTAAATTGACTTAATTCCATTGAAGATTCAATATGATAAGTTAATCATATTGATCAAGTAGAATAGATGAAATAATTAAAGTTTCAATGTTTCATAAAAGTCACAGGAGTATTTTGAATCAGAAAACTGAGATCAAATAAATTCGATTGAAATAGATAAGGACTTAATAGAAATTATAACTTGGTTGACAAAGATTTTTTTCTTGGTCAAAAAATTACTCATGATGAATTTTGAGAGATTCAAAATTACTTGTGGTAATAAAATCTTTGCGATACAAGGATTTGAGCAATGTTATAATTCATAAATGTCTTTGTGTGAGAAGTGAAAGCGTGAAACAAAAATAATTCTCAACCCGCTAAAGAAAAGTATTTTGTTTTTTTGTTAAAGATGAGACTATGTCATTAATTGACCTAGAGTTATTTTAATGATAAATTCCTAGTAATCAATATTGCTCAAGCATTATGCATAATGGACTAAAAGTTTTTGCATAAAACCAACAATTTTATTCGTAGTAAATTTCCACTTTTAAATCCAAGTGTTTTTAAATACATTGGGTTAAAAATAAAAGTGTCTTCTCATAAAAAAATGTGGAAAATATATTAAGTTGGGATTGTGAATATTTGAGAAGGATTGAATGAAATAGGCAACATGCAAATGTTTCCAATTCATCAACCTATCCAGGAATTTATGTATGAGATACATAAAGTTTAAACTTAATATTAAATGAAGGTCACATGAGGAATTTGATGTAATATTCACTTTTTGAAATAGTCATCAAAATTCTAGACAATGACCACAATATGCAAAATAAAACAAACCAAACAAGATAATAGTAATCATAAAATATATGATATCATATTATCATATAGATCCATGTTAAAAGTAGATATTTTATTTCGACTTCAAGGTTTTATCTTGAGAGTAAGTTGGAGTAATTTTACAAATCACAAGGAAAATGAATATTTTCACATGAAAAATACATATGAATATTTTATATTGATAAAATTTGTTTTATCAAGTACGAATATAATGACAATGATGAGTTGAAAAACTTATCATGTCAATTGCTTGGTGCTGTTATTGGATTAATTAGCACAATATTTTGCTAAGTGTTATTAATTTTTTATTACTGGAATAATCAGAAATATTACAAGTATGAGTATTATGTCAGTTGTATTAATGGAACAAGAAGGAATTTATTTTTCATTATGTAAAGTGAAAGGACTTAAAAGTAGTGGGAGCTGATTATGATCTTTTAATTTAGCTGGATCTAATTAAAAGAAAGTTACCTCATGGAAAAGATTTAAAAAGGTTTTAAATGCAATATCAAAAAGTGTCTTGTTAAATACAGGACATATGAGTTAGATTAAGTAATTTAATAAACATAAATATGATGGGTGTTTAAGTGTAATTCTGATAGGAGTTTCGAATTACATTGAGATAAAAATATTTTTTCTCAAAAGAAAATGACATGATATTTTGCAATAGACATGACCTTCGTAGTCATTGTTGAGAAAAATATATAAAGAATGAGATCAAATCATAATATTTTGTGATTTAACCAATCTCATAGTAATAAAAGGAGGAGGACACAAGAACCTATGGATTTTCTTTGACTAAAATTGTTTTAGTCAATCCGGTATAAAGGATAAACAATTGAAAGAAAAGTTTTTCTTATGTAGTTAACTATTTGTAATAAAACCAAGAAATATTATTTCCAATGGTGATATTACAAGGTGTGAAACAACTCTGCGGAATTTTGAATATGTACAAATAATATTGTGAGAAGTATTAAGATATGTATTTGTGGTGGAATTACAAAATATTTATTGATTTTGACTCGGATTATGATTCTTCAATTGATAATAATGTATGTTGTATAATTAGCAACATTAGAGTATTATGAGTGGACTCTACAGTATTTTGCTATGGATAGTTGCAACTCAATGTTAGACATTGTGGATTGCAAGTTATTGGATGAACGTCATTTGACTTAGTGAGGTTTCAAATGATGGTAGAATAATTCATTCGGAGACACTTGAGTTTTTTTTCACGAAACCAGGTTCACACAAGTCCAATTCCTAATAAATCCAAACACAAGTTTATCATAAGTTGATTAGATCAAAAGGTGAAAGACATAAGTCTAAGGTAACACATGCGTAGTGTGAGTAACACCGGAAATCCGTAGGTGTTATGTCATCATACTAACTAGAGTATCAACTGACTCTTGCGCAAGTGGGATACTGTTGGAGGTATGCCCTAGAGATAATAATATTCAGTTATTATTCTATCTCCAAGTTCGGAATTAAGTTTATGTCATCATGCTACAACCGCTATTGCACTTGAAAATTGAGTTTTCAAATGAAAATCTTTGTGTGGGTGTGAATACATAACAAAAAGTTCCTAATCTTGTCTCTAAGATTAGCTTATGGTTTGTGAGATGATCATATTTTCCTGATCATGGACCTGGAAGAAATTCTAGCAAAACATAAGAGTTTATTGTTAGGGTAACAATAGTACTGAACCGACCCAAGTGTATGTTGTTGCTAAAAGATACTAAACAATCATTACGTGTTTTAGAAAATGCATATGAAGTTAATATTACCTGTAATTCCTATACTATGAGAATATCTAGTGACTGCGTGGTCGAAAGTTATACTTTGGATATCATCAATCGTCTTGCCGTTACTAGGGATTATAACGGTGATATCTGGGTATGACCTAGAAAGTGTAATGTAACTCAAATCGTTCAAGACTAGTACTACACTCCTCTAAACGATAGACAGATACATTCTCTAGGCCCTCTCAGTATCATATCGTCTAGCTAGACACATTGTGATTTATCACAGGGTCATTGGGGATATGGATGAGAAAACAGAACGATATCGGTAAACGAGTTTTATGTGGTATGATCAAAGAGTTTGATCAGACTAGATCACATAGTCTCACCTTGTTGTATCGTTAGTATCATGAAGGTAAGGGAATAAGTGCAATGATTAACTTATAAGGTTCTCTCGTTCTTCGGGAACACACAGGAGCCATCATAGACGTCCACGGTCTCACTGTTGGTTATTGTTCGGTAAGTGCCCGAGCATGTCTGTGTGTTATCGAGCCTTTACAGTTCACATGCTTAAGACATGCCAACCTTTTATTGAGCGAAATAATATATTGTTATTGGTTTTATGAATGTTCGATGTCGTTACGATATCACAGAAATAAGTCTGGTGTCAATCGGAGTGGTTTTGGGGAAGTTACTATAAGAGAGAAATTATGTCGGTGTTAGGAAAAATTTATATGAGAGGTAACAGAGGACATGTAATGTCCCGGAGTGTTGTAAATGTGTTTCTAACATTGTTATATAATAGCGATGATTTTATGTATAGGAGTAAAGTGGTTCCGGAGGAGTTTCGTGGACTTTCCAAATAAGAAGAAATCCCGGGAGGGGCAGATTTCCCCCTCATGGCCGAACCCTATTTTAGGGGGATGCCAGGTGGGCCCCACTCGGTTCACAAGTTGGTACTCATTGTACCGGGTGTTTTTGATAGTTTCCCTAATTTATTTGAGAAATAAATGAGTGGGAAAAAGAAAAACAAAAAAGTGGGGGATTGGATTCCACATGGGAGGGAGAGGCAAACCGACCCTCCCTCCATGGAAGGTGCCCTCCTTGATCCCACTATATAATCCCTACCTCCTCCTCTTTGGAGAACACACAATTGGCTCTCAATCCTATCTCTCTCTGTAGTAGAACTACACGATCTAATTAGAGCATCTAATTAGAGATCCTCTAATTGAATTAGAGCGTCTTCTAATCTGGTTTTGAGTTATACTCCCCCGATTAAATCTAGCTCTAATTAGCTCTTCTCTCTCATGTGTTGAGTACTTCCAGATTCATAATAGCTCTAATCACAGTTGATTACAGCTGCCAATTAGCAACCCCCGAAGGCTGTCTCTCTTCGTCGGTGCCGAGTCCTGGACGGCGGAGCGCTGGCGGGTTCACACGAGCGTACGCGTGCAGACTATAAGAGGGATTACACGTGTGATCCTTGATGAGGGAAGACTTAGTGACATCGTTGCAACTAGTACTAGTTGTGACGATCTATGATTGTTCAGATCTCTTCTATGACCTACATCAAATCCGCTGCCCCATGAGTCGTGATCCTGATCCTCGCATGTATGGGCATGCGTCGTTATCTGCATAGTGATCTTGACGGACTACGTAAGGAATTTTTAAAAAAAATCTACAGTGTAGACCAGCATTAAGTACTAGTATTAAACGATATCAGTTACATTACACTTTCTAGGTCCCCATATATCGCCGTTATAATCCCTAGTTACGGCAAGACGGTTGATGATATCCGAAGTATAACTTTATATCATGCAGTCACTAGATATTCTCATAGTATAGAAATTATATTAAATTTTAAATTCATATGAATTTTCTAAAATACATTATGATTGTTTAGTCTCTTTTATCAACAACATACACTTGGGTCGGTTCAGTACTATTGTTACCTTAAGAATAAACTCTTATTTTTTGCTAGACTTTCATCCAAGTCCATAATAAAGAAAATATGATCATCTCACAAACCTAAGCTAATCTTAAAGACAAGATTAGGAACTCTTGTTTGTTTATGTCTTGACACCCGCACAAAGATTTTCCTTTGAAAAGTCACTTTTCAAGTGCTCTAGCTTTTGTACCATGATGACATAAACTTAATTTGAACTTGGAGATAGAATAATAGCTAAATATTATTGTATCTAGGGCATACCTCCAACACCCTTAACTTCATGATACCAACGATATCACGAGTTGAGACTATGTGATCTTCTCTGATCAAACTCTTTCATCACAACACATATAAAACCCGTTACCGATATCGTCCTCTTTTATCATCTATATCCCGGATGTCCTTGTGAGAAATCACACTTTGTCTGGCCAGACGATTAATTTACATCGGCGATACTGAGAGGCCACAGAGTGTGTATCTCTCTATCGTATAGAGGAGTTAAGTACTGGTCTTAAATGATCTCAGTTCCATTACACCTTCTAGATTATACACATACATCACCGTTATGATCCCCAATTTACGGAAAGACAATTGATGACATCCAAAGTAAAATTTCGATCGTACAGTCACTAGATATTCTCATAGTATAGGAATTATAGTCAATGACAACTTTATATGTATTTTTCTAAAATACATTACAATTGTTTAGGCTCTTTTAGCAACAACATATAGTTGGTTCGGTTCAGTACTAGTGTTACCCTAACAATAAACTCTTATGTTTTGCTAGACTTTTGATAAAGTCTATGATCACAAAAATGTAATCATCTCACAAACCATAAGCTAATCTTAGAGACAATATTAGAAACTCGGTGTGATAGTATCCATTAATAATTATGTGCAGACAAGGGTATGATGTAAGTCATGGGGATCTATAACACGGTAACAGGTGAAGGAATCATAACGAATATCGAGGAAAACGTGACATGGTGTTTAAAGAGTTTAATCATGGTCATTCCATTAATTTCGCCTCGAGGTATTGATTGGTATCGTGAAATAATGGGAACATACTTGATAATCAACAGGTTTAGGAGAGTTCCTTCGTATAACTTGTAGGAGTCAATATGGATGTCCACAGTCCCGATATTGATTATTGATTGGAAAAGGAGTTATCTGATCATGTATAATTGTTATCAAACTTGTTGGGGTCACACACTTAAGTCGTGAAAGTCAGTTGTTCACATTGGGCGGTTCGGAGAAAAGAGCGGGTATCATCCAGATAGTTCTGGCGTGATAGAATTAAATTGAGAGAGATTTTATGAGAGGACATGAGATGTCCGAGGATGCTAAAAATTGCTTCTGACAATAGTGGATAGAGTCAATGATTTTATCAAAAGGGTATATAGGGTTCCAGAAGAGTTTCTGAGAAAACCCGATAGGGGGGTGGAAATGCCGCAGGGCTGCACCCCAATTTTGGGGGACTGCCATGTGGCCCCAGGGAACATGAGCAAGGCGCATTGACCTCCTCAGATCTTTCCTTATTCATGTTTTTCATAAAAGATGGAATTGCCAAAAAGAAGAAAAAGGAAACTTTTTTGGGACAAGGGAAAAGACTCCCCATGGGGAGTCCAATCCGAAGTTTAGAGAGGGGGAGGGTGCCGCCACCTTGGGGACACCCCAAACTAACCTAGTCTACAAGGCAGGAACCCTCCTCCTACTACTATATATACCCCACCACCCATGGTAAAATACACATAATTAGAAATAGATCTCTCTCTTCAGGTTTTTGAGGTGTCATGTCCTTGTAGCTGAGATTTAATCTCAAATCTCTCTCTCCTCCATGTGTGGGATCTCTCCTCCTCAATATGCACCCGTGGTTCCTAGTTCTGGACAGCAAAGCGCTGTAGGACTCTGACAGATGTATGTGTGCGAGCTCTTAGAGGGGTAACACATGAGACACTCACTGTGCTAGATCCGGAAGGCTGGATACGGGCAGACGGCAGCACTCCCAACACTAGGCTTAGCTGTGGGACTCTTCATCAGGCATCATCGACATCGTCATCAACACGCGTTCTGCATCTCCGTATTGGTAACGATCAGATCTATCTTCGTACGTACCTTCTAAGTATATCCTGTGTGTTGCCTAAGATGATTTTTTTTAATCCTACACGCGATCCAATATCGCATCCCCTTGCCCCACATGGCAGCAACCTGCCGCACGCTCGCCTCTTTTGACTAATCCTTTTTAGTAGGACCGCATCAAACCCATCTCCCACTTCACTCCCGACATCCTAGCGACACCGACCAAATCCTAGCGCCACCATTCCGAGCAACCGTCGATGAAGAAGGAGAACGTCGCTCGTCCATTCAAGCCCAGCCGCAACGACCCATGAGGACGGGTCGTCCAACGGCCGCCGCCAGTGCAAAGGGGTGTCATAGGGGTGCAGATAGCCCACTGGCTCTGGGAGCACGACGAGCCTGTGCTGTGGCCAGACGTCAAGCTCACTGACCAGTAGCATTTGAATCAGCATCGTGTCTCGGGGCCATCCATCCCGTTGTCGGGTCGCAGGCGCAAGCGGTCGTTCCTCCCACCGGATCTGGGGGAGGACCCGGTGTACGACTACCAATCCCGTCTTTGAGACAGGTGTTTCGTCACCGAGCACGACGATGCCGGTAGACGTACTTCACCACACGCGC
Organism: Alopecurus myosuroides; assembly: GCA_028641055.1. Taxonomy (NCBI): domain Eukaryota; kingdom Viridiplantae; phylum Streptophyta; class Magnoliopsida; order Poales; family Poaceae; genus Alopecurus; species Alopecurus myosuroides. Next base: position 488,930,741 of record CM054057.1, read on the forward strand.
CACGATCGGACATCCCCAAGCCCGAGTAGTATGAGGAGGGCGATGGGAAGGTGGAGGTCGACGTCCCACCCGCGCTTCCCGCACTGCCTGTCGCCAGCGAGGAGAACGAGGACGACGCTGCCCTCCACGTGGGCATTGAGGCCTCCGAGCTCCACGAGCTTTCAATGTGGCCTGAGATGGCTCTCATCCTCCACGATTCTACGAAGATGGAGGCACGCAACGCTCCGTGCGGCCAGGCATAGTGGTCCCTTGGGCAGTCCATGATGCACAACAGGCCTAGGCGTCGGCTCCTGCGTGGCCACAACCGCCACATACGCCTCCGGCTGCCCCTCTGGTTGCCTTCTTTGGCGCATCTGTACTAGGCGCCAGCCTACATCATCATTGGAGGAGTATTAGGCCACATCGGTGATGGCACCAGATGAGAAACCTAGCCATATATGTTTTTTTTGTAATATTTATTTTTTGTTTGTATGAACTGGCCTATGGCCCTATCACCAACAGATGTAGTAGTGGGAACATGGGAACAGAACCGTGGTCCATTTTTCAAGGAAGAGGCTCCGACATCTAAAGAAAAAGGAAGAGGCCCTGACATCTAAAAAAAGGAAGAGGCCCTGAATTCAGCCAACTAACACAGCATACGTATTTAGAGCATCTCCAGCAGTCGCGCGATCGATGCGCGTGCGAAACAGCATATCCAGCGACGTGCGATCACTGCTCCAGCGCGGCGCAAGAAAATGCAAATGCAGATGTGCCATCTTTGCCCCGTTTGCAGCGCGTGCACGCGCAGAGCGCAAATGCAGTCGCGCGAAAACGAGGCGCGCGCATCCAGCCGGCGCTCAAACATAGCAAAATGCATAAATTTCGAACATAGTTTGCCTCCATAGTCTACGAAACAACCACATGGTTCAAATGGCTAAAACTCAACATAGTTCATAGCCTCCACAGTCTACGAACAAGCACACACGATAACTTGAAACAAGAAATTTATTCTTCTTCTTATTCATTGGCATCATCATCATCGTCATCTTCATCATCTTGATCGTCGGCGGTGAGACTCGAAGAAGGCATTTGGGACATCAAGGAAGCCATGAATGTACCCGGTTGTGGTGTGCGTGTACCGTGGTACCAATGCCACTCCTCATGCCGCCACCGCCATCGCTTGGTCCTCCCATACTTGCTCCAATGCCCCCAAGTGGAGGTGCTCCCATGGCACCAAAGCCCCCAAGTGGAGGTGCTCCCATGCCTCCAAATCCCCCAAGTGGAGGTGCTCCCATGCCTCCAAATCCCCCAAGTGGAGGTGCTCCCATGCCTCCAAAGCCCCCAAGTGGAGGTGCTCCCATGCCACCGAAGCCTCCATATGCCATGGTACTCGCCCTTTTTTGAGCTAGGATCTCTTCACGGCAAATCTTGACATATTCTTTTTGCTCGGCGTCAAGTTTGGACATGTCAAGGAAGATGAAGCTCCTCTCATACTCTTGACGGCGAGTAGCTTCCTCCATTTGAATCTTCTTTTCCTCCACCGCCACCCTCCTCTCTTCCGCTGCCACCCTCCTCGCCTCCACCTCCACCCTCCTCGCCTCCGCCAACGTCGTTGATTCCTTTCTTGTCCTTCTCTCCTTGTTTGCTTCCAATCTTGCGGTCATCATTTCTTTCATCTGTGACTCGATGGGATCCTCACCACCCCTCTTTGTTCTCCTTTGATTGCTTTCTTCCAAGTGGCCTCTTTGGCGGGGCAACCGAGTTTGGAGTGGGGTTTCGGTTGCCTTCCTCACCACCTGAGACATCATCTTCATCTCCACATTCTAGTTTCTTGTTCTTCTTTGCTTCAATCTTGCGAATAGCCGGACGAGCCCTCCACTTCTCCTCATTCTCTAGCGCCGTATATGCATGATGCAAGGTGAATGGCTTTCCATGGCATATTTTCCCCTTCTTGTTCTTCTTTCCAGCTCCCTTGTATAGGTTGTGTGCAATGTTAGCCTACAAACAAGAAGAGGAAAGTTAAGCAAGATAGCCAAGAGAATGCAATATCATAAAAAGTGACCATATAAAAGTATTCCAAACTTACCCTATCAACATCCTTAGCTCCACTTGGATTCATAGCATCCGTTGCCGCCAACACCCCCGCCCACTTTTGACACTCCGTCCAAATAAGTGACCAACGCGACAGAAGAGATCTATCGGAGCGGTCGGTTCTATCCTTCTTCGGAATCGTGTTGATACTATCAAAATACTCCTTCATCCTTGTCCAATAGGTGTCTCTAGTTTGGTCCATGCCAATGGATGCATCCAATCCAACAACGCAATATGTTTTGCATAGCCACGCATCTTCTTGCAAAGTGTAGCTAGTTCCCCTTCCTTTCCCTTCAACGATGCCCTCACCTTCTTTATCGACTTCGTCACCTTCTTCATATCCATATGCTTGAGACCAATCTTGTTGGGAACCATGTTCTTGAGTCCAATTGTCATGATTTGATTCAACATTCATAGTTGCCAAGTAGGACCCATCATCAACACTGCACCAAATAAGAAGAAACACGCATTTAAGGCGACAAGTTCATCATACACGTACAAAAAATGAAGTTTCTAATCGAAAATACCTTTCGGGCATTTCACCGAACATGTTGTGCGCGGGCGCATACGTTGTGAAGTCGGTGGCGGCCAGCGGTTGCTGTGGTGGCGGTGGAGGCTGCTGCGGCGGCGCGGCCGACTTGCGCCCCTGTTCAGCTCGCGTCTTCTTCGCCGTGGCGGCCGCGGTCGGCGAGACGACGGTCGGGCACTTTTGTTGTCCTCCGCACGCGGTCCTTGAGCCGGACGCCGAATGGGCGGGCGCCGGCAGCGGACGGCCGTCTCCCGAGTTCACTCGCGGCGCCATGAACAGCCCGCGCACGACGCCTTGTCCGGCGGCGGCGCTAGGGTTTGCGAAACCGGCGGTGTACGGGGGGCGTTGGCGGCGCGCCGGAGTAGTTCTCCATCGCGAGCACCGAACAGCAGGGGAAGTGGTGAGCGTGCGCGGAGATTTTCGCTTGGCGGTTGGGATTCGCGGGCGTTGTCACGTGGTCGCACGCGGTGTACGGGAAGCTGAAAATTAGCAGAGCGGTGTGTGGCTTTTGGCCGCGCGCTCTAATTTTTTTCGCACGCGCCCTTATCGCGCGACTGCTGTAGCGCGCCACGCTGGCCAGCACGCTGTATAATTGGCGGCTTTTCGCGCGGGGGCGTGGAATAGCGCGACTGCTGGAGATGCTCTTAAAATTCCAGGCTTCTCAGAGGCTCCCGAGGGGCTCCTCCCTCAGTTTTTTGCTTGTTTGCACACACGTTCTAACAACTCCCTTCGATGACAGATGGGCCCCTGGTGGCGTGGGTCCATAAGATTTCCGGGGTGACCTGCCCATCCATCCACGCCTTATTTCCCAAAGCTAGAAAGCCTAGCATCCAACCCGCAGCTTCCTCTTCTCTCTCTCTCTCTTCGCTTTCCTCCCGCGCGCAACTGCCGCCATCGCCTCCTTCCGCAGCCGAGCGCAGCTCGCCTGCTCCTCCTCGAGCCCCGCGCCTCTAGCCCTCCACCTGCCCTGCTACACCCACTTCTCCCCCTTCATTTCTCTCCTTCTCCTCTAAACATTTTATATTGGCTGACGGTGGTTCTCGTCGTGGGAGAGCATAGCGGCGGGGTCTTCACAATTGGCATGGAGCAGGCGCCGCCCTGTGCCTCACACCGGGAGGACTTGGGCATGCCACGGCCGCCGCTGAGCAAGGGCTGCAGTGGCAGCGGGGTCGCAGACCCTGCCACACGGGCTTGCATCTCTCCTGCCGCTCGTCACCACGCCCACCGCTCTGTTCACCTCCCTCCTCCCGTTCCCCCCTCCTTTGCTAAACAACGCCTCCCGCTGTGGTTTCAGACTGGATGCAGATCGGCTCCTTGGGAAGGAGCAGTGATGCCGAAGCTCTAGACGGTCACACATCATGAAGGAGCAGCAGGGCCAGAGCTCCAGGGGAGATACCTTCGAGAGAGGGTGGAGCTCCAGGGGACGTGAGCAGAGACAAAGTTGCACCAGTGATTTGGTTTTCTTCCACGGTGAGTTCTTACTCTGCCTATTGCACACGACTGCTCGATCCCCTCTCATCCATGCCCAAAATATAGAACCTGCAATTTTTTTATGGTATACCCCACGGGTGCTGAGATTTGGTTTTTTATGTTTGCTATTTTCCTATATTTCTATTTTCTCCAGTTTAATTTGTCACAGAGGAGACTGTAGCATGCAGCAGGTGTGATGGGAGGTATGATTGCTGCAAGAAGAGTGGTATTAATTCATTAGGTAAATAGATGTTCTCTGAATTATTGTTGAGGTCTATTTTTCAATGGGGATCCTTGGTCATAGACATTCTCTGAATTGTTCTTGAGGTATATTTTTAAGTGGGGATCCTTGCTGCTCTGTCCATGTAAATAAGGTGGCTCACCAGAATCCATGGACAATATAAATCGACAGTCTATTAGTTACATATGAGGTTTCTCAGTTTCACCTTTGGCCATGGTATGTGCAGGATAGCAGTTACTCAAAATGTCTGCTTTTGTTGTACCGTTCCTTCTTATGTTTAGATTTGTTTGATGTCCAAATGGCCAATACTATACTATGTGCAGATGTGAACTGGACTTTCAAAACATGACTTAAACAATTGGACTTTCAGGTAAAATGTTCCTAGGAAGATAACCCAGTCATGCATTGATGCTCTGAAAGCACAGGTCGACGATGTGGGGAAGGAGAGGAGTGGCTAGAAACGTGGATATGAAGCAGGATTCGGCACCTGGCGGGCGGCCACAGGAGCGACATTGGCGGCAGCGACCACCGGCGAGCACCGCGAGCGGCCACAACAGCCTATCGGCGGGAGCGGTTTGCAAGACCATAGTTGTGGCTTGGGAAGTGACGGCAAGCACGGCTGAGACGCCAAGGAGAGATCCTCCAGTCCTCTCTCTCAGATCATGCCTGTGGTGACCCAGCATACCACTGCATGTGTAGTGCGCAAGTCGATGACATAATACTCACAGAAGGACTTATCCGTGAATATTACATCCCTCAGAGTGGTACAACAGAAACACAGCGGGACCAGGCAAAACTAAAGGATACAAACCTCATTACAAAATCTTGAGAATCTCCTTAATGAATCAAGAAGATCTCCTGCAAAAGAAACATCAGAAGAAGCAATTCGAAGCTCCAGGCCGGAGAAGAACTCTAGCTCAGAACTAATCCACTACGGCTGATGTCAGCCCTAAAATATGGCTTGTAATTGCTAAGTCCAAGAATGGACTCTACCTACACCTTGATAGCTTCTCCTCCCTCAGCGTTGCTGGTGATGATGCTTTACTAGCTAAGTAGTATAAGACTCCACCTGGCTTCATAAGGTAAAGATGGCTTCACGATGACGACTTCCATAGGCTTCAACTCTAAGCAAGGGGTCAAACGGGATAGAATGAGTAACGAGCGTTACTCAGCAAGTTCATGATATATAGTGGGTGGTTGATGCACTAACTACAGCTTTAGACTCGAAAGAGTCATAAGCTAATGCAAGGTTTTGTAAAACTTTCTTCAAGAGGTTGCTTTTAATTCTGAAAACTATGCCCGCCAGATTTTCACAGGATTAGAACTTTCATGGAGTTGCCTTTCCTGCGGCGTTCGCAGCTCCTTCCCGGAACAAGGGGTAACATGTCACATCCTTATACACTCTGCAGAGGTGCGTTACTTTACCCATGGACGACCAAGACCATGTTGCACAACCAGGCTCGAGATCCTGTCCACTCCCACTCAGGTGTGGGGCCCGGTAGTTGGTCCAAGCCAAACCGTGCTTCTCCGCACAACGCATGCCCACCCATTTCTGTCAGTAGGTTGAACGCCTGATTCCACCCCTCACGATGGAGATCTACGCGCCCCTGGCAGACACTCATAGACCCCAGAGTCCGTGGGACGTAAGGGCTCCCACCCATGTGCATGTAGTCCCGCAAGACCTACAGCGTACGTCTCTGGCGCGTCCGTTGACATGCGAACGAGAAAAGTATCACGGTTGACTTACTCCCCCCACAAAAGATCCATGGTCAACGCGAATTTACGGCGCAAGAATCCTGACGGCAGTTGTTGTTAATTCCTAGGTAATACGTTCCCGTGCAGATGGAACCTTCCTTTGACCTATTCATCTTACCATGGTTCCATCCGCCCACCAAACAGAACACTACCACTCGGGTAGTCATTCAATTAGTCATATGATTATAAAAATAGGATCATGCATTCTTTTGAGATTAGGTGTTAAGACGATAGGGTTTTCACAATTAGTTTGTTATGAAGTACTGCAAAGGATATGAGCAAGTGATGAACTTGCCTGAGATTTGAAATAACCATGATAATAATCCAGATCTTCGGGGTTCGAGGGTCGCGTAGAGAAATCCAACATCTGGAAGATAGCAAAGTAGTCCCGGTAAGGACTACAGAAAACACTGGCAACATGATACATGCATAGTAATGAGATGCATCGTGGAATACCCTGGAAAATACCCCAGCTCACAAGTGTAATCTATGATCGATACGATAACTTATTCACACATGTTTTAGGTGAATGGTTTCATTCCTTATGGTGATGGGGTTATTAGTTCTTTTAGACTTACATGTGTTTCACTTTTACTTAACAAACAATTTTTACCATGTTTAGGTAGAAGTGTTTATTATTTGGCTAAATAACTAAACAACAACACATGAAAAACAACTATAGAAATTATAATGAACACATTTTGTTTTATGTTTAAAAGTGTAGAGCTAATGACATCAAGTTTATTTGAAAACGATGAACTAGTACAACGAACTCTATCATTACAATTTTTGCTACTGACTTGTGATGATAAGTTTAGTAGTTATGAAAATATTTGAGTTTTATTAATAATGAAAATGATTTTAAGGTGGTTGTTGGTGGTCATAATGGAATATTATAGTATTCCATTAATCCCTTAGAAACAAGTTTATAAGTTAAACAAAATATTTTGTGTTTGATATATTTGAATTGGAAATGCCTTTCTCTTTAATTTGGTATATCATTCAATGCTTTTTGAAAATATTTCAATAAATGATTAATTTATTAATTTTAAATGAATTAAATGACTAGGCAAATATTGCACTCATGAAATCTTGGTCAAATGACCATGAAAACATCATAGATGAGTTGTACTAATCATTTGGAGCAAATTGGTATATAACTTGTATTTTTCTGATTTTATAAATTATTTATTATTTTTCTTTATTTTAAATGATTTAATTTAATTAAAGAAAATATTTAATTTTGAACTTTATCAAATTCATTTGAAAATGTCATAATCAAATAGATTTTATTTTTCTGATTAATATGATATATTATTTATATTTTTCAGATTTATAGAATTAAAGTTATTGAATTATCAAGTTTTATTTATTTTCTGCCAGAATTCAAATTGACAGGTGGGTCCCACGTGTCATATCTAGTTTTTAATCAAAAAGATAAAAGAAAATGGCTAATGACGTCATGGTGACATCACAGATGATGCCACCACTTCCCAATCCTCACAGATGCTTCGCAATTGTGCGATTTGGAAGAAATTGGTGCATCCCGTATGTTGTGCTAGCTAGAGGAGGCGACGGCGAGTACGGGGACGGTGGTAGTGTGACCAAATGGTCGAGGAGTCGCCGGCGGCGAGCTCAACGGCGGCGGAGCTTCACGGGCTACGGCGTCTGGACTACTCCGTGGACAGAACTCGAAGGCAAAAGCACCATAAGGTGCGGCAACTCACCAGGAACACGAATATGTGGTCGATGGCGTGCGGCTTGCTCCCAATCGACGGCGGCGTGATGAATTTCCCGGCGGCCGGAGATGAACAAGATGAACCAATTCATCCGCCTCCGGGCATCCCTGGAAACGAGATTCGGCGAGGAGGGAGTAGAGAGGATGGCGGTTCTAATGGTGTGTTCGGTTCGTCGCGGGGTGACCGGAGTGGACGGCGGCGAACGGCGGCCGTATAGTTAGGGTTAGGGTTTCGGAGCAGTTTGCAGAGAGAGAGGCAGAGAGCGAGCGGGGCAACGAGTGAGGGAGAGGATTGAGCTCGATGGGGACGTCTTCTGGTCCTTATCCACGCCCGAGGTCGGCTGTTAGGAGGTGGCAGCGGCGAGTTCGACACGGCGACGTTCTCCTCTGCCTTCTGGCAGAGGAAGAAGAAAGAGGAAAAGAAATGTGAATTTTCAATAACCCCCTATAGTTTCTAATTTTTTCAACTAGGTTCTTCTGTTTAAAAGAACCACTGTTTTCAGGGCCTTTCTGTAAACATAAAAAATAATAAAATTCAGTTTTGAAATCCTTATTAAATTTCCAAGCTCACTATATTTTTATTCTTCAATTTTTAGATAGATTTGGATTTTATACCTAGGGTGCTAGATTAAGTGATTTTATTGTTTTCACTTTATTTAATTTATTAAATGTCTTAAATCTATTTTAGGCATGAATATCATCTTCAGACCAAACACATGGGGTTAACCAAGTGGTGTTTTTATAAGTGAACCATATTGTATACAATTCCTTTTAGAAAATAATTTAGTAAAACTATTTGGTACTGATTCTATGCACTGTTGTGAACATCATTTAAATATGGAATTTTATTCCATGTCACACCAAATGACTATAATGGTTGCATGAACTTGTTTTATTTTTATAATACTATGTTATTTTCATATTTACAACTCTTAGCAATTTTGGTTGGCATTTTACTAAGGTATGTATATTCTATGTTTACTGTTTTCAGTACTTGATCAAATGGAAAACATGTGTGGTTTTGGAATCTTATTTGTTTGTTTTCCACATAGGTTCCACTATGGATGTTATCTCATGTTGTTATAGATCATGTAATAATTTATATGGTTATGGTTTGATGAATTTTAGTCATCATCTGTTAGTCTTATGTATGAAAATGATTTGGAAAACAAGGTATTAATCTTGTTTTCATCTACCTCCACATATCAAGACATGTGGATGTAATGGCTTGTTAGTATTTCATACTTGATAATTATTTCCATTAAAGATATCATTATGAGTTCCTCATTTCATATGAGCTTGTCAAGGAATAGAAATTATAGGTTCTCTAATAATACCTAATCATTCACTGGATAATTTCTTATGCTCCCTTACTGATGCAGTGTTGCTGCATGTGGTCTTCTGTTGCTTCATGTTCTTCTCTCTAGTTTCCACTAGCCTTCTGTTCTCACCTGGTGTCAATTTGCAAGTAATATCATCTCTTGGATTCAATCTTCAACTATCTCACCCTTGTGGTGAGAACAAATAGTTATTCCAAGCAAAGATTTTACTTAGATGATTATATTGTGGTTTCTTGTTTCCTTAGTGTTATTCTTTCTATTGGTTGATGATAAAAGGAATGTAGGTGTAGATTATACCATCAGTTAGCCTTAAGCATATAAGAAGAATCTGTTGACAAGTTTGCAAGGCTTGTCCCCAAATTACTTTTCATATACAAGAGACTGAGATGTACTAGGTTATTCAATATTCTGTTTGTTGGTGTATGACACTCAATTGTTTGAGTATACAAAAGTGATCTGTTAACAAGGTTGCAAGGCTTGTTATCAAACTACTTCTATATAGCACTAACATTGGAATCTCATACTATTTCAAGAGGTTTAATAAGATTAGATCAAGGTATAAGAGTTTCCAAGTACTCTTATAGTAGCTTAGAGTAGCACTTTTAGCACACTCTAAATAATCTTCTTGAAGATCTTCCTGTGGTAGTTCCTCTTCTCTTGTGGGTGCTTCTCTTGCAGAATAACTTAGAGAAGATTGGGAAACAAGATAGAATGGTCTAGACAACATATCAAGATCTAGATTAAGAGTTAGTTCAAGCTTTTATTATCCTTCCATAAACTTCTTATTTTATTTCCCATAAGATATGTTCTTATATCATACATGATTGGTTTACTTAATTTTCAATTTACTACCACTCTATTAGAGGTTATAATTTGTTGTTACTCAATACTTGTATCCAAAGATACTTTATTTGTTGAAGATTGATTTGAATAGAAGTTTGGAATGCTTATGGAATGATGACTTAATAGTAAGTTGATCAAATGGTTTATTGATGTGTTTATAGCTCATGTGCTCACTAGTATAAGATGAATAAGACAATGATCATAAGAAGGTTATTGAGGTTTAATGACTTATGTCATAGTTGTTATTTGTTCTTCCAGGTGTCATGATCTACTTTATATTCATCACTTTATTAACTTTGTTATTCTTAATGCAGATATAGAGATTTGGGAGTATCATATGTAATGATCAAGGTTTGTTATTAGTTGAAGAAGATTTATTTCTTCTTGTTGATACTTATTTTATGGTTGAGGAGACATGTACATATTCGATAAATATGTGATTACAATAATTAATTCATTTCCCACTTTTGGTTTTTGGTTAACACTTGTCTGTATCTTTTGTGCTCTTTTGCACCTCTGTTATTTATTTGTGAAGGTTCACTTAATAGGTTCAAAATAATTTGGAAAGATGTTGTGTGAATGGTTTATAACTTAAAGAGTTATTGTTTTACAGAACCAAGAATATTTGTTGATGAGATTATCCATCAAGCATTTCTAGTCTTGTGGAAATTAAGTGATAACTTAGGGAGTTGTTGTTTTATAGAAGATCACATCTCTGTTGATGAGATGGTCCAATTATGTGTTACTCATTAGTGAAAGTGTGATCAGCATTTATGAGATTTGGATTCTCACCCCTCTTTGAGTTCTAGATACCTAGTGAATTATCCCAAGTCACTTATAGACTTGAGGTTTAGGTGGTTGAGAATTTGTGTTAGTCACAACCAATTATGGTTTGTGTAACCGAATGATTTGGTTTCTTAAGATACTTGTTATAAAGATCATTCCAAATGTACTCTTAACTAGATGAACTAGACCTATTTCATCATGTCAAGTGAAACTTTGGTCACTTTGGTTTGTTTAAACTTTCGCGCCAAAATTTCCCGTACTTTTAGATGCATGCTTTGCAAATGCACATATTAAATTTAGATCCTTATAACTTCCCAAACACTGGGATGTTACAGTATCTCCCCCTTAGCGAGAACTTCGTCCCGAAGTTCAACCTCTCTCACGTCAAGATAGGTAGAGAGAACTTCTGTAGACCGTTGAATCTTCACATCTATTTCTTGTGTTGACCTTGGCATGTGTATCCTCCTGTCTTGATTGTTCACCTTACACTGTCCTATATAATAATCTAATAATAAGCATGTTGCTATGACAACTCTGTTTTGTTACTGGACCTCCCTAATGGTCTCACGAAGAACACGTGGTATTTCCACCACATAGTGGATACCAGGTTTCATTCTCCGATGAATAGGTATGGTTTCCTAACTCTCACAACTTTCTGAAGAACAATTGGTACATCCACCAGGTGATGAATAACCAATAATATTCGTCCGATACCCTGGATATTGTTTAAGGTTTGGACTCCATTTGGTTCAGTCTAATAATCTCAAGATAAATATTTTTCAAAGAAACTTGTACAAAGTAGTATACACTGAGTTAGACTCTTCTAATTAGTAAAAATATCTTCGAGTTTCCTCGAGTTTTAACTTTTTCCTACAGGTGACTATAACCTATTCCACTGGTTACTTCCCATGGTCCTTCTATATCTTTGGGTTTTGACTTCTACGGGACGACTCTATGAGTTTATCTATCAAACTTCTACACTTTTCCTTCTAGGATATAACTACTCATATTATTTTCCTGGCATGATTTGTGGTAGCTCACCAACTCCAAACAAGATGTGGAATGTAGTCCATTCCCATCAGTGGCTTCACTGACTTCTAGCTTCTTGGCTTTCTAGTCTTCTAGAGCTTTGGTGGTTGCTTCCATCAGCTGAGATTTCAGACCGCTCTCATACTAATCCTATACCCTCTAAACCAGTAACATCAAGATAGAACTCAATGTTTGCACATGCATTTGCACATCAAATTCAATCTTCATGTATAGATCTAGTCAATCAAAGATCCAAATAAGATCCAATAAATCCCAAATGCAGTTATCACTCATGCATCAAAAGCCTGTGAAATAGAAGTACTTAGAGTAAAACATCTCAAGTACCAAGGCTCTTAAATGCTATACACTACAAGTAGGTATATATTATCTTGTAATCCTATTCTACACAACCACTCTTTGCCCAGGTAATTACTCCAATTGCATGCCTTACTGCAATGGAATAAACCAAGACAAATTGATCATATAGTAGTTGTTGTCTAACTTGGTTCCATATAGGACTAAGTATCATGTAATTTAATTGCTTCATCTTGATCATGATAAGCTTCTCATGGTATCTGTTGATCCTTCAGGTTGTTGATCACATCGTAGGAGTAGTAATGTAGCTTCCGTCAATGTTGTTGCCTTCTCCTAATTCTATTCTATACTATTGTGATTCACCTCTGTACCTGATAACTAAGGATATGGTATATACCCCATAGTTACCTGGGTCTAAAATAACTATTAAGGATTCTCAACATCCATTCTTGATGACTCCTATACTAACTCAATATCATGTTCTACTCCATCCTATACATTCATAGAATGAGGTAATCATCACTTTAACTTAATCATCTCTGACCAGGTCAGAATCTCCTTTTCACAATAGCACTAATAGGTGCTAGACTTCTAACTATTCATACCTAGGTATATAGATAATAGATAAGTAGATTTACTCAAATTGAGTAGGAATAATTCTATACAAGTATGATTATATCATTCTCAAGTGAATGATCATCATAGTTGTAGGAAATACGGTTTAGATAAGATGGCTTCCTATAGTCTTTACCAACCTACAGATCTCCTAAAAGGTTTTAAACCTAAGGTCGCTTCGCTCTGATACCACCTGTGGTGACCCAGCATACCACTGCTTGTGTAGTGCGCAAGTCGATGACATAATACTCACAGAAGGACTTATCCGTGAATATTACATCCCTCAGAGTGGTACAACAGAAACACAGCGGGACCAGGCAAAACTAAAGGATACAAACCTCATTACAAAATCTTGAGAATCTCCTTAATGAATCAAGAAGATCTCCTGCAAAAGAAACATCAGAAGAAGCAATTCGAAGCTCCAGGCCGGAGAAGAACTCTAGCTCAGAACTAATCCACTACGGCTGATGTCAGCCCTAAAATATGGCTTGTAATTGCTAAGTCCAAGAATGGACTCTACCTACACCTTGATAGCTTCTCCTCCCTCAGCGTTGCTGGTGATGATGCTTTACTAGCTAAGTAGTATAAGACTCCACCTGGCTTCATAAGGTAAAGATGGCTTCACGATGACGACTTCCATAGGCTTCAACTCTAAGCAAGGGGTCAAACGGGATAGAATGAGTAACGAGCGTTACTCAGCAAGTTCATGATATATAGTGGGTGGTTGATGCACTAACTACAGCTTTAGACTCGAAAGAGTCATAAGCTAATGCAAGGTTTTGTAAAACTTTCTTCAAGAGGTTGCTTTTAATTCTGAAAACTATGCCCGCCAGATCTTCACAGGATTAGAACTTTCATGGAGTTGCCTTTCCTGCGGCGTTCGCAGCTCCTTCCCGGAACAAGGGGTAACATGTCACATCCTTATACACTCTGCAGAGGTGCGTTACTTTACCCATGGACGACCAAGACCATGTTGCACAACCAGGCTCGAGATCCTGTCCACTCCCACTCAGGTGTGGGGCCCGGTAGTTGGTCCAAGCCAAACCGTGCTTCTCCGCACAACGCATGCCCACCCATTTCTGTCAGTAGGTTGAACGCCTGATTCCACCCCTCACGATGGAGATCTACGCGCCCCTGGCAGACACTCATAGACCCCAGAGTCCGTGGGACGTAAGGGCTCCCACCCATGTGCATGTAGTCCCGCAAGACCTACAGCGTACGTCTCTGGCGCGTCCGTTGACATGCGAACGAGAAAAGTATCACGGTTGACTTACTCCCCCCACAAAAGATCCATGGTCAACGCGAATTTACGGCGCAAGAATCCTGACGGCAGTTGTTGTTAATTCCTAGGTAATACGTTCCCGTGCAGATGGAACCTTCCTTTGACCTATTCATCTTACCATGGTTCCATCCGCCCACCAAACAGAACACTACCACTCGGGTAGTCATTCAATTAGTCATATGATTATAAAAATAGGATCATGCATTCTTTTGAGATTAGGTGTTAAGACGATAGGGTTTTCACAATTAGTTTGTTATGAAGTACTGCAAAGGATATGAGCAAGTGATGAACTTGCCTGAGATTTGAAATAACCATGATAATAATCCAGATCTTCGGGGTTCGAGGGTCGCGTAGAGAAATCCAACATCTGGAAGATAGCAAAGTAGTCCCGGTAAGGACTACAGAAAACACTGGCAACATGATACATGCATAGTAATGAGATGCATCGTGGAATACCCTGGAAAATACCCCAGCTCACAAGTGTAATCTATGATCGATACGATAACTTATTCACACATGTTTTAGGTGAATGGTTTCATTCCTTATGGTGATGGGGTTATTAGTTCTTTTAGACTTACATGTGTTTCACTTTTACTTAACAAACAATTTTTACCATGTTTAGGTAGAAGTGTTTATTATTTGGCTAAATAACTAAACAACAACACATGAAAAACAACTATAGAAATTATAATGAACACATTTTGTTTTATGTTTAAAAGTGTAGAGCTAATGACATCAAGTTTATTTGAAAACGATGAACTAGTACAACGAACTCTATCATTACAATTTTTGCTACTGACTTGTGATGATAAGTTTAGTAGTTATGAAAATATTTGAGTTTTATTAATAATGAAAATGATTTTAAGGTGGTTGTTGGTGGTCATAATGGAATATTATAGTATTCCATTAATCCCTTAGAAACAAGTTTATAAGTTAAACAAAATATTTTGTGTTTGATATATTTGAATTGGAAATGCCTTTCTCTTTAATTTGGTATATCATTCAATGCTTTTTGAAAATATTTCAATAAATGATTAATTTATTAATTTTAAATGAATTAAATGACTAGGCAAATATTGCACTCATGAAATCTTGGTCAAATGACCATGAAAACATCATAGATGATTTGTACTAATCATTTGGAGCAAATTGGTATATAACTTGTATTTTTCTGATTTTATAAATTATTTATTATTTTTCTTTATTTTAAATGATTTAATTTAATTAAAGAAAATATTTAATTTTGAACTTTATCAAATTCATTTGAAAATGTCATAATCAAATAGATTTTATTTTTCTGATTAATATGATATATTATTTATATTTTTCAGATTTATAGAATTAAAGTTATTGAATTATCAAGTTTTATTTATTTTCTGCCAGAATTCAAATTGACAGGTGGGTCCCACGTGTCATATCCAGTTTTTAATCAAAAAGATAAAAGAAAATGGCTAATGACGTCATGGTGACATCACAGATGATGCCACCACTTCCCAATCCTCACAGATGCTTCGCAATTGTGCGATTTGGAAGAAATTGGTGCATCCCGTATGTTGTGCTAGCTAGAGGAGGCGACGGCGAGTACGGGGACGGTGGTAGTGTGACCAAATGGTCGAGGAGTCGCCGGCGGCGAGCTCAACGGCGGCGGAGCTTCACGGGCTACGGCGTCTGGACTACTCCGTGGACAGAACTCGAAGGCAAAAGCACCATAAGGTGCGGCAACTCACCAGGAACACGAATATGTGGTCGATGGCGTGCGGCTTGCTCCCAATCGACGGCGGCGTGATGAATTTCCCGACGGCCGGAGATGAACAAGATGAACCAATTCATCCGCCTCCGGGCATCCCTGGAAACGAGATTCGGCGAGGAGGGAGTAGAGAGGATGGCGGTTCTAATGGTGTGTTCGGTTCGTCGCGGGGTGACCGGAGTGGACGGCGGCGAACGGCGGCCGTATAGTTAGGGTTAGGGTTTCGGAGCAGTTTGCAGAGAGAGAGGCAGAGAGCGAGCGGGGCAACGAGTGAGGGAGAGGATTGAGCTCGATGGGGACGTCTTCTGGTCCTTATCCACGCCCGAGGTCGGCTGTTAGGAGGTGGCAGCGGCGAGTTCGACACGGCGACGTTCTCCTCTGCCTTCTGGCAGAGGAAGAAGAAAGAGGAAAAGAAATGTGAATTTTCAATAACCCCCTGTAGTTTCTAATTTTTTCAACTAGGTCCTTCTGTTTAAAAGAACCACTGTTTTCAGGGCCTTTCTGTAAACATAAAAAATAATAAAATTCAGTTTTGAAATCCTTATTAAATTTCCAAGCTCACTATATTTTTATTCTTCAATTTTTAGATAGATTTGGATTTTATACCTAGGGTGCTAGATTAAGTGATTTTATTGTTTTCACTTTATTTAATTTATTAAATGTCTTAAATCTATTTTAGGCATGAATATCATCTTCACACCAAACACATGGGGTTAACCAAGTGGTGTTTTTATAAGTGAACCATATTGTATACAATTCCTTTTAGAAAATAATTTAGTAAAACTATTTGGTACTGATTCTATGCACTGTTGTGAACATCATTTAAATATGGAATTTTATTCCATGTCACACCAAATGACTATAATGGTTGCATGAACTTGTTTTATTTTTATAATACTATGTTATTTTCATATTTACAACTCTTAGCAATTTTGGTTGGCATTTTACTAAGGTATGTATATTCTATGTTTACTGTTTTCAGTACTTGATCAAATGGAAAACATGTGTGGTTTTGGAATCTTATTTGTTTGTTTTCCACATAGGTTCCACTATGGATGTTATCTCATGTTGTTATAGATCATGTAATAATTTATATGGTTATGGTTTGATGAATTTTAGTCATCATCTGTTAGTCTTATGTATGAAAATGATTTGGAAAACAAGGTATTAATCTTGTTTTCATCTACCTCCACATATCAAGACATGTGGATGTAATGGCTTGTTAGTATATCATACTTGATAATTATTTCCATTAAAGATATCATTATGAGTTCCTCATTTCATATGAGCTTGTCAAGGAATAGAAATTATAGGTTCTCTAATAATACCTAATCATTCACTGGATAATTTCTTATGCTCCCTTACTGATGCAGTGTTGCTGCATGTGGTCTTCTGTTGCTTCATGTTCTTCTCTCTAGTTTCCACTAGCCTTCTGTTCTCACCTGGTGTCAATTTGCAAGTAATATCATCTCTTGGATTCAATCTTCAACTATCTCACCCTTGTGGTGAGAACAAATAGTTATTCCAAGCAAAGATTTTACTTAGATGATTATATTGTGGTTTCTTGTTTCCTTAGTGTTATTCTTTCTATTGGTTGATGATAAAAGGAATGTAGGTGTAGATTATACCATCAGTTAGCCTTAAGCATATAAGAAGAATCTGTTGACAAGTTTGCAAGGCTTGTCCCCAAATTACTTTTCATATACAAGAGACTGAGATGTACTAGGTTATTCAATATTCTGTTTGTTGGTGTATGACACTCAATTGTTTGAGTATACAAAAGTGATCTGTTAACAAGGTTGCAAGGCTTGTTATCAAACTACTTCTATATAGCACTAACATTGGAATCTCATACTATTTCAAGAGGTTTAATAAGATTAGATCAAGGTATAAGAGTTTCCAAGTACTCTTATAGTAGCTTAGAGTAGCACTTTTAGCACACTCTAAATAATCTTCTTGAAGATCTTCCTGTGGTAGTTCCTCTTCTCTTGTGGGTGCTTCTCTTGCAGAATAACTTAGAGAAGATTGGGAAACAAGATAGAATGGTCTAGACAACATATCAAGATCTAGATTAAGAGTTAGTTCAAGCTTTTATTATCCTTCCATAAACTTCTTATTTTATTTCCCATAAGATATGTTCTTATATCATACATGATTGGTTTACTTAATTTTCAATTTACTACCACTCTATTAGAGGTTATAATTTGTTGTTACTCAATACTTGTATCCAAAGATACTTTATTTGTTGAAGATTGATTTGAATAGAAGTTTGGAATGCTTATGGAATGATGACTTAATAGTAAGTTGATCAAATGGTTTATTGATGTGTTTATAGCTCATGTGCTCACTAGTATAAGATGAATAAGACAATGATCATAAGAAGGTTATTGAGGTTTAATGACTTATGTCATAGTTGTTATTTGTTCTTCCAGGTGTCATGATCTACTTTATATTCATCACTTTATTAACTTTGTTATTCTTAATGCAGATATAGAGATTTGGGAGTATCATATGTAATGATCAAGGTTTGTTATTAGTTGAAGAAGATTTATTTCTTCTTGTTGATACTTATTTTATGGTTGAGGAGACATGTACATATTCGATAAATATGTGATTACAATAATTAATTCATTTCCCACTTTTGGTTTTTGGTTAACACTTGTCTGTATCTTTTGTGCTCTTTTGCACCTCTGTTATTTATTTGTGAAGGTTCACTTAATAGGTTCAAAATAATTTGGAAAGATGTTGTGTGAATGGTTTATAACTTAAAGAGTTATTGTTTTACAGAACCAAGAATATTTGTTGATGAGATTATCCATCAAGCATTTCTAGTCTTGTGGAAATTAAGTGATAACTTAGGGAGTTGTTGTTTTATAGAAGATCACATCTCTGTTGATGAGATGGTCCAATTATGTGTTACTCATTAGTGAAAGTGTGATCAGCATTTATGAGATTTGGATTCTCACCCCTCTTTGAGTTCTAGATACCTAGTGAATTATCCCAAGTCACTTATAGACTTGAGGTTTAGGTGGTTGAGAATTTGTGTTAGTCACAACCAATTATGGTTTGTGTAACCGAATGATTTGGTTTCTTAAGATACTTGTTATAAAGATCATTCCAAATGTACTCTTAACTAGATGAACTAGACCTATTTCATCATGTCAAGTGAAACTTTGGTCACTTTGGTTTGTTTAAACTTTCGCGCCAAAATTTCCCGTACTTTTAGATGCATGCTTTGCAAATGCACATATTAAATTTAGATCCTTATAACTTCCCAAACACTGGGATGTTACAATGCCTCTCTTCCCTCAATCTCGTTTCTCCTCTTTCTGCTGTGATACTGTGTGGTCGATGTAATGGCGCAAATAGGGAACAGAGGGGGAGATGGATATTGTTAACCGAACAAGCGTGAATGAAAACCAGTTTGGTGCCCTAGGCATGAGGATATCGCCATTGGCTTCCTTTTTATGGAGTTCTCATAATTGTACCATTTAACTTAAGATGTTATAGATTTTGGAGTAGAAGAATAACCTCCTTCTGAAATTTCTGTTCAAGCACACATGCTCAGATTATTAATGTACCTGAGAGATGACATTTGAGCAGCATTATTTTTTATAGTTTAGCTAATTAGAGAACAGATCCAGGAAACATTTTGATACCTCGTCTTGTTTTTTAACCGTTGATGTGGATTAATTGCAAGGACCCCTGAACCACTATTCAAGGACCTCCGATATGCGTACATTCACGATCCCAGATCACACCAGTCGTGAACAACATATCAAGTTGTCATTCAGATACAACATCCATTACACGATTACAGAAAGGTAGTACAAAAGGGACATGGTCACATGACCAAGTATAACACAACTGCCACGCACGGCAAGCATACAACACACACAGCGGAATAAAAAAAACACCGTAGTAGAGCCCAGGTCACGCCTTAACCTACAGGCTGCTGACCAGGAGACCATCCTAATTCGCAAGGCCATCAGTGCAGTACTCCTCCTCATAGAACTTCTCCTGAGGCTCCTCCTCAAAGTCTGGCAATATGAGTACGTTTGAATGTACTCAACAAGACACCTATCATGTAGCTTACCAAATGCAAGTATGCTTATATGGTGGAGTAGGTAGGCTATACATAGGGTTCACTATCCATGATATATGAAAGGTATATCATAGTTGATTTTGAAAATCTCTTTATCTTTGTTGAAGAAGATACTTCAAAAGAAAATAATATAGTTTTCTTTCTCTTGTAGATATTGCTGAAGGGAATATGCCCGAGAGGCAATAATAAAGTGGTTATTATCTTATTCCTTGTTTATGATAAATGTTTATTTCTCATGCTAGAATTGTATTAACCGGAAACGTTGATACATGTGTGATTAATAAAAAAACGTTCCTAGTGAAGCCTCTCTTTTAACTAGCTCGTTGATTAATAAATGATCAAGGTTTCCTGATCATAGACATTGGATGTTGTTAATAACGGGGTCATGTCATTAGGAGAATGACGTGATGAACTTAGACCCCAACTAAGTATAACAATACGATCAAGTCATTTAGTTTTGTTGTTATGTCTTACATTCGGAGTAACATTGTTCCTTAGACCATGAGATCATGCTAATCACTAATACCGAAAGAATACTTTGATGACATCAAATGTCACACCGTAACAGGGTGACTATAAAGGTGGCGTTAGGTATTCGGAAAGTGTTAGTTGAAGCTCATGGATCAAGAGTGGTATTTGTCCATCCAATATGACGAAGAGATATACTCAGGTCCCTCTCGGTGATATCACATCGACACCACTTGCAAGCACGTGATATGATCACAAGGATGTTATATCACGGGAACGAGAAAAGAGTACTTGTCGGGTAACAAGAGAGAACAAGGTATGGTTGATACCCATGATCGGATCTCGGACAAGTAAAATATCGCGGGACAAAGGGAAATCGTTACGATGTTGAAAGGTTCACACGATCACGAGACTCATCATTGAATATATAGGAGTCATCACGGATCTCCAGATCCCGCTGTTGATTATTGATCGGAGAGGAGTCTCGATCATGTCTATATTATTCACGAACCGTAGGGTGACACACTTAAGGTTTGACGAAGCGGTTGAGAGGATACGGAATACCGAAGAATATTTTGGGCAGCTCTGAAATGTTTCGGGGGAAATTGAAATAGTTCAAGGGGTTTTTCGTCAAATGGTTGTTAATGTAATTAACACCATGGCTGGCCGCACCCCCCTCTTGGGCTGCCTCCCCCTCCCCTATAAAAGGAGGGTGAGAGCTCCTCTTCTCCACACACCTGCCCACCTCCCTTTCCCTCCACCCGCTGCTCCATTCCATGGTCTCCGACTTGGCGAAGCCCTGACCGTGGGATTCTTCACCACCACCACGTCGTCGTGCTGCTGGAGTTCTGGGGATCCTCTACTTCCGCTACCCCGCTGTATCGAGGGAACAGAGGCCTTCATCAAGCTGAACGTGTGACCGATCACGGAGGCATCGCCGGATTGCGGTGCACATCTTCTCGCTCGGGATCGGCGTGAGTACGACTACGCCAACAACGAGATTTGATCTTGTAACACTTTGAGTCTTTGAGGGTATGTTATATCAAGACTCTCTTTCTCCTCGTTACCTTTCATCTCCTAGATTAGATCTTGGCATTCCCGGGTTTATCGCGCATAGGAAATTTTTTGTTTTCTATGCAACGTACCCTTCAGTGGTATTAGAGCCGGATGTATGCGTAGATGATTTGTACGGGTAGAACACATAGGAGTATGTGGGCGTTGATGATCATGTTTTTTCCTCTTTGAGTATTTTATGATCTTAGTGGCATAGTAGGAGAAGCTACCCTAGACTAAGTTTACATGTACTATGCTCGCGATAATTGTCTCACTTGTGACTGAGGGGGTGTCCGTTTCTCCTACTATAGTTAAGATCTAATCTACAAAGGGTTGTTAAAAATATGTTTTATCAACGTTGTGGCTCTTGTACGTAGGTATGAACGGTTCTATCCTAGTAAGCCCAAGGCACGTAAAATATGCAAAAATAAATTAGAGACGTCTAACTTGTTTTTGCAGGGCATGTGATGTGATATGGTCAATGTTACAAACGTTATGTATGAGATGATATCTTTTGTAAATTATTGACATACTGGCTGGAGCCATATGGTTGTCTTATTTTTATGGCATGCATGCTGTATATCATATCCATGTGATATGTTGTAATGGACAATCAAGATGGAGGTGCCACGAACCTTGGTGCCACGCCGGTGGAATGATGGAGATCATACCATGATGCACAAGACGGAGATCAAGTGCAAGAAGGACCATATCATATCACATTATCCATACATGTGATGTTAATCCTTTTATGCATCTTATTTTGCTTAGATCATGACGGTAGCATTATAAGATGATCCCTCTCACTTAATATCAAGATAATAATGTGTTCTTCCTTAAGTATGCACCGTTAAGAAAGTTCGTCGTTTCGAGACACCACGTGATGATCGGGTGTGATAGACTCAATGTTCGCATACAACGGGTGTATTCAAGCCTAGCATGTACATACATGGCCTTGAAACACACGCAATACTACGGTTCTACTTGGCGAGTCTAGCATGTACAGACATGGCCTCGGAACACGTAACCAAAAGGTAAAGCATGAGTTATATGGATGATATCATGAACATGTTGATGTTCGCCTTTGAAGCTACATCATCTCACGTGATGATCGGTTTTGGTGTAGTGAATTTGGTTTGTGTAATCACTAAAGACGACTAAGAGGGAAGTTGTTTTTGAGTGGGATTTCATGGCATAATTTTGAATTAACTTGAACTTATTTATCATGAACAACCAATCAAAGTGAATTTGCACAAATTGTAGTATTCATTGGCATCCACAAAACTACCTTAAACTTAGATTGTTAATTGGGATATAACTGTTATGATCTGGTAAATACCATTTAAAGATTGGTACTGTATTAGTGAAATTTAAAATTGAGTCCTATTGTAGATTTTCGGTATTTCCTACGTAGATCCATATGATTAATGATTGATTTATCTAGGGAGCAAATAATTCCTACTTAGAATCCAGAGTCATGGTTGCTTCCGTATTACTTTATCTTCAAAAGAATGTTTTGTTGATCAAGGTGATTTAAGAACTGAAAAGAGTTGTTTTCAGAAACAATCAAGTGAAAGATATATTGATATCTAGAAACTTATTTGTAGCAACATGACTGAGTATAATTTAGCGTGACAATGTATGCTTATATTATTTGAATATATGCAATGATTGAAGACGCTAGGCGTTTGAATATTCCAAGAAGTTGGACGCTAAAAATTATCCTCTAAATTCCTTCCTTCGAGATATAGTAGCTTAATCATAAAATTGTTATGATGGGATGGATTAAAAGTATGGGTAAAGTCGTTTACCTTACTTGGAGATTGCTAAGAGTGGAATCTAGAAGAATACTATTAATATGGTGATATTAGTAGAACAATCAAACTCGAAGTATGACTCAATGGGTGATAGTATATGACTAACACGCCAAAGAAAATGAGCTAGTACGACTAGCATTGTTTGATGTTGAATGATTCTTCTATAAAAGAAAGGGAATATTGAAAATAGAATTACAAAAAAAAGATATATGGCAGAAAAAGAAGATAACTGGAAAAGTCTAGCTCAGGAGTATATGCTTGATATACAAATTATAGTTGTATTACTAGTTAACAAAGTATTTTTGGGTATTTTGATACCACATTGGTTGGTATGAGTTGTCATACAAAGCAACGCAATGCAAGAAATACAAGGTCCTAAAAGGAACTAGTAATAGATGTGGAATCGATTATGACAAGAACAGAAATAAAGTGTTATTGTGTTCATTGTCGTATTGAACCAAACATTCAAGATTTATTGTAAGAAATTAATAACTTGTTATTTTGTTCTGGTCTTTTGTGAGAACAAAAGAGATTGTTCAAACTATGACCATATTCGATAATTGATGGATATGTTAATATAAATCATGTTGGTAAAGTAAACATCTATAAAACTAAATGCTAAACGTTGCAAGACATAAAAGAGTTTCACATCAATTGTGACACCACCATTTTAGTTCATATCGGAATGGAAAACATGAAGGAAACCCATCTTGATGGACTTCCGGAGTCATTTTGTTTTGAATAAATTGACGCTTGTGAGACCTCTTCCAAAAGATGACTAGAATTCCGTTCATAGGCCAAAGTAGAATGGAAGACTAATTTAACGGAGATTATACATATTGATGTATATAGTCTATTATGTGTAGTCATGTATGGTGGATTAATTTTTCCTTCATAAAATTATGTCGATGATTTGAGTAGATATGTGAGTATATCTATTTAAAGAGAACGCAGTTTGAAATTTTGAATTGGTTCAAATGGTTGTTAATATGAAGTAAAAATCATTGTAACAAGATAATCAAGTATTTCTGATTGGATCATAAAGGATAAAGTTTGAGTTACAAGTTTAGCAAAACATCTGAGAAGTTGCAGAATTGTTCTACAACTTATATTACTCGAATTACCCCACATTAGTTTGGAGTGTTCGAGAGACAAAATCAAACCTTGTTTTGACATGGTAAGATAAATAAAAATGCCATTATGATTTTGTATTTTATACATTAGTGACAACCGCTTTTACACTGAAAAGAGCACCATCATGATCCATTGAAATTTACACCATATAAGATAGGGTTTGGGTAATGACCCAAATTTTCCTTTTTCTTAAGTTTTGGTATGCATAGCATGTGTAAAATGTTTACAACCAAAATGGGATAAAATGTTTCCTAAAGAATACATTGGGTATTTCTCCTATCACCAACCAAAGACAAATGTTGTTGTCAGAAAGGGTTAATTTCTCGAGAAAGTAGTTCTTGCAAAATAAGTGAGTGGGAGGACAGTACAAACTCAACGAGATTAGAGAATCTTAGTTACCATATCAAGAGTAGCGCAGCACTAGAAGTTGTTCTGGGGTTTACTATTTTGACAAAGTAGAAGACACTACATGTATTGTAGATACTTTGAATGAGTTTGTGAACTAAACCACGAAAGTCCTATAAAACTTTGTACTTAGACCAACTTGTGGTTTAAGAGTAAGTGTTGTTTTGACAACAAAAGGACCTGGACCTTATAAAGGAAGCAAATGATGGGCCCTGACTTCGTAAAATTTACTATGAGTCATTATATCCGCCATAGTATCCTTGTATGTATATCAAGTATGTGACTTGGTAGTCCTTTCAATAGGCATGATGCCTAACGATAGCAAAAGGGTCTATATAGCAATAAAGACATGGATTTTTACATCCTTTGAAAGTTGTACTTATCGAAAAGTTGTTTTCTACGAGGTTCAAAGAGTTGACTACTACAAGATTTTGATCTTCCGTAGTGATGCTTTAGTCTTTGCGGATAGTTCTAGCAAAAGTTACATATTATGATATGGCAATTGAATAACAGAACCAACTTTCCACTCAAGGAAGTTTGATCGAGGATGCGTGCTTGACACAGTCTGAGAGTTTTGTGGAATTCAAAAGGTTGTTGGAAAGGTATGCAAACTTCAATGGTTGAAGTAAGCATAACGAAGTAGGAATCTTTACCTTAATGAAGTTATCAAAATAATTTGATTCCATCATGAACAATCAAGATTCTTGTAAAGTTACAAGAAATTAAGTGGGATCGCTATGACATATTTCCAAAGCTTTATGTAGATGACATATGGTTGATTGGAAAATATGTATTTTAAATTAACATGGTTAAGATTTTTATATTGATAAAAGGCTTAGGAGATATTGGGCATCGATATCTATAAGAGATGGATTGAAGCGTCTGATATGATTGAAGCCAAATTACATAGATGAAATATTGAAGTAAGTCAATACCCAAATGACAAGAAGGAGTTCTTGCCACATGGAAAACAATTGAGCAATATTCAAGTGTTTTGACACATGATGAGCACAATGAAATTGAGATTTCTAAGTTACATGTTCCATGCTATGTACACAACCAGATGAGTCCTATGCTATAAAATGTTATAGCAGGATAATTCATATGATGATTAGACAACAGTGGGAGAGATCCTTATGCAATTTTAGAAATGCTAAGGATGTGTTTTCCTATATAGTGATGACAAACTATTTGTTGTAATATGTTACACTAATAGTCTTGCCATATACTCAAATAATTTTATCTTAATTAAAATATGTGATGAAGGGTAGCACAATAGGCCGGAAGAAAGTTCCATGCTAGATTTGAAAGAGTTTAAAAATTAAAGTATTGTGACGAATACTACAAAGGCTAAGTATATCGTTGTGTTGACAACAAATAATAAGAGTATTTGGTGTTAAGGAGTTCTTTACTAAACTTGCTGAATTTTCAAGAATGTTGAAACTATGAAGCTACATTTTCACAATGTTAGTAACATTGGTTATTAAGATAAGGAATTAAGGTTTCACCGGTTGACCAAATATATACAAAGCCATCTCATTAGAGAATGAGTGATGCGTGTAGACGCAAAGAACATGCAAATACAATAGGACTTGAACAAGTTCAGATCTTTTTTATGATGTTTACCACATGTGAAGCATGGTAATAACACTGGAACGCCATATGTGTTAAGTGCTTACAGACTAGATTATTGACTCTATTGCAAGTGGGAGACTGAAGGGAATATGCCCGAGAGGCAATAATAAAGTGGTTATTATCTTATTCCTTGTTTATGATAAATGTTTATTTCTCATGCTAGAATTGTATTAACCGGAAACATCGATAAATGTGTGATTAATAAACAAACCAACGTTCCTAGTGAAGCCTCTCTTTTAACTAGCTTGTTGATTAACAGATGATCAAGGTTTCCTGATCATAGACATTGGATGTTGTTAATAACGGGGTCATGTCATTAGGAGAATGACGTGATGAACTTAGACCCTAACTAAGTATAACAATATGATCAAGTCATTTAGTTTTGTTGTTATGTTTTACATTCGGAATAACATTGTTCCTTAGACCATGAGATCATGTTAATCACTAATACCGAAAGAATACTTTGATGACATAAAACGTCACACCATAACAGGGTGACTATAAAGGTGGCGTTAGGTATTCGAAAAGTGTTAGTTGAAGCTCATGGATCAATAGTGGGATTTGTACATCCAATATGACGGAGAGATATACTCAGGGCCCTCTCGGTGATATCACATTGACACCGCTTGCAAGCACTTGATATGATCACAAGGATGTTATATCACGGGAACGAGAAAAGAGTACTTGTCGGGTAACGATATCGAACAAGGTATGGTTGATACTGATGATCGGATCTCGGACAAATAAAATATCGCGAGACAAAGGGAAATCGTTACGACGTTGAAAGGTTCACATGATCACGAGAGTCATCGTTGAATATATATAGGTGTCATCATGGATCTCCAGATCCCGCTGTTTATTATTGATCGGAGAGGAGTCTCGATCATGTCTATATTATTCACGAACCGTAGGGTGACACACTTAAGGTTCGATGAAGCGTTTGAGAGGATACGGAATACTGAAGAATGTCTTGGGCAGCTCCGAAATTGTTTCGGGAGAAATTGAAATAGTTCAAAGGGTTTTTCGTCGAATGGTTGTTAATGGAATTAACAAATGATTCGAGATGCTGCATGCAAATGTTTGTTAATAGAATTAACAGATATAAATAAAGAAATAAAAATGGTTTATTTATTTATTAAAGAAAAACCTTTGGATTTTCTAAGTGGAAAATTAAGGGAGCATGAGTGGGTGTGAGTGGAGCTTCCACTCACATGAAGAGGGAAGAGGTGGGGGCACACCATGGCTGGCCGCACCCCCCCTCTTGGGCTGCCTCCCTGACGAAGACATAGATCCTAGACCCTGCGGGTAAGGACACCCCGTCTCAGGCCCATGGTCAAGGCCCAAGAAGAGGAGCCCTTGAAGTATTCCAGAAGGCCCACGCGAAGCCCACCCGCACTGTCTTGCGGGATAGGTTAGGAAACCTGTAACCGACCTAAGGTTAGAGTTCGAGTCCTCTCCGGGTAGGGTTTGAGACCTGGCCACCTATATAAGGCCAGGAGAGCCACCAGTAGAGGACCAAGCAACACCGCAACACCAGAGCCTTGAGCTTGAGATCATACTCTCAACTTGAGCCACCACCATTGTAACCAATCTACTCGATTAATACAGATCGACAGAGGCAGGAGTAAGGGTTTTACCTCTACGAGGGCCCCGAACTTGGGCAAATCTTGCCCCCTGTTTAGCCGACGATCGCCACCAGCGCTCATGGGTTCTCCTACTCGAAACCCAATAGGGCCACCTGAGGGATTTGCCGAACAGCGGATTCGAAAATTGGCGCCGTCTGTGGGAACGGCGGGCGCTGGATCACCGGCATCTTCGGCTTCATCGACAACCAACTCTCGCTGGAAACCCTCGACTACGGCTCCGAACAATCCTATACGGATCGGATCTGTCGTGGTCACCCCTCACTCGCCGGAATCGCGCCCGGTATTTGACGATCTGGAGAGGAGCGTCACCCTGACGTTCGGGAGCCTGAAGTTCGTGACCGATAGGGATGGAATCCTCCACTTCCCGGAAGAATCAGGATCTGAATCAGGAGCCGTCGACTCGCGCCTTCATCTGGAGAAAAGCAGCGAGTCCGTCCGCTTCAATACAAACGACTACCATACCCTCTCAACAGAGGAACCCTCTCGACTCCAAAGAACCTTCCGATCTACGCCTAGGACGCACGGGCCACGACTGGCTCAAGTCTGCATGGCAGGATCGGAGCAACCCCCGGAAACAGAACATAGTGCAGCAGAACGCGCCATAATAGACATCTCGCGAGAAGCTTGGGATCGCGCCAAGGAGGCTATGCGGACGAGCAAGCCACCCGCAGCAGATTCGCCACACGAGGATATGGTTGCCTACCATTATCATCTCGTAAGAGCAGCCGCGACCATCAAGGATGCGCGGATAGATCTCGCCCGTCGAAGAAGAGCGGCTGATGAATCGAGTCAACGACGAGCTGAGCAGTCCCTGGCACCCTAGGTCGGTACCCGACCCGCGAGGAAGGGATATGCATCAACATCCAGGGATATTGAGTCCTTGGGCGGGACCAGCAGGTCGATCACGCCCTCCCTCATGCGATTCGATGATGACGGGAACGTCTACCCGCAAACCCCTGCCGCCGCGGTCCTGGCCGCGGCAACTTACATGCAAATGAACCAGCCGACAGAAAGCGACCCTCGGGCAGAGCAGTACAAACAAGTACGCAAAGGGTTAGGATAGGCAGCCGCAAGACTCGCCTCCTACGACCGCAAGAAAGCTGCAGAGCAGCTGGAGAAGGAAAAACAGGAGAATGAAAGAGAGAAGTCCCGCAGGCGTAGGAGCTCTTCGCCAAGAAGGGAAAAATTGCCACGTCGTGGTCGGGGAAAAGAAGCTCGACGTCGCGACGATAGTCGAAGCAGTAGCGAGGGCAGCCCGAGGGACAAAAGCTCGAGACGCAACAGCAGCCGCTCGCGAAAACGAAGCAAGGAACCGAGGAAGGACACCGACCGCGACCAACCAGGATACGACGCACGATCGGACATCGCACAAAATAAGGTGGACAAGGCAAGGGCATCGCGATATCACGAACGCTCTTCGTCCGGCTCTTCGGATGACGAAACTTGCGGAGCGCTCTGTTTTGCCCACAGCATCCTCGAAGCACCTCTACCCAAAAGATTCAAGCTCAGCACAGAAGTGACAAAGTACGACGGCTCACTCAAGCCTTCTCAGTGGCTGAACGATAACCTCACGGCAGTAAAGTGCCAGCGCGGGAACAAGAACACGGCTATGCAATATCTCAATCTACATCTCACCGGCCCAGCCCGCAGCTGGCTGGAAAGGAGGCCAAGATCTTGTTACGCATCATTGGACGACCTGCACCGTGACTTCTGCAAAAACTTCCAGTCGACTTACAAGAGGCCGGCCACCATCGAAGAATTGCGAGCCTGCAAGCAGAAAAGCGGTGAATCCACCCGCGAGTACATCCAGCGATGGACCACGCTCAGGAACACCGCGGGAACCATCTCGGAAGAAGTAGCGATTGAAGCATTCGCAAAAGGCGCCCGAAGAACTGCTTTCAGAGAGGAGCTAGGCAGAGCCGCACCCAAAACTATTGGGGAGCTAATGAACATAGCCGACAAATGGGCTAACGGAGAAGACGCAGTACGCAATGAGAGAGCATCATCACCCGCACCCGAGGAAGATCGCCATGGCCGAAGAAAGAGAAGGAAATACTACGATCACGAGGATCGAGAGGAAATGGTAGCAGCGGAATTCACGCGAAGTCGCGATACTGAACGACGCGGAAATCGCGAATGGAAACCAAAAGTTGAAGAAAAAAGTCCCGAGGAAGACCTTGATGCTTACTGCTCGCTACATCTGTTTACAGATAAGCGTACGGGCAAAACCAAGGCGACGCACCTCCTCAAGGATTGTCGCAAGTTCCATGACATCCACGAGGCTTTCTCGAAGAAAAATAGGTCAGCAGCTGCTCCAAATTACCCGCCACTTCCAGGAGGAGGCCACCAAGGATTCCAGCCGCCACAACCCCTACCTCCACCAGCAAATCCAAACATGGCATTGGCTGCACTGCCAGCACCACCTGCACAAAACTCCGGGGCCAATGCATACCCGAATCCGGCAGGGCAACTCGCAATGATCCAGAAGGTATGTCCATCCCGCAGAGCTCAAAAGACTAACAAAAGGCAGTTGTGCATGGCTGTGCAGACTCCGCCAACAAAGCCCGAATACTTGAAGATGGCGGATCAACCAATCACATTCTCAATGCAAGACCACCCGCCACGAGTCTATCGACCAGGACACGCCGCCCTCGTAATCCAAGCACAAATTGGCAACTACGATCTGGCCCGCGTATTTATGGACGGAGACAGCGACATCAACATTATCTACGCGGACACACTCCGTCGGATGAACAAGAACCTGGATGGCCTTGCGGAATCAGAAACATCCTTCCACGGGATAGTTCCGGGAAAGCCAATCCGTCCACTCGGAACAATTAATCTTGAAGTTGTGCTAGGCAATAAAAGCAACTACAGAAGAGAATTTCTTGACTTCGAAGTCGTCGACTGGACCTCACAGTACCACGCCATTCTTGGTCAAACGGCGTTCGCCAGATTCATGGCAGTACCACATTATGCGTACCTGAAGCTCAAGTTACCCGGAGAATACGGTGTTATCACCATCGACGGAGATTTTCAGAAGTCCAACAAGTGTGACATCGAGTTCAATGAGATCGCAAAGTCTTTCGGGATGCAAGAAGAATTGCAAGAGCTGGCAAAAACCACGGATCACTCCGTGATGCCCCTCACGAAGAAAAACGCGCCCGGATTGGAGTTCAGCGCCAACAGCGACACCCGAAAACATCAGGTGCACCCGACAGACTCTGCGAAGACTGCGATGGTCTCAACCACCCTCTCGCAAGCATAGGAAAGCGCGCTCGTCGAACTCCTCCGTGAGTACTGGGAAATTTTTGCCTGGCAGCCCTCAGATATGCCATGAATACCCAGTGAGTTTGCCGAGCACTCACTCGAAGTCTTCAAGGATGCTAAACCCATCAAGCAGACCACTAGAAGGTTCTCAGAACCCAAGCAGAAGGCGCTTGGAGAAGAAGTAAACAGATTTCTAGACGCAAAATTCATCAGGGAGATCAATATATCCACTTGGTTAGCAAACCCAGTGCTGGTCCCCAAAAAGAACACCGACATCCTTCGGGTGTGCATCGACTACACGTCGTTAAATAAGCACTGCCCCAAGGACAATTTTCCCCTCCCGCGAATCGACCAGATCGTAGACTCTACGGCAGGTTGTCAACGCCTCTCCTTCCTGGACGCCTATTCGGGATATAATCAAATCCGGATGAAACAGGAGGACAAAGAGAAAACAACATTCATCGCTCCACACGGTGTATACTGCTACACGACAATGCCCTTTGGGCTCAAGAACGCAGGCGCAACATATCAGCGCTGCATGCAAAAATGCCTCGCCAAGCTCATTGGCAAGAACGTACAAGTGTACGTTGACGACATCGTCATCAAGACTCGGGTAGAGGACACACTCCTCGAGGACATTAGAGAAACGTTCGACGCCCTCAACGCATACAGGATCAAGCTCAATCCAACAAAATGCGTCTTTGGTGTTCCAGCAGGAAAACTTCTCGGGTACCTGGTATCCGCCAGAGGCATCGAAGCCAACCCAGAGAAAATACAAGCAATCTTGACTATGAAGGAGCCAACCAATCTACGCGGAGTCCAGCAGCTCGCAGGGCAACTAGCTGCCTTGAGCAGGTTTATCGCGCGATTAGGAGAGCAAGCATTGCCTTTCTGCAAGCTGTTGAAAAAGACGGATAAATTCGAGTGGACCCCAGAAGCTAAACAAGCGTTCGCAGACTTGAAACGATCGTTGCAAAGCAGACGCGTCCTCGCAACACCACAAGAGAGGGAGCCACTTTACCTATACCTAGCCGCAACAAACCAGGTCATCAGCACTGCAATCGTAGTCGAACGACCTGAGGAGGGCAAGGCATATGGAGTACAACGACCGATTTATTACATCAGTGAAGTGCTCTCACCATGCAAGCAACGATATCCTCACTACCAGAAGCTCGCATATGGAGTTGTTCTTATGGCCCGAAAACTCAAGCACTACTTTCAGGAACACGCCTCCGGATGGCACCCACCGGGTTCGGGGTCGGGTCGGCGCCCCCCATACCCGCCCCATTTAACTTGTCGGGTCTCATTTCTTACCATACCCATGACCCGGCCGGGTTCGGGGCCCCAACGGGTACCCATTTAAAGAGCGACACCGACGCATGTGGGAAATAAAACAATGTAATATTGGGATGAGGTTGGTGAGAATAGACACGTGTGTACATGTGTTATCTCCGGGATTCCAGATTCCGACGCGTCCATGTGATGTGTGAGGTTTGTGGTCCATAGCTCATGAACGTGTCGTTAGGCATATGATTATTAGGGATATGATTACGACTTAGAGCGGGTCTGCGGGTATGCGGGTACGGGTTTGCCACCCCCATACCCGCCCCATTAGACTTGGCGGGTCGAACATTTTACCAAACCCTCCCCATTTAAGGCGGGTACCCGTCGGGTTTGCGGGTTTCGGGGCCCCATTGCCATCCGTAAACACGCCATCACAGTGGTTAATGATGCCTCACTCGGTACAATCATGAACAACCATATGGCATCCGGAAGAATAGCAAAATGGAGCATTGAGTTGGGCGCTTGGGACATCACTTATGCAGGACGCAATGCAGTAAAATCCCAGGTACTCGTGGAATTCTTAAGCGAGTGGACAGAGCTACAAACACCAGGACCGCGTGAGTACACGAGCAACTGGATAATGTACTTCAACGGGTCCAAAAGAAACGAGGGAGCAGGAGCCGGAATCGTTCTAATATCACCTAGAGGAGACAAGCTGCAATACGTCCTACGATTGGATTTCCCACCCGATGATCCGGCATCGAACAACGACGCAGAATATGAGGCCTTGTTGCATGGGATGAAGATGGCAGTCGCGTGTGGAGCCACCTGATTGATGATCTACGGCGATTCCAACCTCCGTGCAACAGACAATGAAGGAGTGCGACGCTATCACCGAAAACATGGTTTCCTACCGTGACATGTACAACCTACTCGAGTGCAGTTTCAAAGGATGCGAGTTAAAGCACATTGCAAGATCTAGTAATGAAGAAGCAGACATGCTGGCCAACATGGGTTCCACAAATACACCCGTACCGCCAGGAATATATTTCGAGCGAATAACTAAGCGATCAGTCAAAGTCAAGAAAGCTGTCGGGGCACCTGCAGCACCGGAAACAGAGGTCAGCCCGCAAGTTGCCATTATCGAGCTTATTCATAATATTTCGCGACAAGTATTTCTGGTCGAGCCAGTTTGGACACAGAAGTACCTCGACTACTTGTCCGCCAAACAGCTCCCAGCAGATCTTCGCGAGGCTCGACAGATAATCAGGCGCAGTAAATCTTTTCGGGTGATCAACGGAGAATTATATAAGCAAAGCATCTCGGGTATACTCCAGCGATGTATAGCACCCGAAGACGGCAAGGAACTACTCCAAGACATCCACCAAGGAGACTGTGGACATCACACGAGCTGGAAAACAATCATGGGAAAAGCTTTTCGGGCAGGATTTTACTGGCTTACAGCAGCCAGAGACGCAAAGGAGCTAGTCGACCGGTGCAATGCTTGCCAGCGATTCGCGCCAAAACCACACGCACCCGCTACGGAACTGCATATGATACCCATCGCCTGGCCCTTTGCACAATGGGGGCTAGACATGGTAGGACCGCTACGCAAGTCCACGCCAGGTGGATACACACACTTGCTGGTCGCAGTCGACAAATTTACCAAATGGATTGAAGCCATGCCAGTAACCTCGGCTAGTGCTCAATGCGCCATCAGATTCCTCGACTCCATTGTATGCAGATTTGGAGTGACACACGACATCATTACAGACAATAGTTCTAATTTCACGGCCAAGGAAACACAGCAGTTCTGCGAAGAAAAGGGCATCAATGTCAAATTCGCCTCCGTTGCCCATCCGCAAACGAACGGACAAGTCGAAAGATCCAACGGCTTAGTTTCAGCTGGCATCAAGAAGCGTCTACTCGATCGTCTACACCCAGCAGCGGGACATTGGGCCGAAGAGCTATCCTCCGTGCTATGGAGCCTCCGCACAACTCCAAATCGATCTACAAACTACACGCCATTTTTCATGGTATACGGGGCAGAAGCAGTCCTTCCCGAGGATGTCAGGTTCAGCGCCCCACGAGTTGTCGCTTACAGTGAAGAAACCTCCAACAGGGCACTCGCGGAAGATATAGACGCACTAGATGAAATACGTGATATTGCACTCGCAAGATCCGCAGTATATCAACAATCGCTGCGAAACTATCACAGTCGCCGCATACGCCATAGAGCTTTCGCGGTAGGAGATCTGGTGTTACGGCTCAAGCAGAAGGAAGGACACAAGATCGAGCCACCATGGGAAGGACCCTTCATAATACACGAAGTTATCCCAGGTGGAGCTTATAGATTGAAGAACCCGGCGACTGGAGGCATCTATTCCAATCGTTGGAATATCGCACACCTCCGCAAATTTTATCCCTAGACCTATTTCTCTCGCAGCAATAAGGCTATATTAGCCACTTCTGTAGCTCGAATACATGACTTCTCAGTCATTGCAATAAAAAACATGGTTTCTCAACCATAGATACCCGAAGATTATTCATCCTTGCATGCTAAAAGTTACAGGTATACACCCCTGAAACACACGGGGGCTACACCTAAATTAAGCATCATAGGACACCTTATATATACAAGGTTACACACCTTACAACAATTTTACAAACCACACAACAAAAAGGATATATACATCCTACACTTATACACGGCGATGCGTATTCTCAGCCGCCAAAACACGATCTACCTCATCTGAGGTCAATCGAATAATCTCCTCTGCCGCAGGTCGAACAACCCTATAATGAGGAGACATATCATCGATTGGACCATCAGGAAGTCTAGCTATGGAGTTGAAGTTCACCTCAGGATGCCACAACCGGACGAAAGAGAGAGCCACCACCGAGCCGCAAGTCATCTGATTGTGAACACACTCGCGAATCTCTCCTTCCCGACCAAACACCCTGAGAAGATGGCTCCAATCCTCCGGACCCCGTCGCAATGGATAAAAAGCAGCGTTCATTGCAATCAAAACCTCGTGAAAGGAACTCACGAGTATTTTCGCTTGGTTGATTCGGAACTTCAAGGTGGCAAGCACAAAACCTCGACTACGATCAGACCAAAAGTTATTTGCATGAGGCCTTGAGCTGCCAGCTTCTTGAAAGATATGGTTCTCCACCCATTGTTTCTCATTCCTGTCATCAGGTCGAACAACTGGAAAGAAAGGATACATGATCAAAAGAGAGCACGAGATAAGAAAGACTAGGGGGCTGGACTACTTACAGAGCAAATCATTGGCAACAGACACCAATTCATCCATCACAAATTGTTCACGCTCAGTCGCCAGCTTCTGTTTGGATTTAGCCACATCGTCTACCCCACGCAATGCCTTTAACCTGCGTTCACCATCAGCTACACGATCACGGAGACCCGCCAAGGTCCCAATAGCGGCAACAAGAGGATCGGCTGGAATAGCAGATCCACCCGAAGGCTCGGCAGCTACCTCGGTCACCTGAAAAACACAGGGAAGATTAAGGAGTAAGATGCCCCACTCGAGATATATTAAACCACCTATTCGACAGGTGCTCGGGGGCTACTCCCATCGGGAGCACACACATTCAATCATAGGAAGCTTTTTCAGCAAAACATCTCGATTCAACTATTGAAAATACGGGAGCACATCCCAGTGTTCATTACAATCGAAGCTGCGAAGTACAACAGAAATAATCTAAGAAGCTACAGTGGTGCTACCACTCGCGGCAGCGGTCCCTCCCTTAGCACGGGCAAATAACTCGGATAACTTCCGAGCAAGGACTCCGGCGGCATTGCCAAAGCGACGAAGCCCTACCTTTTTGCCCGAAACTGGATCAACGGGAAGCTCCGAGTAGGCCTCCTCCAAGCCAGTGACTCCATGCACCAGCGCGAATTGGATGGCGGTTTTCGCCCCAGATTCTGACTGGGCAACCGCGTAAGCTTCAAGGAGATTGCCCTCCGAGAAAACCTTCAGCAGATCGCCCAACGCGGATGGAGACGCGGCGTTGATGAGAAGGCGGCCGTGCAGTTGCGTCAGCACCCGAACAGCATCACCAATCAAGGCGCAAACCCCTGCAGCATGCCTCCTAAGCTAGGCGCAAGAATCTGTCAATGCGTCCACTCGAGGAACCCCAGCAAGCTCCAGGGGGACACCCAGGAGACCTAAGAACAAAAAGGGTGTTAGTCCAAAAGATCTACCAAGACAAAAAGCAGATTGTAGAAAAATACAACTTACCCGCAAAGCGCTCAGCAAGGGGACGAAGAAAATTGACGAGATTGGCATCCGCCTTGGCGCCAGCATCCTCCAAGCTCTTCAAGGCATCCTGGGCAGCCGCAAGTTTCCCTTCGTAATCGGCAGTTAACATGCGGGAAGACTCGAGCTCTTGCCGGGCAGTCGCCAGTTCTGCCTCTAGAGCTGCTGCCTGAGTGGAGGCATTCTCCTTCTCGGTCTTCAAAAATTCAAGTTGAGCTACACACAACAACAATTATCAGAGTCGACGAATTGGTGGAAAACGAACGCAAAAAAGGATGGAAAACTCACCTTGAAGAAGCTCGTTCTCAGTGGTGAGTCGACTGCGGTCCGCTCGAAGGAACCCGCAGTCGGACTCAGCAAGAACAACACGGCGGCCAATCGTCGCAAGGGAGTCAATAAGCGACTGCAAGTAACATGAAAATAGAAGTCAGAAGAGTAAAATTTGAGCCTATACTCGATTGTAAACATTCGAGTATAGCCTCGGGGGCTACTCCCATCGGGAGCACTGTCGTGCACCCGATAAAAAGAAGAAGAAGAAAATGTTTGTCTCTGAGCCTGTAGCCGATCGCATGCGATCGACTACAGCCTCGGGGGCTACTCCCATCGGGAGCACTAACGTGCACCTGATAACAAAGACAGCAGAACATTAAAAAATATGCAGCGAAGTTTACCTGGCCTTGTTCGAGCGAGAGGGGATCCGCCGAGCTGCTCGACACC
Source organism: Alopecurus myosuroides (assembly GCA_028641055.1). NCBI lineage: Eukaryota > Viridiplantae > Streptophyta > Magnoliopsida > Poales > Poaceae > Alopecurus > Alopecurus myosuroides. The sequence continues at coordinate 488,968,318 of CM054057.1, forward strand.
TCTTTTGGAGCCTTTGGAGTCGTTGCATCAGGAGCGACATTCGGAGAATTTTGGACCGTGCCGGCGGTAGGAGTTTCGCCTCCAGCTCCCGTTTTATTCCTCTTCTCGGGAGGAAGGGAAGAGGCGTACCTGCGAGGGCTGATAGCTTGCAGGCTGCGACAAAGGCAAAATGTCAACAAGACGCCAAAGGAAAACGTTCGACTAAAAGAACAGGTAAAGAAACTTACTCATCTTCGTCATCCTCCTCATCCAGCATATCCGCATTCCAGGCGGTCTGGATAACTGGGAATGAGGAGGAAGGGGCGCGCATACGCAGAGGGGTAGCATTGATGGGCTCCTTCCTGGGCGATTCTTCCAAGGAGTTGTCCTTAGAGGTGGCCTCGTCACCTACCACTCGACGGCGTTTATGATGACCGCCACCCGAGTCCCCTGCGTCATCCGAAGAATCTTGGTCGGAGCTCGAAGAAGCGTCGGCAACACTGGTGTCGGCTGGGCCATCCAGGTTACTCGCTAATAACTCTGAGGCCTCCGACCCAGATACAGGAGGGTAGCAGGTGGCCATGGATAAACTCTATGGGAGAAGACAGAAGAAGTTCAGTCGACCAAATCCAGACCAAGAAAAAGTCATGAGAAAAGAAAGGCAAACTTACTTCGGATGGTGGAGGCCTTGATGCATCAAAGGCTGCGACCGTGCAGTCGGGATATTTTTCTCCCACCTTCAAGCTGGTGATGGCCGCAATCTTTTTCTCGAACTCGACGTTCGAGAGCTCTTCACGGCTCACACGACTGGGATCCTCAGAGCCTTGGTATTCCCACATCGTGGAGGGCCTGTGCTGCAGAGGTTGGATCCTGCGCTTGAGAAAGATACCCGCCAGGTGCAGCCCGTTGAGTACGACTCCAGCAGCTTGATCACGGAGAGCTGCCACTCTTGCGAGTAGTGGCGTGACAACTTGGGTTTCTTCAGCCGACAACTTGTGCGCCCAGGATTTCCGCCTCTTCAAGACAGCGAACGGGTGGAATTCCTCGAACCCACCCGAGCTGTTGTCGATGACGTAAAACCACTTTTTCCTCCAGCCCTGGGCGGAGTCGATGAAGTACATGCTGAAGTAGCTATTCTCCGATTTTGCTTGAATCCCGAAGCCACCCGTGCGAAGCGGCTCGCCAAGCTCAGATTCCACCCGCGATTTCTCGCGGAAGATCCGGACTTTGAAGAGGGCCTTCCAGAGGCCCCAGTGTGGGCGAATGCCCAAAAAGTATTCGCAGAATACAATGAAGCACGATATGTGGTGCACTGCATTCGGGGGAAGATCGTGGAGCTGTATGCCATAAACATACAACAATGCCACGAGGAATGGATGGAGAGGAAGAGAAAGACCGCGCGACACGTGGTCCGCGAAGACCACGCGTTCGTTCGCGTGCGGGTTGGGTACCTCCTCCTTGTTGCCGAGGCGCACCCACTTCTCGGACTCCGCCGGCAGCAGCCCCTCCCGCTGCATCTCCTTGACGCTTTTCGCCGTGGTATTGGGCGAACGCCAGTCGCCCGAACACGGTGCAGGTTGCGCCGAAGCTTCCCCGGATGCGGAAATGGCAACACCACGTCTCTTGCCTCCCGCCATCGCTGCTAAGCACGATCTTGGAGGAAGAAAGAAGATGAGCGCGAGGAAGAAGATGGACTGGAAGACGAAGGCTGGGAAAATCTTACCGCATCGCAAAGACCCGTACTTATACACGGAACAAATCGATACTGGCCACTCGATGCACCACGTGGCGCCCATCGCGGCCACCACGTGTGAAGACGAAACGAGGAGGCGGCGAGCGCTGTTTCCTGCCACGATCTTAACAGAAGATCGTGCGCATTTACTGCACGGTTTGGGTAAAAACCGGGAACGACGTCTCGTTTCTCGGTCAAAAATCTGACTATGTGGGCCAGTCCTTCTGCTCTCACTCCGTCACGTCCCATCGGGATGAGGAAAGTGCGCCATGACGTCATAGCGTGCATCATTAAATTGAAGAAAGCTTCGAATGGAAAGTTCAAACGCGAAAATAACTTCGTATGAACAAACTCCTTCGAATAGAAGCAATTTTTTCATGAACAAATCATGAAGCAAGACTCCTTTAAAACAGAGAAAAATACCCTGCACACGAAAACTCTTTCGTAAGGGCACGATCTCCCAAACATGAAAACTCTTTCATATGGGCATAAAACTCCTAACACGAAAACTCTTTCGTATGGATAAAAGAACTACAAATTCGAAAAAATTACTCGAGTAGGCAGAACCTGCCTTTTTTCATTCACATGATATTTATACATCATAAAGAACCTGGATTGTTCAGCCGACTAGGCACATCCGGATGCCATATTCTTCGAATATGAAGGTAAGACCCGAGAGATCTTTCTTGAGGGCCCGGAGTCGCACTCAAGCTGCGTCCTCCGGTACGATTCCGTGTCAACAACACGAAGAAAAATCCTAGCGGACGCGCCGGGTGCCCCCATAGGTTAAGTTCGACTCGATAAGTCCACAACGGCCCAGTCGCAACAATCACCTTATCGGGTTCGAGTCGGAGGTCTCGAATCTGTGTAGGCTAGAACTGTTTTTGCCCTAGTCGCAATTAATTGGCCCTGATCTTTCGGGAGATCCAAGCTGCTGTGCCATATCCTTCTGCGATAAAAAGCCATAACGACAGGCACTTGTATTACTCGATACTCGGGTATAAAAGCTCATTACACAGGGTACACGCCCTCTAAACAGGAAAACAACCTTACCGGTTATCTAAAAGAAAGAAAGATCAAAAAAGGTGTGACCGTCTACTCGACTAGAAAAATCCCACTTGAGCAAACGCTCGGGGGCTACTGACGAAGACATAGATCCTAGACCCTGCGGGTAAGGACACCCCGTCTCAGGCCCATGGTCAAGGCCCAAGAAGAGGATCCCTTGAAGTATTCCAGAAGGCCCACGCGAAGCCCACCCGCACTGTCTTGCGGGATAGGTTAGGAAACCTGTAACCGACCTAAGGTTAGAGTTCGAGTCCTCTCCGGGTAGGGTTTGAGACCTGGCCACCTATATAAGGTCAGGAGATCCACCGGTAGAGGACCAAGCAACACCGCAACACCAGAGCCTTGAGCTTGAGATCATACTCTCAACTTGAGCCACCACCATTGTAACCGATCTACTCGATTAATACAGATCGACACAGGCAGGAGTAAGGGTTTTACCTCTACGAGGGCCCCGAACCTGGGTAAATCTTGCCCCCTGTTTAGCCGACGATCGCCACCAGCGCTCATGGGTTCTCCTACTCGAAACCCGATAGGGTCACCTGAGGGATTTGCCGAACAGCGGATTCGACACTCCCCCTCCCCTATAAAAGGAGGGTGAGAGCTCCTCTTCTCCACACACTTGCCCACCTCCCTTTCCCTCCATCCGCTGCTCCATCCCATGGTCTCCGGCTTGGAGAAGCCCTGACCGTGGAATTCTTCACCACCACCACGCCGTCGTGATCCTGGAGTTCCGGGGATCCTCTACTTCCGCTACCCCGCTGGATCGAGGGAACGGAGGTTTTCATCAAGCTGAACGTGTGACCGATCACGGAGGCATCGCCGGATTGCGGTGCACATCTTCTCGCTCGGGATCAGCGTGAGTATGACTATGCCAACAACGAGTTTTGATATTGTAACACTTTGAGTCTTCGAGGGTATGTTATCTCAAGACTCTTTTTCTCCCCGTTACCTTTCATCTCCTATATTAGATCTTGGCCATTCGGGTTTATCGCGCGTAGGAAATTTTTTGTTTTCTATGCAACGTGCCCTTCAATTCCATATCCAAGAGGTTTTGTAAAACTTATTTTATAAAAGAATGCTTTTCTTTGCAAAACTTCTTGTAAAATACTCCAGCTTTTCTTCAACAGTACCTCCACGGTACAAGGTTTCTCTTTTCAGCACTTCCCAAATTCAACTCCTCTTTCAAAACATCCTTTTTGAAAACATTGACACAATGCTAGCTACATGGCCATTCGACTTTGCATATCCGAGGACGCGGCTATTCAGAATAGTTTGACTCTGCAGAGGTGTACACATTCCACAAGATCCAGAAAATCGGGCGTGAACAACCACGGACTGTAACAACAGTATGAGAACATCAGATAACTGATCCCAAACCATCCACTATGTTCAAGCTAGAATATGACTTTCTCTTCAGTTGGGTGTAATATCCCCTGCAACCTGTCCACCAGCGCCACGGCAGGAGACCCAACTATTACAACCGGAGGAGAACTTAATCCCACACTTTTTATGTCCCGTATTCCCCTCCTGGGGACAATCGGTTCGAGGGCACGACGTCCCTTATAGTAAATTGAGATATAACACACACTAACAAAAACAAGCTTTAAATTAAGCCCCGCGCCCATGTTGGGGTAGATTGGCAGTACGATAAAGGTTGTCCGACAAAAACTAGGTTATGTGTCATTTTTTGTAAAACACCCTTTTCCCAAAAAGGACCACTTCAACATTCCTCCAGTAGATAAGGCTTCGCCTTTCCACCGGGTTATCCATAAAGCCTTTGTTTTGCAAAAACATGTTTTTAGGGTGTTCACTTTACTTCTGTAGAAAATTCTTTGTATCTTTATTTTCATTTTTTTAGTTGTGCCAAGTAAAGTTTCTAGCAAAAGTTGGAGTTTGTTTTGGATTTCTACGCAGGAAACAGATTTCTATTGTCCACCATAAAAAATCGTATAATTCACAGAAAGATCAAAATGACCTGAAATTTTTTGTGATTATTCCTCGGCTAATTCCGAAACATTTTACTTTTTTATGTTTTTTGATCTGATCAACTTAAGTGCCCCAAAAAAAATTCTTCATTACAAACTATTCTGGTTTTGGCAGATTCTTCCATTTTTCTTGCATTTTCTCTTTTACAATGTCAAGTGGATTTCTTTGCTTCACGAAACATCAATGGATGTATCTAATATTTAAAAGCATCAATATAACTTGTGACCATGTAGAACCCATGAATTTTTTATTATTCCACTTACCCTCTAACGCGAATTACTCTTTGAGTGTGGTGTGAAGGAAGTTTTCAAGGGTCAAGAGAAGAGGGTGATATGATGTGATCAAGAAGAGTGCAAGGTCAAAGCTTAGGGATGCCCCGATGGTTCATACCATAAAATTCTAAGAAGACTCAATCATCCAAGATTGGGGATGCCCAAGGCATCCCCTTCTTCATCAACAATTTATCAGGTCACTTCTAGTGAAACTATATTTTTATTCTGTCACATCATATGAATTTTACTTGGAGCGTATGTTTGTTTTTTTTGTTTTTTTTTGTTTTCCTTTTGTTTTATTTGCTGCAATAATATTGTTGTAACCTAGCATTCTTTGTGTGGGATATAGACACGCTCCGCTTTTTTGTTTGAATACTCATTATGCTCATATTCTTAGTTTTTTCTTCTAGTTGCTGCATAATTCTTGTTTAGCTCCTGTTTTTCTTGTGTCTATTATTTAGAGCTGTTAGTTTTAGTAGAGTTGTGTTAGTAATCTCTTATTTCATTTCTATATTAGTTGGAGAGTTTTCGTTTTTTGGTTTTTGGTAGAAAATGCTACGTGTGGTAGATGGTATAACGGAAAAGCTTGCATATTCTTGTAGATCATTAAATTGTTTCACTTGATTATTTGCTGTTATTTTTCGATATTAATATGCTTAATGGTAAACTTGCTGGTATAGTAGAGTAAAAACAACTAATGGTTGGTCTAGAAGCTTGAAACTGTGCCACACTCAAATAACCAGTTGATAGAATAATGGTATATGACTTCCTTTGTTGATAGCAATCGTAATGGCTTTTTGTTACGCGCTACGGTTGGGATAGCTAACAGTGACTTGTCACTGCCACAGACCCTCTAGGAGTGATTTTCATTATGCCTTGTGAGATCATGATTTTATTTGTAATCTTTTAACTTGTGAGTTCTATGTTGCGGTTTTCTGGCACTTCCACCATCCATATTTGCTAGCCTCTTCGGCACTTTGCATTGCTCATTCTCACATTGAGAGTTGGTGCAAACTTCGCTATTGCATCCAAACCCTGTGGGAGAACTTTGTTCTTCTACACATAAGCCAAAAACTATCTTCCTCAAAATAGCCACCATACCTACCTACCATGGCATTTTCATAGCCATTCTGAGATATATTGCCATACAACATCCATCATCATTATGTTACTTGCCATGCATTGTTATTTTGCATACTGCTACACTGACAGGAGCATTTAGTTTTATTCATCAGAGATATTTCAGCTTGAGTTATTAGTACTAAAAGTGTGTTGATTCATTGTAAAATAGAGTGTTTCCCCTGCCAGTGAGGTTATATATCAGAAAAAATAAAAAATAAAGATAAAAATCCCAAAACAGAAAAAAAATAGGGAAAAGAGAGAAAAATAAAGAGAGAGGGGGCAACACTACTGTCATTTATTCCACACTTGTGCTTTGTTTAGCATCATTACTTCAGTTTAGAGAGAGTTTTCATATTATGACTTCCATAACTATGTGGGGAACTTACATTATAGAACTTGGCTTGTATATTCCAATGATGAACCTCCTCAAAAGATCTCTAAGTCTTCATGAGCAAGCAGGTTGGATGCACCCCCACTAGTTCCATTGGAGAGCTTTCATACACTTATTGCTCTATGTGCATCCGTTGTGTGGCAATCACTACTCCTTGCATAACTTCGATTATACTTCCTCTTGTCTAATGATCACTTTCAGTTGTGTGAGACTTTCTTACATTGACCATCCAAACCCCCCATAATGTTATTTTAGCCACAACATCCTGGTGCCAAGGAACCAATACAGAATGTTTGCTTGTTTTAAGTGCACAATTATTTGAATGATTTTCCTATGTGCATATTGTTATCACTTTACTTGATCCTAATAGGAGTTGTTGTGAGAGTTTGATGCCTTGGATGATTATATTGTTGTTCTAGAAGCTTAAATCATCTCTAATATACTTTGCACAGTGGATTGTCCTTTAGTATTGATTCATTAAAAATATTTACTTTGTTATTCCTAATGGTTCATACATTATTCTTAGATATCAACTATAAACCACAACCTTTATTCGTTTGATCCTAGTTTACATGCTTTACATTACTATGATGGTCAAGTTTATGTTGGTAGCATGTCACCTCAGAAATTATGTGTTTTTATCGTTTACCTACTCGAGGACGAATAGGAACTAAGCTTGGGGATGTTGATATGTCATAAATGTATCCCTAATTTCTGACGTTCCATGTTGTTTTGATGCCATATGCTACATGTTTTCCTTACACTTTATGTCATTTTTATGGATTTCCCGAGACCTATTGACAAGATGCCACAGATCCAGTTTCTGTTTTCTGCTGTTTTTACTTCCAGAAAAGTTGTTCTCGAAATATTCTCGGAATCGGACGATTCAAAAGCCAAAAGTCTTAGAAGTCCCGGAGGGTCAAGGAAGTCCAAAGGTGACCCGGAGGGGGGCCCCGGAGCCCCCACATCATGCCTGGGCGCGGGTGGGCCCCTAGCCGCACCTGGGGGTGATGTGGGCCCCTCGGGAGCCCATCGCCATCGCCCTTTCGCCTATATATGCCCCGATGCATCAACTCTAAAGATATCGTCCCCTTCCACGAAAATTTTTGTAGCTCCGCCGCCGCCGCTGACAAGTTTCGAAAGACAGAAATATCTGTTCTGGTACCCTGTCGGGACAGGGAAGTGCCCCCGGAGCCATCTCCATCGACTCCACCGCCATCTTCATCGCCGTTGCTGTCTCCTATGATTGAGAGCAAGTAGTTCTCCCCCGAGGTCGAGGGCTCTACCGGTAGCTGTGTGTTTCATCTCTCTCTCCCATGGTGTGATCTTTATGTGATCGTGAGCTTTGTAATCTCGTTGAATAAGTAGATGTTACTCTTCATCTGTTATGCTACTCAAGTGATTTTTTTTATGAGATCTTCGTAAACACTTTGATCACGGTGTAAAGGTGATAGTGTGTGCACCGTGTGGTTTAGCATGATATTTATATCTTTTATTGGATGACCCTATGAAATTGTGGTGTTTTTCTAGTACCTTCTAGGGCACTCAAGTTGCTGGTGTGGGGTTAACTAGACATGGGAATGCAACTTTGAGGAGTGTTGTTACAGCCCTACACAAGATTGGTGTTTGTTATTCAACCGAAGAGTGGTTAGGAGTAGCATAGTGAAGAGAGATATTTATGAATTCAATTATGTTATCATTGTTGAGAGTGTCCACTAGTGAGAGTAGGATCCCTAGGCCTTGTTTCTAAGCATTGAAACACCATTTACAACCAGTTCTGCTACATGTTTCCTTGATGCCATTTTTATTTCAGATTGCTATTGTCACTTATAATCATCCATATTACTTGTATTTCACTCTCTCTTCGCCGAACTAGTGCACCTATACATCTGACAATTGTATTAGGTGTGTTGGGGACCCAAGAGACTTCTTGTATCGCAATTGCAAGGTTTCTTGAGAGGGATACCTTTGACCTCTTCCTCCTTGATTTTGATGAACCTTGGGTGATCCACTTAAGGGAAACTTGCTGCTGTTCTACATAACTCTGCACTTGGAGGCCCAACACTATCTACAAGAATAGAAGCGTGTGTAGACATCAGTTAGTCCTAGAACATGATTGCCACTCTGAAGGTCATGCAACATCCACATATTGGTGTGGGCTAACCGGTCCTGCCAAAGCCAACCCACATCAACTTTAGCCATTAGGCATGTCGCAACACACGTTTCTCCTTTAGAGAAGTCCACTACATACATGTCCTTCTCGACAAACCCAACAAAGGCTACTTTAAGAGTTGTTTCTCAAGTGACAATCACATTCTCTTTATTGAAGAAAGAGGTAAAACCACAATTTGCAAGTTGAAGAACGGACATCAAGTTATAACCAAGGGAATCAACAAGGAGAACATTCTCAATTGATAAATAATTTGAGATAGCCACCTTGGCTCGTCCCAATACCTTAAGTTGGGAATTGTCACCAATAGTGCCGCAATTGAGATGAGGTGATGGAGGTTCAAGATTAATCATTCCGTCATTGCTTCCGGTCATATGTTGGGATGCACCACTATCCACCGTCCATCTACCCGACCCGGAAGCACTTCCCTACAAGAGATCAATTTCTTGATTTAGATACCCATCCTTGAATGGGTCCTCTTTTGTTAGTAATAAGGGACTTAGGAACCCAAATAGTCCAATGATAATCATCACCATAAGAAGTACCAACGTATTTAGCATAAACATGACCATCTCTAGATTTCATGAGAACATAAGAGGGGTTATATTTCACCCCTCATGAGGCGGTCTCCCCGCATCCTCTCCAGCTGGAACCAGTCCCTTGTGGCGTGTGAGTGCATGCGGTGAAACTCACAGTAAGGGTGGTTGTCTTCCATGGGTGCAGCGTTGCTCCCGCCTTGTTTGTGTTCTGGCTCGGCTGCCAGAACAGCCGGAGCTTTCCGTTTGGCGTCCGCATTGTCACCTCGAGTCTTTGTTTTTGTCTTGTGGGACACCGGCTTGGACTCGTCGGCAGGCATGCTGTGCCTGAAGAGGCGTCCCTCCTCAGCCTTAGCGCACCTGCCCGCCATGTCCACGAGTTCGACGGCAGAGGTGAGGTCGTCCTTGATGCCGAGCTCCTCGAGCATGCGCTCGGTTGTGACCCTATCCCTGAAGGCGGAGATGACGTTTGCGTCGGCGATGCGGGCGATCTTGTTGCGCGTTTGGCTGAAGCGTTGTAGGTACTACTGAAGTGTTTCGCCGGGCCGCTGGCGTATGTCGCGGAGGTCATTGTATGAGAGGGGGCTCTCGTAGGAGCCCTTGAAGTTGGCGACAAAGCGGAGGCACAAATCCTCAAACGACCCGATGGAGTCTTCTTGTAGATTCATGAGCCAGACGAGGGCTAGACCCTTGAGGGCTGATGGTGCAGATCTTGCACTTGTTGGGAAACCCCAAGAAGAAAGTGTGATGAGCACTTCAACAGTTTCCCCTCAGTAAGAAACCAAGGTTTAATCGACCAGTAGGAGGAAGGAGTAACTTCAGAAGATTGATGCAGCCGAGATGGCAGGGCACACTACTGGTTCAGCAGCAACGTGGAACCTACACAACACAATCAAATCACTTTTCCCCAACGAAGCAGTGAGGTTGTCAATCTCACCGGTTTTGCTGAACACAAAGAGGTTAAACGTATGGTGTGGAAAACAGTATGAAAACAGTACGAGAGCAGTAGCAACAGTATGAAAACAGTGGAAGCAATGTGTATATTCTCAGAATGAGAAAATGGACCGGGGTCCATGATGATGCCTTGACGTGAGGCTGATGTTGGTAAACCCCAAGAGAAAGGTTGTGAAGAGTGTAGCAGCAAGTTTTCCCTCAGAAAAGAAACCAATGTTGAATCGACCAGTAGGAGGACAAGTAATCTCTGAAGGTTGATGCAGCTGAGGTGGCAGGGCGCACTACCGGTTCAGCAACACCGTGGAACCTACACAACACAATCAAATCACTTTGTCCCAACGTAGAAATGAGGTTGTTAATCTCACTGGTTTTGCTGAACACAAAGAGGTTAGACGTATGGTGTGGAAAACAGTAGGAACAATATGAAAGCAGTGTGAAAGCAGTACGTGTTTTATCAGTATGAGGAAAAAATAGTCGGGGTCCACAGTTCACTAGTGGTGTCTCTCCGTGAATATAAATAACATGCGTGGTGAACAAATTACAGCTCGGCAATTGACAGAAATGAAGTTTGCATTGTAGTGCATATGCAAGAAATAAAGATTACTATGTGATTCATGCGGGCATTACAACAAAATACATAGACCGTCATCCACCTGCATCTATGTCTAATAATCCACCCTCCGAATATTATCCGAACAAGCATTGGGTATTAAGTTGCAAGCAACAGATTATCGCCGTAAGAAAAGTGTGTAATGTAAACAATGTAATCTAGGTAAACATCGTTGTTTTCTCCCTAATGGCAACAACACATTCTCCATCCTTCACGTTTCTATTACTCGAGCACATATGCAAAGGAGGCATGAACCCACTATCGAGCATAAATACTCCCTCCTGGAATTACAAGCATCTACTTGGCCAGAGCATATACTAATAAAGAGAGCATGCAAGATCATAAATAACATATGGATGAAGGTAACATGACATATTGATAATCAGAAGACATAGTGTAGCATTCCCACATTTAAATAATGTAGGAAGACCTGTATTAGTGTGCTAGTCCCTTGATCAATAGCTAGCACCACATTACAAAATGAAATATCATGCAAATGCATCAAATTCTATTACAACGCGTGATCCAGTCTTTACAAAATAGTATTACAACTTGCATAGTCTTAGAAGACTAGCAGAAATACAAAGTATTACAACGGAAAACATAGAACAACATTGAGCCCATGTTCTTCATGTGCCATAGGCAAAACATGTTGGCGGTAGACTCAAGATCCTAAACGAAATCCTCACTCGTCTTCAGAATCATCTGCAGGATGGAATATGCATCCATAAGGGAGTCAATACAATTTAATGTATTGGCAAGTAACACTATGGTGGATATAAATGACAAGACTATATCTACATGCATATTTGTCTTGGTGGAGTTTTGGCTAAGCTTGCATAAAGAAAATTTTATCATATCTCTTTTATAAAAGAAAACTTTTCTTTTCAAAGGGTGGCAACATTGGATTAAGATCCAAGCACCATAACTAGTGTTCACTTGGTCAAAATTTTACTTATTCAAAATGGTGATGTGATTCTTCTGTCCATCCTTGTCCGGCTGCTCATAGTTGTCCATAACCGGGGACACGGCTAGGATCTTAGTTTGTTGACTCTGTAGAGTTTGTGCACTTTCACCTTCAGAATCAAATCAAACAAAACATCCTATACAGCTTGAGTGCATTAAGGAAATGAGAAGAATTGAGATGAGATCTTTCAAAAGCAACAATTCAACCCAATGGCAAGACCCGTTCCACCTATAATTATGCTACATCTGCTTGTCAAGCCCAGGCTGAACCCTCGCAACTTAGTTGATCAAGACAAAGCCCAGATGACTAAAGGCTGCACTAGAAGCAATCTAAAATTGGGGAACATCATAATCACTTTGTTCCTGGGTGGCATTCCTTCAAGTGAACTCCCCTCGGGGAGACACTTAACTATCAACAGCCCCGCACTACCAATCCACCCAGGTGGTTCATTGAAGTTGTTACTTAGAATTTTTCCACAACATCTAGTAAAAACAATTTTTTTGTCGCAAGGCTAAGCATCAACTAAGTACCAAGTATTCAAAAGTAACAATGTATAAGGATAGCTACACACTACTAGTATATAGCATAGCATAATATAACTTAATAAAAATTTCCTATCAAGCATACTACTAAAAATGAACTAATGCATATCGAAAATAATGGGTAGTTGAATGGTGTGTTACTTGCCTTGTTGAAGTTGGTGAAGTATCACACTCTCTTCACAAAATACCGTTGCTCTCCGTACAATATATACATTGACAACACAAACACAAAAATAAACAAGCATCCTTGCAATCAAACACATGAAGAAAACATACAAAGCAACTAACATATCTAAAGGGGTTTAACCAAGCTGGCTAGGACAAGCTCAAGGTTTGATTTTAAAAAGATTCATTCTCTAATGGTTCAATACTTGTTAATGGGTTTCCAAGAGTTCACGATGGTCTAGATTGAGTTTCTAGAAAACTAACTTTATTATAACCATACTTGTCGAGGAAGTTCCAAGACTTCACCAAGGGTGATCATATCACTTCTTCAACTAAAGTAGAACATAACAATGTGTAACACTTAGTCATTTTCATCAGGACATTTGAGTGATCTAAGTTAGTATTTCCATTTGGGGTTAAGGTAGGTCTAGGTTCAACTAACTTCATACAATGGAGATAACAAGTTAATGTCCTGGGATTTCCCATTTGGGTCAACGGTTGGACAAAAACAACTTGTTATTATTCAACTTGTGGATGGCTCCAAGTCTTTCACATGTTTTGTCTCTTGAAGATCATCTTCATGCTTCTATTGTAGTCTTGTTCCTTGGATTAATTCTTCTCTTGGTCTTGGTGGATTTTTCAGGGCTTTCTCCCTAGTTGGTTCAAGGTGGGATGTGGAACAAAATACCACTAAGGTCAAAATAGAAAAGAAAGGAAATGGGAAGGAAGATAGAAAGAGAGAGGGGTTGGTCTTCTTCTTGATTTCTTCATGAATTTGCACTTCCTGAGTTGCATCTAGTTGTGGAGTAACAAGTCTTTTCTTCAAAATTTCTTGAATGATCTTCCTTGTAGCTCTTCATGTTGCCATCAATTTGAATATGAAGTTTCCTCCTTGTGCTTGAGTCTTGATTTCTATTTGCTACTTGATTGAATTTCTTGAAGCAAGAATAGGAGAGTGGGAGAAATTCGTAGAAAACTATGGTACTAGTGTTTCAGTTTCACTACCCTAGTATTATATTGATTTACACATACTAGGGACTTGTCTTGGCTCCAAATAGCCATAACATCAAAGAATAAATGATGGAAACAATTTCTAAGACATGGTAAAATGGATGAAACACTATGTTGGGTTTTTGGTAAAAAAACACATGGTAATGGTACAAGGGTGCCTAAAAGGTTTAGGTATTTGATGTCTCTGGTTCAAGGTTACCAAATGGAGCAATTTTGCAAAAGGACCTATATTGAAATTATTTATAGAATTAAATCTTTGTCAACAATATCAATAGACAACTTAATTCTAAATTCAAAGTTAACTTGTTCAAACATTATATTGGACAGAGGGTATTGAAGTACACATCCTAAGATTTCCAAACATATTTTATTTTCACTTTTTGGCTTAGTAGAATTTGAATTATTGCCAAAATTCAACAAACAAGCATATTTAAATTTGAACCAATTTAAGTTGTCATTTTGAATTTGAATATTGCTAAAAGATTCTACAGATCTAGGGGATTTCAAAAAGTTTCAAGTTTACTAAATTTGGGCCTTATGGATCAAATGTTATGATGATTTAAAGATGCATGGGCTTTTCTGTAAAACTTCCATTTTTAAATTTACTCCGGAATAAAAAGTCCAGAAAAGGCTGGCTGCTACGCGCTGTGCTGGGCTGACAGATAACTCTAGGCCTGTGCCGTCTACGTGCTACACCGAGCGACTGATACGGTACTTAACGCTCGGCTGACTTGGCGTGTTCTGATTGGTCGATACCTGTTGGATAAGTGGATCTATCCTGGCCACTGGATTAGATCTAACGGTCAGAAATAGATCACGAGGGGGAGATGGAAGCTTACCACCGGATCTTTGCCGGAAAATGGCGAGGTGGAGGCCAGCGCTGCAGTCGCTGACGACGCCGACGCTGGAGAGGGTTACCGGGCACGGGGAGGCCATGAAGGGGCTCAGCGGCGCATGGAGAGGATGATGGCGCGAACGACGTCCTCTGACGGGGCTCCAACGATGGCGTGGATCCGCTCCCGTGACGGATGGGGAGGAGCAATTCCGGCGTGCTCGAATGGTGCTAAGGCTGGGGGAATTTTTTTTGGAAACACACTCAGTCAGGTGCGCAATGTCACAGGGAAGAAGAGAGGGACAAGGAGGGGAGGTGTTAACCTGTGTCTTTGTCGAAAATGAAGAAACGAGGCAGCGGCCGAGAAGAATTCCAGTGGGGAATCTGCGCGGCCTCACGGCGATACAGAGAGGGGATTCGGAGGGGAAAGAGAGAGGGGCTCGCGGGCTACATATAGGGCCAGAGGAGGAAGGTAGTGATGGCACTTAATGGCCGGAAATCAGCGCGGCAAGATCACGGCCGAAAATTTCGTGATTGTCTTCCGTGAGGAAGAAGATGATGACGTCACTGCTGACGTCATCTTTTTTTTTTTCCTTTTTCCTGTTTAAATCAATTGTTAATAACTTCTGTTTTATAAGACCAACTGATACCAAATAAATTTCTAAAATCTTTAAATATCCATATCATTCAAACAATAACATATTTGTAAACAATTCAACATATTTATATTTTTGAATTTTGAAATTTGAATAATTCCTTAATAGTGATGAAATGAAAAATTTAATTGAGAAAAATATTGAATATAGTTATTAGTCAAATAAAAATTCAGTGACATACTATATGTTCAAAACTTACTTTTGAAAGTTATTACAACATATTTTCCATAGTTTTACATTTTAAAAATGGGAGTAACCCTAATAGCAACTTTTGTCATTTTCTAATTAGAAAATAATAATTATTTTGAATTGGGGTTTAATAAAAAAATAGAGAGGAGTCACAAATGCCACTATTGTTTTCCAAGGTCTTTTACTTGTTTTCGTAAACAAAATAATTTTATATATACACTTTATGGTATAATAAATGAAGAAAACAAAATAAATAATTTTTATTCATGTGAAATATTTTGGAGGTGGAGAGGATCAATAAAGGTGATAATTCTCTAGTGTTTAAAAATTTAACTATTTCAAAGAAAATGGATTGAATGAGACCTTTTATGAAGTTATTATAGGTTTGTTAAGAAATTATTGATTTGATGAGGTGAACCTATTTCGGGTTTTAGAAAACAAAGGCAAACTTGGGTTATAAAATTCCAGTAGCATTGGGAAAAACAATTAATGTAACCTTTGTTTTTGTGAGTTTTTTTTGTTTTTTTGTGGCTTTGCCTTTAATAGAAATCAAAAGGTTTAAATTCCAAAAATTAGGGATGTTACACATAGCATTCAACATTCATCAGATCCCAGCAAACACAACACGTAGCATTACATAAAGATGATCTCGATCATGTGAGGCAGCTCACGAGATCTAAACATGAGGTACAAAGTGGAGAGAATAACCATATAGCTACTGCTATGGACCCGTAGTCCAGGGATGAACTACTCATGCATCACTTCGGAGGAGGGCATGGTGGTGTAGACCCCTCCGGTCATGAATTCCCCTCCTGGCAGGGTGCCGAGAGAGCTCCAGAACCCTCCCGATCTCGGGATGACGATGACGGCGGCCTCGGTGTTTTTTCGGGACGAAGTGGTATATTCTTTAGGGTTTACGTCTCGGAGGGTATAAATAGGCAACAGGGCAAAGGCGGTGGAGGCCTGGGGGCCAAACACCACCCCATGACGCGGCCAAGGGGGTGCGCCGCCCTATGGTGTGGGCCTCCTGTGGCCCCCCTCCGGGTCTCTTCGGGACTCCGTGGAACCTTCGGGAATTCTAGGACCTCCGGACTTCAAATTTTCCAATTCCGAGTATATTTCTAGAACAACTTTTCTTAAACTAAAAACAGCAGATCACAGGAAATTGGCTTTGTGGCATCTTGTCAATAGGTTAGTCCGGAAAATCGATAAAAATGACATAAAGTGTATAGGAAACATGTGGGAAACAATAAGAAAACAACATGGAACGTCAGAAATTAAGGATACGTTTATGATGTATCAACATCCCCAAGCTTAGTTCCTACTCGTCCTCAAGTAGGTAAACAATACAAACACATAATTTATGAGGTGACATGCTACCAACATAAACTTGATCATCAACAATGTAAAAGCATAAGTAAGCTGAGATCATAGAACTTTAACACAAGCATGATAAATAGAATTTTAATAATAAAGAATAGCAATCAACTTTCATCATGAGAAGTAACACAAATAAAAGATCATTAATAACAATGCAACAAAAGATATACGTTTGTTTCAAGTATAGAGAAAACATGTCAAAGTGATATTTCGCTAGTCCTTAAGGGTGGGGAAAAACATAAATGCCAGGACACTGATGCGCTTAGTTGGGAACCCCAAGAGGAGGGTGTGATGAGCACAGCGGTAGGAGTTTTCCCCTTAGTTAAGAACCAGGGTTATCAATCCAGTAGGAGAAAGAGGACCTTCGGACGGTTGATGCCACTGACGGTGGTGCTGGCGCTTCACCGGTGTCAGCAACAACGTGGAACCTACACACAACACAACCAAAATACTTTGCCCCAACGGTACAGTGAGGTTGACAATCTCACCGGTCTTGCTGAAAACAAAGATTAGACGTATAGTGTGGAAAATTGTTTAACAATGTGGAAAATGGACCGGGATTCATAGGTTCACTAGTGGTGTCTCTCCATAAAAATAGCATGCTGGGGTGAACAACTTACGGCTGGACAATTGACAAATAGAGGTTGCACCGTAGTGCACATATATGACATGAAGATTACTGTGATATTTAGTGCGGGCATTACAACAAGATACATAGACCGACATCCATCTGCATCTATGACTAATAATCCACCCTCAGGTTATCATACGAACCCCCTTAGGTATTAAGATTCAAGCAACAAATAATTGCATTAAACAAAGTGTGTAATGTAAAGAAAGATTATGCACCGCGGGCACTCTCACCGCTGTTTTCTCCCTAATGGCAACAACACATCCCCCCTTCACGTTTCTGTCACTCTCGAGCAAGTGGTGAGGAGGCATGAACCCACTATCGAGCATAAATAATCTGGCATGGAAGTCACTAGCAACTACTTCTCCAGAGCAACCACTAGCAACGAAAGCATGCAAGATCACAAATAGCATATGCAAATAAAGACAATAATGAACTTGGCATAAGTTCAATATTCATCGTATCCCAGCAAAAGCAGCACATAGAATTACATAAGATCAATCTCGATCATGATAGGAAGCTCACGAGATCTAAACATGGAGGCATATGAGGAGAAGAACAACCATCTAGCTACAGCTACGAACCCGTAGTCCAAGGATGACTACTCACGCATCACTCCGGAGGCAGGCATGGTGATGTAGAAGCCTCCAAAGGATGATCTCCTCTCCGGCAGGGTGCTGGAAACCAGCTTCAGAACCCCCTGATCTAGGGTTGACGGTGACGGCGGGCTGCGGAACTTTTCGGGGATTTTTTGTCAGGTGTTTAGGGTTTTCCATCCCGGGGGCTTAATAAGGCGAAAGGGCAAAGGCGGTGGAGCTCAGGGGCCCCACACCCATAGGTTGCGCGGCCAGGGGACCCGTGCCACCCTATGGTGTGGCCCCCCTGTAGCCGTCTTTGACTCCTCTTCGGTGTTCTCGATGCTTCCGGGGGGAAAATAGGAACTTCGGGCTTTGTGGGGTCCAATTCCGAGAATGTTTGCAGAACAACTTTTTTGAAACCAAAAACAACAGAAAACAGGGAACTGGCACTTGGCTTCTTGTTAATAGGTTTGTCCCCAGAAAACGTATAAAAATGGTTATAATAAGGGAGAAAACAAGTAGCAATTGGCAAAAATATGATCATGGAGCATCAGAAATTATAGATACGTTGGAGACGTATCGAGCATCCCCAAGCTTAGTTCTTACTCGTCCTCGAATAGGTAAACGATAAAACACAATAATTTCTGAGGTGACATGCTACTAACATAATCTTGATCAATCTAATGTAAAAGCATATGCATGCTGAGATCATAATACTTTAAACACAGGCACGAATACTAAAACTTTAATAATAAAGCATAGCAATACTTTGCATCACGAAGAGTAACTCAAATAGAGGATCATGAATAATAATGCAAAGAAAGATAAACGTTTGTTTCAGGTATAGATAAAGCATGGCAAAGTAATATTTCGCTAGTCCTTAAGAGTGTGGGGCAAAACATAATGCCAGGACACCTTCAAAGTTCAACAGGAAGACTAGAACCAAATAATTAAGAACAAATAATATCACATCATGAGTAATTATTGATGCTTATGGGACAAATGCACATAGAACTCAGAATGGCAAAAATACTCTCTCAACTGTGCATAAAGTTAGAAGATGGAGACTCAACATAAAAGTAAAAGAAAGGCCCTTCGCGGAGGGAAGCAGGGATCACTCATGTGCTAGGGATTTTTATTTTATTAAACAGTGGTATTAAAAGTTTGAAACTCCTCCCATCCATCTTTCAACAAACCATGACCTAACTGAATCCTCGGGTGCCTACCAACAATCACATATCGTGCAGGAGTGTCTATATTTTGGGAGATGCATGCTAATGGCAACGAATGGTAAAACAAAAAAATACAGTACGTCACAAGCCAACTAGATTCACAAGAGCGGCTCCCATGGTGAAGGACATCCCTCTTTCTCTTTTGTTTACACAATTATGCTTTGACTGATAAATCAGGGGCAAAAATAGTGAAGAGATTTTGTTTGTATTAATTTGGGGCTGGGCACCCCACTGCCAGCTCTTCTATCATTTGGATAAGCGGATGAAGCCACTAGTCCAGGGTGTGAAATCCAATCAACAAGTGAGATAAAGATTCTCTATTTACATCCTTATGAGCAAAAATTAGAACATAAAGCAGGTAGTAATTTTGAAGGTTTTAAAGGTAACACGTGAGCAATTTACTTTGGAACGGCAGTTCAATACCTCATGTAGGTAGGTATGGTGGACACAATGGAAAAACTTTGGTTTTAAAGGGAGTTTGGATGCACGAGTAGAGCTCATACTCAGTACAGGTGGAGGCTAGCAAAAGACTGGGAGCGATAAATCAAGAGAGCATAACAGCCATAATCATGAATAGCGACATAAGCATCATTAATTAAAACATAATCAGTATCACAAGTTAAAAAAAATGTGTTAGTTGTATTCAAAACACACAAGTTTAGAGAAAAACAATAAGAAATGTGTTTGGAAAAGGAGATACGTTTTCGACGTATCACTCATTGCTTTATTTTCAAATTGATAAATTTTGGATATTGGACTTCTTTTTGTTAATGAATCTTTCTTTTGTTATCTCTTTGGGAGCTCAATATCTCATTTCTCGTTGTAACTTTTAATTGGTTTCTTTGAAGTGTCAATTGTTTCTGTGTTATCTCGTTTTCACTTGTCTTTTGGTTCTTGAAAATCTTTGCATACATATTTACTAAAGTATTTGTTATGGCATGCTTAGTTTCTTTAATCCAATATATATGGTAAACTTCACTGAATCTTAAATCGGCTAAGATGTGCATGAAATTCAATTTCATATCTATATGCACATATTTATGTGGAGCTTATCCATGTATTGTAGTTTGTCTAACTACTTTGGACCCAATGTGTTTGGGGACCATTTTGTGCTTAAATGTGTTTTAGGTACATTTGACATGCATTGGATGCTTGCCACATTCTCATGGAAGGTGTTGTCACCATGATCTTATTGGATTCAAG